>CM065686.1:21439067-21442876 GCA_017654935.2 Phymorhynchus buccinoides | reverse complement strand
ACAGTACGCCTATACCGGCACGCCTTGTACGTTAAAGCCAAGTACCGGTACAGCTGAGTACCGTTTTGGCTGGGTTCTGCAAAATATTTATATTTTACTTTTGGACTGAAAGACATGTTTTCCCTACCACTTTCAGGGCTACCGATCTCCCAGGACCTTGACCTTGCTCGGTATGCAATCATCAGAACACCCATAGCCAAGTACCTACTTCAAAGTTGAAG
Organism: Phymorhynchus buccinoides; assembly: GCA_017654935.2. NCBI lineage: Eukaryota > Metazoa > Mollusca > Gastropoda > Neogastropoda > Raphitomidae > Phymorhynchus > Phymorhynchus buccinoides. Next base: position 21,442,655 of record CM065686.1, on the reverse strand, counting down.
TCCCTATGACTCAACGGTGGGACGGTAAAGCCCTTCAAAGATTTTCGGTGTTGAAGGTCTACCCAACATAAGTCAGACGCGATAATTTATGCGCTAATCCTTCTCTCAATTGACATGCCACCACATAAACTGGAATGAAACAACACACAAAAAAGGAACAAACCCGAACAGCTTCGATTTATAACCGCACTGCATGTGGAGTCTCTGTATGGTCCCCCCGCCCCCGCTTCCCCAGGACCCCTTGGCATAGGTTTTCCAAAAAGTGAGGGACGCATAACTTTTCCGAGGTTCAAGGATGCTTGATGCACACTTGTGCGTTGGTGAGAACTGTGGCCCCTCCCAGCCCACCCCCAGGAACCACCTCCCACACACACCCCTCCCACCCATCCCTCCGCCCTCCAGCCCCCCGCTCCCCCCGCCCCCTCCTCCCCTCCCTCCTTCCCCTCACCCCTCCCCCCCTTCCCCCTTTCCCCCCATCCCCCTCCCCCCCCTCCCCTCCCCCCCCCCCCGACGCTCACAAGCTCACACAGCACTTGTCGTTAGTAAATCGAGGTGCGTGGGTCCCCCCCTGACCCCTCCCCACGACCCCTTTGCGAGTGTTTCTAAAAGTAAAAGATGGCATGACCTTCGTAGGGTATCTCCAGGAATGCTTGATTCCCCAAATTTGTGTCGATCGTTTGAGAACTCACAACTCACACGCGTCTTGCCCTTAGTACATCCGAGCTGCGGGTGGTTCCCCCCGCCCCCTCCCCACGATCCCTTTGCTAGGTTTCCGAAAAGTAAGGACAGCATGACCTTCGGAGGGTACCAAGGATGCTTGATGCCAAATTTGGTATCGATGTCGATCGTCTTGAGAACTGTGGCCGTGCAATTAAGGACACACAGACAGACAGACAGACAGACTCACAGATTTCGAAAATATATATAAGATACACGTAGAACCACATATAACCGAAGAAGAGACACGTAAATGTGCATAAATGCGTGCATGTATGCCAAATGCATATTATATTCTCACACATAGACCACACAAGAGCCTACCCACACGCACACGCGTGCGCGCGCACGCACGCACACGCATGTGCGCGAACAACAAATATATATATATATATATATATAAAAACGGAGATACGATTGGAAAAACTGATCTACTCACAGACAGACCAAGACAACAGGCAGACAGACACACACTACACATACAGAAACACACACACACCAAACACACACGGCGCACACCCCGCACACACAACAACACACACACACGCCGCCTGCGCGCGCGCGCGCGCAGGCGCGCACGCACACACGGCAAAACACGCACACGCGCGCGCGCGCGCGCGCGCGCGGACCCATACGCGCCCACCACCATCACCACCAACACACACGCTAATAACCTCCCCCATGTAAGTAATTCTCTGCCCCTGTCTCTGGACCTGAGATGCGAACGACCCCTACTTGAGATTATCGCCCTTTGCATGTCATGAAGTAGTAGCATATTTGGCCAACACTGATAGTAGGGGTTTTCATTAACGCCCTTGACGACAGCTAGAGTTAATCCCTTGTTGGTCAGTATGCAAAATGGCATTCACTCTTGGCAAAAGGCAGCACTAAGTTGGCTCTCAAATAGGGTTATTGGGCGGGGGAGAAGAGGCAAACCCTTAAGTGGTCAGTACTCAACCATCATCCCCCACCCACCCACCAAGGGCATTCACACTTACAAAAGGCAGCCATTAGGTGGCCTCAAATAAGGTTATTGGCGAGAGTTAAACCCTTGCTTTGTCAGTACTCAACCATCTTCCCCCACTCACCCACCCAAGGGCATTCACTCTTGCAAAAGGCGTTCTTTTGCGGAGGCAAATAGCCACAGAAAATAATCTGCACCTGACTCGTTTCACCAGGGGGCATCGGCAGTTCAGGCCTAAAATTATGGCCCTTTCGTGGTCGGCTATAAGGAGTAGTAAAAAAAAAAGCCTCCAACGAAAAAGAAAAAAGAAGCGAAGATAAGGGTCTCTGAACGATTGGACGCTAAATACAGCGGAAGATCCCTTATAAGACCTCCCATTATAAGACTCCCATTCCACATAAGACCTACTTTCTGAGACATTAGCCCTTCTTTTGTAAGTATTTAAAAATTACCTCCCTTATAAGAGCCCTCCCAAGTAAGAACCCTCCCTTACAAGACCTCATTTTCAAAGGTCTTACAAGGGAGGTTCCCACTGTATCGCCATTCTGTAAGCGAAGCCACGCAAGGCAAAATGAAGTGTCAGCAGCAACTTCCAGGGTTTCGGTCGTCTTCTTAGTCTTTCAGGTCTTAGGAGAAGAAGTGGGAAAACCTTTACAGTCAAAAGGAGAGAGAAAGTGGTGCCATGTTCTTTTTTTTGCGTCTCGGTCTTGTCCAGCGTTTCTTATTGTCTCATGCGCGAAACCGCGAGGCTGAATTTACTTTCACAGACGGGACACACGGACAGGACAGAAGGACAGACACAAAACACAGTCATACACACTGTCGTGCGCGCTGCCAACGAACACGGATGCGCTTGCACACACAATACGCCACCGCGCCGCAGGCAACGCGGAATGCAGAAGAGAGAGACTCGTACGCCTAGAGATGAGAGAGAGAGGAGAGCTGGAGAGACGAGAGACTGAGAGAGAGAGACGAGAGCCCGATGAGCTACATGAGAGAGATGGGAAGATCGAGGAGATGACGAGACGAGGAGAGATTCAGAGAGAGGGGTGGATAACGAGGGAGAGAGAGAGAGAGGAGAGAGGCAGAGACTCGAGAGAGATGAGGACTGAGCAGAGAGAGCGAGAGAGAGCGCAAAAGGATGAGCGCACACCAAGCAAAACACAAAAAAAAGACAAAAGGACAATAGAAACACGGGTTGTTTTGTTTTGGGTTGGGGTAAATCATAAAAAAAAAGAGGGAGACCAGAAGAGGCCGGAGCCCATGAATATGATTTAGAAGCGAGCTTTTTTTTCGCGATTTTCTCTTTTGTATCCTTTTTTTCGTCTGCAGGGAGTACATTCGTGTTCTTGCCATGTTGTTTTCAGGGTTGTGGCTGAAAATGAAGGGATTTGTGCGATTATTTGGGCTTTAATTTTCTGTATGTCTGTCTCTCTGTCTCTTTGAGTGTCTATGAGCTGTCTCTCTGCTCTGCTGCTTACTACTACCACCAAAAGCCTGAAATACAAAGAGTTCGCAAGACTGAGCCGAAAAAAAACAAGCTGACTGAAGCCATTTACTTTAACAAAAAACCCATTCAAAAAAAAAAAAAACGGGTTAACCCACTCCCACCACCCCTTTCTTCACCTACACTACAGGTGGGGATCATTGTGAACTAGGACACACTCACTGCCTACTGTTACCATACTTAACACTTCCCATCTTCCCACCTTTTCACCTTCCAGGTGGGAAGTCGCAAGAATGAGAAAGTTGGCTTTCATCCTTTGCAAGGTTGTTAGGTAGGCTGCGAAGTAATCAACTCTTTGTGACATTTAGGCTTTTTGCTAGGTACCACCACCACCCTTCCCCTTTCTATATCTTTCTTAACTATCTGTCTGTCTACCAGAATCTCTTTCTGTCTTTTTAAA
>CM065686.1:21431567-21434067 GCA_017654935.2 Phymorhynchus buccinoides | reverse complement strand
CGGGTAAGAAACCCACCCCAATTATCTCATGAAATGAAGCAAATGTCAGTCTCATTTTGCCCATGAGACGAGCGTTAATGTCTAGCATTCATCTCATGGGCAAATTTGACTGAAATTTTCTTTATTTCATGAGATAATTGGGGTGGGCTTCTTACCCGCCCATGCGCATTTTACCCCGTCTTCCCCTATTGGGGATTCTTTTGTGACACACCATTAAACTTTCCTCTTATGTATACATATAATTTGCTTTGATAAGAAAAATTTAGTATCCAATGTATGCTTTGTGAACCTAAGAAACAAACTCAATTACTTTAACGTTAACTTTATGATTTGATATATATATATATATATATATATATATATATATATATATATATATATATATATATATATATATATATATATATATATAATATAAATAAGGTCTATTCTTACTTCCCAAAACTAAGACAATATGGTATTTGGATAATAGACCCCAATTTGATCCCTTTTAGTGACATAGGTGTTAAATCACTGTCGTGCTAAAATGCGACTTTGGCGGTGAAAGGGTTAAGTGGAGTATGTAGCTATGTAAGAAAACATCCCAAAACAACAACAACAACAACAACAACAACAAAACAACCAAAAACGACAACAACAACAACAACAACAACAAAATCGAATAAATCTAAATCACCAAGCCACATCATTGTATTTACTGTTCAACTTTTTACGTGCCACCAGGTCAGGTCAGGTCAGAGAATGAGGACAACTAGGCCTCGCGGCCTCTTAATGTGTCCTTTCTGATTATTTGTATTCTTTTTCACGATTGGCATGACTAGGACGCTTTTAGATGTGTTAATCATATACACATTTCAATTGTTGATTCTTGGGGTCTTTATCGAGGAGGTTTTTGAACTGATTAAGGTTAGGTGCCAATTTAATATGTGCTGGAAGAGAATTCCAGTATTTAGTGACTCTGTTACTAAAGAAATTCTTTCTAATGTTAGTTCTGTTGTATTGGGTTAGTAGTTTCAAATCATTATTCCTAGTTTTTGAGTAGTTAGAAAGTTGTAGCAAATGTTTGTTAGAACTGTGAAAATGTTTATAAACATTTATCAAATCACCACATACATAATATTATTTTCTATTTTATTGGACGAATAAAATTCGATGTCTTAGAGTCAAAACGGACTATCTTTGGATTGACGTATTATTGATGTTATTGGAAAAACCCTAAGAACTTGTATTTAAAAAGACTGCAAATATTACAAAATGGGGATTATGCCTTTTATATTTCTGCAGTCTTTTAAAAAAATTAAAAACAAGTTATTAGTTTTCGCAATAGGTTCAATAATACGTCAATGGACTATCTAAAGATAGTCCGTTTTGACTCCAAGCCATCGAAATATTGTGACTTGGGACTTGAAACACATTACTTTCGTGACATTTGGCAAATTTGATAACAAAAATGCACTGAGAGAGGAGAATTTTGTTAAACGTCCTCCGGCCTGGCACAGGCGCATATTACGAGACATTTCTAAAATACACAAAGTGTAAGTGTAATGATTAGAACACTCCATTTATTTGCATACTCTTCACCCGCCACAGAACAATACAAACAAGACAACAAACAAACAACTACACGACAAGTGTAAAGTGACGTTATTCTATTCACAAGAGACAAAGCAAAACTAGGGGAAGACGGGGTAAAACGCGCATGGGCGGGTAAGAAGCCCACCCCAATTATTTCATGAAATGAAGCAAATTTCAGTCTCATTTTGCCCATGAGACGAGCGTTAATGTCTAGCATTCGTCTCATGGGCAAATTTGACTGAAATTTGCTTTATTTCATGAGATAATTGGGGTGGGCTTCTTACCCGCCCATGGGCTTTTTACCCCGTCTTCCCCTACTGGATATTTCGGCGAACGCGCCTTTATCAACACAGACAAACAATGAAACAGCAAACAGCAAAATATAGCAAAAGGAGCAAAAAGCAGGCAACAGAATGAGCACCAAAAAAACAAGATCAAAACCCAAAAACCCACTACTTCCCCTCTACAGTCCAATGCGTAAAATCCTCAAGAAGGAAATGTGGCTTGATGTTCTCGTAGAGGAGAAGACAGTTTTAGCGTAGGAAAGGGTGAGGGGAAACTGAGATGGAAAAACAGGTTTGAGGAAAGAAACAAGACGAGAATGTAACCAAGAGGAGAATGACGAAGGCATGATGACAAGACGAGACAAACAGAAAGTGCAGCCAAGCAAGACAAAAAGAAATGCTCGTACACAAAACTAACGTCAATTCAAAGCAACAACAACAACAAAAGAAGAAATGGGATGCTAGAAATCTTGAATAGGTCTACATTTAGACATAGACAAAACACAACGTACAACAAATAAAGTATAACTTCGAAGAATTTTAATCCAAACACAGAAACGACTAGGCTTACAGAGGATAAGTAGTAGGCTAAGGCGAATCAGTAGGGGAAGACGGGGTAAAAAGCCCATGGGCGGGTATGA
>CM065686.1:21414067-21419067 GCA_017654935.2 Phymorhynchus buccinoides | reverse complement strand
TTAAGTATTATTTTAATGTATTATTATTATTATTAAACCCATTAGTATTATTGCATTATTGTATTATTAGAAATATTATTATTTTATTAATATATATCTATTATCTATTATGCATTTATTATTATTATTATTGTTAGAGTTCAGGTTTTATTAGATTATTATATTATTAGATATTTATTATTAGAGAGAGATTATTACTATTATTATTAGAGAATTATTATTATTATTATTATTCTTAGAGATTCATTATATTGTTATTTTTATTGAGATTACAGAGAGAGAGATTATTATTTTATTAGATATTATTATTATTATTAGAGAGAGAGAGAGAGATTATTAGATTCATCATCTTGAGATTACTTACAATAGATTATTGTTCTATTATTAGATTATTATTAGAGAGATTGTTATTATTTTTATTAGATTTTTATTATTTTTTATTATTAGATTATTAGAGATTATTATATAGAGAGATTAGGGTTTATTCTCTTCTATAGAGAGATCCTGTTATTATTCTTATTTCTTCTTATTATTCTTATTTATTCATTAGAGATTAGAGAGTTATTATTTCTTATTCTTATTCTTATTATTGTTTGCTCTTCTAGATTATTAGGATTATCTTAGAGATTGTTCTTCTTCTTATTGTTAGATTATTATTCTTCTTGTTATTATTATTAGAGATTCTATTATTATTTTTTTTTTTTATTCTCTTATTATTATTCGTCTTCTTATTCTTATATTCTTATTATTAATTATTAATTCTGGAGTTACTTACAAACAATTATTCTTAAGCATTATTCTTATTCTTAAAATTCTTATTCTTACCAAAAAATTAGAAGAAGAAAAAAATAATTCTTATTATTTTCAATTATTATTTTTCTTTCTTCTTCTTCTTCTTCTTCTTCTTCTTCTTCTTTCCTTTCTTCTTCTTCTTATTCTTTGCTCTTCTTCTTCTTCTTCTTATTCTTTCTTCTTCTTCTTCTTCTTATTCTTGATTTCTTCTTCTTCTTATTAGTATTTTCTTATTCTTCTTCTTGTTCTTCTTCTTTCTTCTTCTTCTTCTTCTTCTTCTTCTTATTTTATTATTCTTCTTCTTCTTCTTCTTCTTATTATTATTATTCTTTCGTTATTGGTTGGGTTATTATTCTTCTTATTATTGTTCTTCTTCTTCTTCTTCTTTTTATTCTTTTTCTTGTTTTTCTTCTTATTCTTCTTCTTTATTTCTTGTCTTCTTTTCTTCTTATTCTTCTTCTTCTTGTTATTATTATTATTGTTATTATTATTATTATTTTCTTCTTATGTATTTTATTCTTCTTGTTCTTGTTCTTGTTCTACTTCTTAATTATTATTATTCTTCTTTGTTCATTATTATTAGTTCTTCTTATTATTGTTTTTCTTTCTTCTTCTTCTTCTTCTTCTTCTTCTTATTATTCTTCTTATTGTTCTTCTTCTTATTTTATTATTGTTATTCTTCTTGTTCTTGTTATTATTATTCTTATTGTTCTTATTATTCTTCTTCTTCTTCTTCTTGTTATTATTGATTGTTCTTCTTGTTCTTCTTATTGTTTTTTATTGTTATTATTCTTCTTCTTGTTTTATTCTTCTTCTTCTTCTTCTTATTCTTCTTCTTCTTATTATAAGTAACTTATTCTTCTCCATCCTAATATTATTATTCTTATTTCTTATTCTTTTTCTTTTTGAATTATTATTCTTCTTCTTCTTTCTATTCTTTCTTATCTATTCTTATTCTTCTTATTACTAATTAGTTTATTCTTCTTGTTAAAGTATTTTTCTTCTTCTTCTGCTTCTTCATTCTTATTATTCTTATTATTACTTCTTCTTCTTCTTTCTTTCTTCTTTCTTCTTTGTTTCTTCTTCTTCTTCTTCTCTTCTTGGAGTTCTTCTTCTTTACACGTTATTACTTCTTGTTATTATTCTTGTTCTTCTTTTCTTCTTGGTGTTGTTCTTCTTCTTCTAGTTCTTCTTGTTTTTTATTTTTTTCTTCTTCTTATTCTCTGTCCAGCAACTCTTGATTCTTCTGATCTTCTTGTTTTTCTTCTTGTTCTTGTTCTTCTTTCTTGTTCTTGTTCTTCTTCTTCTTCTTCTTCTTCTTGTTCTTCTTCTTCTTCTTGTTGTTCTTCTTCTTCTTTTTTGTTTGTTCTTTCTTGTTCTTGTTCTTCTTCTTGTTCTTCTTCTTGTTTCTTCTTCTTCTTCTTGTTCTTCTTCTTCTTCTTCTTCTTCTTCTTCTTCTTCTTTCTTCTTCTTCTTCTTCTTCTTCTTCTTCTTCTTCTTCTTCTTCTTCTTCATGGAGATGGACACGGCCATCTTCTTCTCTTCTTCTTCTTCTTCTTCTGTCTTCTTCTTCTTCATACTTGGAACACGCTTGGATATGGCGGCAGTCTTTGATCTCAGGCAGGTTCCTATTATTTTCATGTGCTCAGTGGAACCTCCCTTATAAGACTCCCTCCCTTATTATTACAATCTTGTGGTGGTACCATGGTTACTGCTACGCATATCTGTATTATTAAAAAAATCGGGACTTTACTGGATTAGCACTGCCTCCGGGCATTGCCTCCAGTATTGTTCCCACCATCTTTGTATTTACAAATGCCCCACATGGCCGAAAGGCCGAAGAGGGCGTAAAACCCTATTTTCACAGATTCCCTCCCACATAAGACCTACTTCTCTGAGACATTGCCCTTCTTTGTAAGTTTTAAAATTACCTCCCTTATAAGACCCCTCCCTTATAAGACCTCAATTTTGAAGGTCTTATAAGGGAGGTTATTAAAGAGTTAACCCCTTGACTGCCAGATAAAATTAAAGAAAAACATAATTGGGCAAATCATGCCATGGCAAAATGGCAAAATGGTCTGGGGGTATCACTCTCTCGACTGTGTTGGAGCAAAAGCCAGCATACCAGGGTATTTTTTTTTATTAGGTATTAGGTACTTTATAGTCACAGAGGCGTCTCTGTGAAATTCGGGCTGCTCCCACCTGGAGAGCGCGTCGCAGCCAGAGGCGCGCCACCCAATTTTTTTTTGTTTTTTGTTTTTTTGCATGCGATTTTTGTCACTGATGAGGGGGGGAAATTTTTACCAAATGACAACTTTTTCGTTGCCACTGGGTTTAACGTATGCTAAGTGCATGGGCACACGGGACCTCGGTTTATCGTCTCATCCGAAAGACTCCACGTTCAGACCGTTAAGGCCTAGTGCAGAATGAGAGGAAAATATCCCCTGTACCCAGGTTCGAACTCGGGTTTACTTGACACGAAGCGAACGCGATACCACTGTGCCACTCTACACCTCTTATTATTCCTCTTCATCGGATGACATCATCGGTGACGTCATCAGGTCAGTACGTGATACGTTGGTGGCAGTCAAGGGGTTAATTCGAACCAACAGCTACTGCAGTCCACGGACCTGATGTAAGTTCGTGCTGCAGTCATAGGAACAGTCATCATCAGCCTACCTGAAATAAGAGTCAAGTCCTTTTAGATCTAGGCCAACGATAATTCAAAAAAGAAGAAAAAAAGAGGACTACTGTATTATATTAATGATGATCCTGATCATCTCCAACACTGGAAGACCAACACCCAAAAAAAACCAGAGAAAAAAGGGTGGTGACACTTTATTTCCTTCAAATGCTATTAAAACCCGTTCACTAGTTTTAAAACTACAATGTTTCCAAACAGAAGGACAGACAGAGAAACAGACAGGAGAAAAAGAAAAAAAAGCAGCGAAAACATGACTTCCTTGTCGGAGACAATGAAGTTTGAACACCATGAATCACATCAGAAAGAATGTTTGTCAATCGGAGATGGAGTATAGAAAAACGAATTTCATAATACAACCAGAGAATTAATAAACATGGAGAAATAACGCCATGATCTTTGTTAGTGTCATTTTCATCATGAAAGCATTTTTACATCAATGTTTGGCCCCCCCAAAAAAACAAAAAAATGCCCCAACAGTTTTCTTAATAATGGTCATTTGAAGAAACCCCCCAGAAACAAACCCAAGAAAATAGCAGACGGACAGACTAAACGAGGGAATAGATACACGGATGTTTACAAAACAAATTGGATTAAAGAAAGAGAAATATAAAATCACAAGCTTGGAGAATTAAAAAAAACCCACCACAGGTTTCCTTTTATTTTCAAAAGAACAGAAACAACAACAGCTGCAGAAGCAGAACAATATCAACAACAAGAAGAACGACGAAACGACAATAACGATGAATGTGACGACGATGATGGCGATGTAATTGATCGATTCATGAAAACCTACATAAAACAAAGCGTATCTGTTACGTTCAACAATGCTTATTTAATACACAATCGCAAAACACAAGAAGTGTTCATTCAGTTGGTTATTAATAACAAACTTTTATTGGGGGGGGGGGGGGGGGGGGTGTAAGCCGGGTAGGCTTCTAAATCCAATGCTCCTCGACGACGAAAATGGTGTTTTACGTCCTCTTGGTCTGAATCAGACACATATGGGACATTTGTAAATACAAATATGGTGGGAACAATACTGGAGGCAATGCCCGGAGGCAGTACGAGACCAGTAAAGTCCCGATTTTTTAAAATTAATACAGATAGGTGTAGCGGTAACCACGCCTCGGTTAAACCTCATTGGCTATGGCACCGCTACAAGTATTTTTGATAAAAATGCTCCTCTATGCGTTTCTTTGGTAATGTAACCTTTTCGCGCGGAAAAGAAAATGTAAAACATTAAAAAAAATGTAACGAGAGTAGCAGACATGTCGACACAAAGACGTGGGGGTGGGGGGGGGGGGGGGGGGGGGGGTTCGTTTTGTTTTGCTTATGTTTTTGTTTCACCCTAAGCAATGTTGTTGATCATCACGAAACACTAGAGCAGCAATTATTATTATTATTGGGAAAGGCTTTACTCTTTCGCGCAACATTCAATGATTGAATAGCGTGTTATCTTCCCTTGAGAAAATAGATTTAATAGAATACAAGAGGAGAAAATGCT
>CM065686.1:21389067-21396567 GCA_017654935.2 Phymorhynchus buccinoides | reverse complement strand
CAAAAGTGTCAGGGAGCTTCGTCCCTTGGGGCCCCCCGCGTTTTCTCAAAGCCACTACACCTAAACCCATGATCTATGCAGCTCCTTGGAACCCCCCGCCCCCCCTCACGAATCATCTGGTCCGCCCCTGAATCTTGTATCACATCACAAGCAGAATAACACTACTACTGACTGTTTTATTAGTTAGATCGAAAAGAAACTGTTTCAGTTGAATTCCTTATAGAGCTTCTGTCTCTTTCAGCAGTAATTGCCTCAGTTATATTCTGTTGTGGTTTTTTCTTTCGGTTTGAGGGGGGTTGGGACAGGTGGTAATGGTGGTGGTGGTTGAGAAAAGCTACCATTGTGTCTTTCACGCTGAAAAAGGGCGTGCTCAACACGTCTAACTTCAGTTGTACGAGGCTACCCAATAGACGATTTTCGGAGAGAAAAAAACAACTAGGGGAGAGCACTTCGTGAAAATTAGACTTGTTTACCTCCATTACTCGGTCAAATACCATAGCAACAATGCAACAATGGCGTCGAAGCTTAAAACCGCATGATGCGAGTCAGCGACTTGCAAACATTTTTTTATGCTTAAGAAAAATGAGGGGTGGCCACTTCACAGTGGCCCACAAACTGATGGAACTTGCAAAAATGACATCAATTTTAGAATGACGCACGGTGTTCTAAGTGCTGTATGTCTCGCTCAAACACACGAGGCGAGGGCTTGGGGGGATCTACCTGATGGGTCAAAAAAAGTAACCTTCCCCCGTTTGATCGATTGAATTAGGCAAGATCACTCCCACACACACTATGAAATTACTCCCCTTAATTATTTCCGAACAATTCCTATTTTGAGTCATGACTCACCTCATAAATAGTACGATGTGTGTGTGTGTGTGTGTGTGTGTGTGTGTGTGTGTGTGTGTGTGTGTGTGTGTGTGTGTGTGTGTGTGTGTGTGTGTGTGTGTGTGTGTGTGTGGTGTGTGTGTGTGTGTGTGTGTGTGTGTGTGTGTGTGTGTGTGCTATTTCTGTTTATGTGTGTGTGTGTGTGTGTGTGTGTGTGTTGTGTGTGTGTGTGTGTGTGTGTGTGTGTGTGTGAGTGAGTGAGAGTGTGTGTGTGTGTGTGTGTGTGTGCGTGTGTGTGTGCGTGTGCCGTGTGCGCGCGTGTAGTTGAAGGTGTGACTCTGAGACGTGTGTGTGTGCGTGTGTGTGTGTGTGTGTGTGTGTGTGTGTGGTGTGTGTGTGGGTGTGTTGGGGAGGTGGGGTGGGGGGTGATGAGAAAAGCTACCAGTTATTTTGAAGACTCAAGAAAGACCACTTTATTATCTCAAAAGTGAGAAATTGATTTGTGGCACGGCGTAAACACATATACAATAAGAACATAATAATGAAATACCCAACACATCAAACTTTATATAACATGTAAAAAGAAACCACGATTATTCAATATAATCAATAATGCACCTACACATAAAAAAAGGATTAGGATAAAGTAAGAAGAACACATGAAATAGAATGCAATAGCTCGATATAACCCAAATAACAGTCTAAAAACTACAGAAGAGTGTATGCGTAAGCGCGCATACACGCACTCACAAACAGAGAGAGAGGGGGGGCGACAAGGAAAGAAAGGGAGAGAGAGAAGAGAGAGAGATTTCTCTGGCGCGGAGAGAGAGAGAGCGGCGAAAGAAAACGAAAAAGGAGAAGAGACCCCCCCCCCCCCTTTCTACCGAGAGAGAGAGGAGGAAGTAGAGACGAGAGAGGATGGATTGATGGAGGGAGAGAGGGGGGGGGTGAGAGAGAGGGAGAGAGAAGAGTGAGAGAGAGAGAGAGGAGAGAACGAGGAGAGAGAAAGAGAGGAAGGAGTGAGGGGTGGACCAGAGGACGAGAGAGTGAGCGAGAGATTGGAGTGGTGAGACGAGAGAGAGTAGTCATAATAAGAGAGAGAGAGAGAGAGAGAGACAAGAGAGAGAGAGAGAGAGAGAGAGAGAGAGAGAGAGAGAGAGAGGAGAGAGAGACGAGAGGGAGAGAGAGAGAGAGAGAGATGGAGGAGAGAGAGAGAGAGAGAGAGAAGAAAGTGGGCCGGGGAAGAGAGAGAAAGCAAAAACACATACAACTTAGGTATAAGTAAGATGAATATGCTATGAATTATAATGCGTTAATGTATTAAAAAAATATAAATAACTAAGCTTGCAATAGCTTGCAGGCTCTACATAAGATCACCACACGGAGTCTCATGTCTCAACACTGATGCAGGTAATGTTCTTTCGCCCAAACCGCTAGACATAAGCATTATATTATGAAGTCATGTTGATTTGTAGTTCCCCAGCGAAGCTTCGGGAAGTACTGTTTTTGTTCCATCCGTCCGTCCGTCCGTGCGTCCGTCCGTCTGACCGCGTTGTCTTAAAAAACGTTCACTCTATTTCAATCACTGTTAGTGCACAAGTTATAGAGGATGTATCAGCTATCGACTGATTGCTTTAGTTTTATTTTAAGGTCAAGGTCATGCTGATTAAGGATTTCAACCCCCCAAACACTTAATCGTTTGTATCTTGCGAACTTTTGCACGTATTTCAATGTTTTTTCACCCCACGTTTTCTGATAAAGGGCTATAACATTATCATCATATAATAAAAAGCCAAGTGTGTGTGTGTGTGTGTGTGTGTGTGTGTGTGTGTGTGTGTGTGTGTGTGTGTGTGTGTGTGTGTGTGTGTGTGTGTGTGTGTGTGTGTGCCTGAAACACAAAACGGGCCTTATAACTCCGCCGTTTTTCGACATAATCGCTTCAAATTTGCTATGAGCCCTAACGGGGCGATGGCAACGGCAACCGAGGTGACAGTGTCATTTGCGAGGTTTGGCAAATGCACGAAACGCGTATCCACCGGCCTCTCGGCGCCCGTATCTCTGATATTTCTGGACGGATTGCTGTTGAATTTGGAAGGTAGATGACCGGAGACGGTGACTATCTGTGTGCGAAATAGAAAGCGAATCGATTCATAAACGCGCGCGATATACGCCGCTTAACCTTTTCACAAATAACTCCGCCGAATCTTAAACGTATCACTTCAAATTTGCTGTCAGGCTTGCTGTGGCCGGGGCGAAGCCTGGCAGCAAATCTGAAGAGAATCGAGAGAGAGCGTCACTCTCAGAGCAGCGCCAACGGGAAATGGGGCCTTATAACTCCGCCGTTTCTTAACCGAATCACTTCAAATTTGCTGTACTCAGCGTTACCAGTACTTGGCGTTACCCTTACTAGGCGTTACCGTTACTAGGGAGAGCGCATCACTCTCAGAGCAGCGTCAACGGGAAACGGGGCCTTATAACTCCGCCGTTTCTTAACCGAATTGCTTCAAATTTGCTGTACTCAGCATTACCAGTACTTGGCGTTACCGTTACTAGGCTTTATCGTTACTAGGCGTTACCGGTATTCGGCGTCGCGCTAGTAATCATAAATTTGGCTGTGCGCTCGTGTGCGTATGTGTGCGAATCACGGCACGGAGTTCGAACCCCCAAAGCTGTATCTCAAGAACTGTTGCACGGAATCGCTTCAAATTTACTGTGGCATGCAAAAGGTCCCATACAAAAATATTAACAATGCTGACCTTGACCCTGAAGTATGACCTTGAAAACTTACATTTCTTCTTGTGGTCATATCTTTCACATCGTTGGACTTAAAACGTTCAAATTGGGCGTGCATATGCATTGGCTTAAGGTAATTCCGAATATTTAGTACAAGAAAGGTCATGGTCAAGGTCACAACGGTTACAGTCTGTCGATATGACCATCTGTTGCCGGTCATTTACAACCACACATCTTTGACACATTTATAATTTATCAAGTTTTGATTTGGCAATTGCTCAGTTTCTTGTCACTGGATCGCAGATGCGTCATGCTGCTGCAGCTTTGTGCCCAAGTTCACCCGCTCGGGAACTTATCTGCCACTCGGTGATCCACTTGTTGCATTTTGTTCTTCGGTGCTTGCACTGGGAGTGATTTTATAGGGCTTTACCAGTGTTTAAGGCTCTTTACTCCCTCTCCTGTCATTTTCCTTCTAAAAAAAATCCACTGATGAAACGAAGCTTTGGGTGGGACCGCAAAGAGATAAAAGATAAAATTATCTATCCCCCCCCCCCCCCCCCCCCCCCCCCCCCCCCAATCGTAGGCATAATTCTATTTATTTTTTTAAAACCAGAACAAACTTCAGCTCATCTTAAGCCGGCGACAGACTATGTGACTGCCTCATATGACGCAGTCACGTCGTGACGTAGATCAAATTTTGTTTCCCGCACAGAAGACGTCACAAGCCATCTGACTCGATCAAACCATGGACACTACACAGTGAGCCTAAAATATAGAATCCGTGATCAGACTCGATCAGTGAAATTTAGAACCCGCCCCGATTCGGCCCTGTCACCTGACTGGGCCCGACTGAGTCAGACTGATCGAGTTAGATGGTATGCAAATGAGGTGAAACGTCACGACCTGATCGAGTCACATGAGGCAGCCACATAGTCTGTCGCCGCCTTTAGAAGTGACGGCAGCAGGCCAATAAATAACGTCCTCCCTCTATGGCTATTACATTATCTCTTTACTATAGGCCTATGGTTTCCACAAATAACATTTCCATCAGCGCTGAAGGTGAGTTTAACGTCCAATTACATCTTCCATCAGCTAGGCAGCACACTATTTTGCATTGTGGCAGTGCCCAAAATATTATGGCGAATCCCAGTTGCAAGAAACTGAACGTAGGCTATAGTGTAGGTCTGTCGATCGTTTCCGACTATGGCAGCCAGATAGCACTGAGAAAAGGGGGCGGTTGCTATTCCAGCTGCTAGCTGATGATGATGATGAGATTAACGTCCAATCAGTCAGAAACCCTTCAAGTTCAAGTTCAAGTATACTTTAATATCTCCCAAAGAGAAATTCAGGTTAGGTGCAACAACATGACAGAGATACAACATAGCTGAAAGAACATTAACCCTTTCGCCGCCAGCCAATTTTTTTATAGCAAAAAACCACCCCATTAAACTGAACAGAGTAGAAATAAAAATGTATCTGCAGTATTGGGAATTTCCATCTGAAATGCATAACATTAGGCCTATCCTTGCCTCCCAAAATTAAGAAAATAAGGTCTTCATATAACAGGCCCTGATTTGATGCCTTTTAGTGACATGGGTGTTAAACCACTGTGGTGCATAAATCATTATTAAATGCGACATTGGTGGTGAAAGGGTTAATCAAACGTGTGAAACAAAATTATACCAATCAAATCAAATTCATTACATGAACTAAGAAATGTGCACATTTAAAACAGAGTAACCATTATTAACTTATAACAGTCCAATCAAATAACAACATTTGGAATACTCGTCATCGACAACAACCAATACACACACATCAATACACATGATAATAGTATCTACAGCAGTCAGCTAGCTGTTTCAATCAGAACAGGATAGAATAAGGACTGAGAGAGAGAGAGAGAGAGAGAGAGAGAGAGAGAGAGAGAGAGAGAGAGAGAGAGAGAGAGGGGGGGAGAAGAGAAAGAGAGAGAGAGACGCATACGGATAGTTAATCAAAAGGCCAAGGCCCCATATGATGGGGTTACAATTAACAAAGACATTGTACGACTTAAACAAATATATTATGTCGTAATAATGGTGGGTACAGAAAACAAGGTACCTGCGAAAGGGAAAACTCCAACGTTTCGTGCCTCAGACACTTAGTCATGAACAAGGAGCACCAGCTGGCTGGGTCATTGTAGATTAGGGTTTTCTCTTCTCCCTTTGCTCTCTCTCTTTTTCTTTTCTTTTTTATGTTACTATTTTATTTTATTCTTTTGCTTCTCCGACTTCGGACCTCGACCGAAATAGTGCCATAACAATCACATTGTTGACTGTGGGCACTTGACCCCGCGCAGCGATTTCTCTTTGAACCCCAATATAGGTCAGTTATTGCCGGTCACCGGGCAGGTGGACATCATTGGTAGAAGAAGAAGAAGAAGACAGCAAACAAAGTTGACGAGTTGTAGATTTTCTTCTTGTGAGCACAGTTCACAATCAGTCCAAAGGTCAGTGGGAGAGAAACAGTGGGAGCAGTGGAAAAAATAGAGTGAGTACAGTTTATGAGGGTAGAAGCCAACTGAGTAAAAGGGTACAGGGGTAACAAGTGAGGTGGGGGCAGCACTGACACAATATTATGTAGTATGGAGTTAGAAAAAATTACTTATGAAATAACTGAGAGAAAAAAATCGTCCATTGTTCACATACACATAAACACATAATCAACACATTCAGATGCTCATTATGCTACGAATCTTAAGGCCCCACTACTAGTTGAATTTTTGTCAAAAATCGTTTCTTTTCGTTCAAGGTTATGAATATGTAAAAAGTATGTAAAAATGGCTGAATTTTATCGTGGTGTTATTATTTTTTATATATTTGGAATACTTTTCGAGGTATTTGCCCTCAAACGAGCATGTTTTGAAGTTTTTGACCCTTCAAATATCGCACATACATACAAACACATAATCAACACATTCAGATGCTCATTATGCTACGAATCTTAAAAGCCTTGAATTACTTATCAAATAACTAAAAAAAATCGTCCATTGTACACATACACATACATACAAACACATAATCAACACATTCAGATGCTCATTATGCTACGAATCTTAAAAGTCTTGAATTACTTATCAAATAACTAAAAAAAATCGTCCATTGTACACACATACATACAAAGCCTTGAATTACTTATCAAATAACTAGGAAAAAAATCGTCCATTGTACTACACATACATACTAAACACATAATCAACACATTCAGATGCTCATTATGCTACCATGAATTTTAAAAGCCTTGTATGTATCATAGAGCAGACTTTGAACAATAGTTTCATTGTTTGATGACATGAGCAGAGTAAGTCTAAACATTGAAGGAAGCCGCCGATAACACTCCAAGGAATGAATCGTTCCCTTTAAAACCAGATAGGGCAACAGAGCACAACATGAACTTCATTATCAACACGTTGGCTTTGGAGTCAAAACGGACTATGTGTTTCTTTCGCGTATGTAAGATAGTACTTTATTGACCATTTGTATTATTGTGCATTTTTATTACAAAACAATCTAATTCAGCCATGTATACAAACATAATGAATTTGGCAGAAATATCAACAAAAGTAGGAAAACAAAAATTAAGAAATTTTACCCGCCGCCAGCTAGTAGTGGGGCCTTAAAAGCCTTGAATTTTATATTTCAGCAGTCGTTTTTTACATATATACA
The DNA here is from genome assembly GCA_017654935.2 of Phymorhynchus buccinoides. Lineage (NCBI taxonomy): Eukaryota > Metazoa > Mollusca > Gastropoda > Neogastropoda > Raphitomidae > Phymorhynchus > Phymorhynchus buccinoides. The sequence goes on along the minus strand of CM065686.1, from coordinate 21,389,299 downwards.
TACATACAAACACATAATTAGTTTTCGTAATAAGCTCTGATTTAAAAAAAATAGTACTTTTTAATGTATTATTACACTAGTCTTGCAAACTCACACTGGACATTCAAAGAAGATCACCATCATTATGTTTCTTGTATCTAAAAACAACGAGTAAAGAGATAAGACATTTCAAATCTGAATTTAGTCAATTGTACAACATAATTATAGCCTACTTCAATTTGTTTGGTAATAA
>CM065686.1:21354067-21386567 GCA_017654935.2 Phymorhynchus buccinoides | reverse complement strand
CCTACTCGCGGCTTGCCACTGCTGCTGGCTGCCAGACCGATCTGTCGACGGCTTTTATCAGCGCCGCAGTTCATAGAACAAAGACTAGACAGCTGAAAAAGTCGGACGCTTGTACGTACAGTACGTGCGTGGGATTGGCCTACGTACGGTGCGGTTCGTAACCTCAGCACAGACACGTGTTATAGTGTCTGTGAACCTCAGTAACAACATGTTCATAACAATAATGATCTTGAACTTCACAACAGGTTCCGCATCTTCCGTTCTCCTTCCAACCCCAATTAATATACTTCTGTTCATTTCTTATTCCCAGACATGTATATTCCATCCCCTCCCTTCCAATCTTCCCCAAACTCCCCCTCTTTTCATCATCATTCTTTGAAATTTGGCATTAGTTCGGGCGCGTCAAAGACATTCACCCCACCCCCCACCTTCCCCGACACGCGCGAGCTGTCGGAAGCGTTTCAGTGCTAAATATAGACGGGGCGCGTGCCAGCTTGAGACCATTTATTTTTGGAAACAGGGTGCTTGTCAACATCTTGTTTGTTGTTCCTACCTCCACCAACTGAAGAAGACAATGTTTTGTCTTCGTTATTCTGTCTGGAAGGGGGAAAAAACCTTTAAAAATGTTCATAAAAATTGATGTTTTTTAAAATTTTTATCACCCATAGAACATAATTTTCAATAATTACTAGAGGTTTTTTTTATATAATTATTATTCAGGCAACAAATCAATTAAAACAATGATTCCTCCGTTTCTTAATACCCCTTTCTGGGCAATGTTGCATCCCCCCACCCCACACACCCTCCCTCCTGTGCATGACTCTCAATCTCAAAGTCTGGTTCCGAAGATAAGCTTTATGAAAAAAACACCCTAGGCTGATTCTACCCTCCCTTTCCCGAGAACAACAGAATGTTGCTTCCCAGAGAATGTTTTAATGCAAAAAAATTGGGGTGGGGTGGATGGGTTCTAAAGTACATCTTTACCCCTTTCTGTCTAATAGGAATTGTTCGGAAATCGCTGACTCGCATCCTGCGGTTTTAAGCTTTGAAGCCATTGTTGCATTGTTGCTATGGTATTTGACCGAGTATTCGAGGTAAACAACCTTTCACGAAGCGGCTCTCCCCTAGTTGTTTCCCCCCCCGAAAATCATCTATTAGAGCAAGGCTATTGTGATAGTTCTGACAGGATTTTGATGAAACTTTGTGGGACAGATGGCTTTTGGTGTTACGCCCAAAATGGTGATAGAAATATAGAATTGATTAATGGGAAAAATATTCCCATACAGTTTCATTTCCATAATTATTTCTTATTTCACAGATATGCAAGGCAAGCCCTTACAAACACATGGGTGCAACTTTTCCTGGTATACCAGGATTTCCTGTTTTTGAATTTTACCAGAAAAGGAAGTTCCTTTTTTTTTTTAATTTGTCAAACAAGATCTGTGTGTGTCTACTGTATTTTTCAAACACTTTAAAATAAGCATTTGTATAAACTGTGGAAAAAGCAAACTAAAATCCCTTCATAAATCAATGTTTGCTTCAGCTGCAGGGGGGCATTACCCCTGGACCCCCGGCCTTTCAGGTTTTTTTTCCCCATTGTGTGTAGCTGCACTCATGTAAACAATAAACGAAAGAAAAGAACACTGATAAAATGTTGTCTTATAGTGTCTCACATTTCGGTGTTCTTCTTGATGACTGGTGAGGAGCTTCCCCATATAAATTGTGATTAGCTGGACAAAACACCTGTCCTCTGGCCTGTGTGGCTGGGGGATTTCTCAGCAAGGGTGTTCTACCCGAACTGAGCCCCATTGGATCGCGTGGATCCATATTATACACTGGGGTGGTGGTACTGAGCAGTGAAACCTTTAAGATGAGCTAGCAAGAATGCCGCTATTACTGCCTAGGAGGAGGCCTGGCCAGCTGGGGCCCATCACGACGACAACCAGAAGAACCTTCACCCAACGACAACGCCAGATGCAGACCTTTATCTGCAGGAAACCTACAACAAAGCAGTCATCTGCCACGATCCGCCTTCCTCCACGACCTTCCCTCATCGCCATTGCATCGCCTCCATCCCGGGAAGACCTCACCATCTTCAGGAATACCGTCCATAAGGGTCTCGGACCGATTGGACGCTAATCTCACTTTCTACCCACTTTGAAAAACCTTAAAACCCTGTCCTTCTTTCATCATCATGTATGCCTGTCTGCTGGTGGTTTTTTTTAAAAACCATGACAGCCAGATAGCAGCTGCTATTCCGACAGGCTGGGCTAAAATCTACAGTGGAGAAGCCTTGCCCAGCGTACATCCCCACTCTCTCGGCCAAAGGGATCTGAGTACAGAAGGCGTCGGGGAAGGTCCTAGTATTAGGTACTTTTTTTATATCCACCTTTTGCCTACTGTACCCCCCCACCCCTTTTTTGGCTCACTCGTGTCAGCGACACGAAAGTGAGTCTATGTTTTCATGCTTCTTCGGTTTTCCGGGTGTCTGTCTGTGTGTGTGTCCGTCTGTGGTAACTTTAACGTTGGCTTTTTCTCGGTATCTGAAAGGCGTTCATCGATCAAACTTTGCACACATATAGATGTCTATGCAAGCTTTCAAACATTAATGATTTTGATAATTAAATACTCAAAACAACACTGTAAACAGATAACATCTTAGATTAGTGGGTTAGAGAGTATTCAACAGGCAACGTGAGTTAAGAAAGTATTCCACAGTGAAAGCCTCGATAGCTCATTGCATAGAGCTTCTGTCTCTCATGCCAATGGTTCCGGGTCCGATTCTCAGCACGGGCACTTTTTTTAATAATTTTATTTATTAGTTGTATTCATTAACGATAGTTTCATTTGTACCTTTAACACCCCCTCATGTTTACGACCCTCAATCTCAAAGTGATTATTCGAGGGGTAATTGCCTAAACGTGTTATCATCCTTCTTTATTCCTCTTATAACAGCGCTTAGGCAATTACCCCTCATTTCGTTGGCAATCTTGTACTTTAGACACCCCACTCAATCTTTGTTGGCTGTTGTGCCACATGTGCCTGTTCGAGTGAGCCTTGAAGGCTTTGCCTCTTTTGTTTAAAAAAAAATAAAAATGTCTTCCCTCTTTGGTGAGAAGGGGTATCGTCGATGTTCTCTCTGTCCATGCAATATTTTGTGAAGTACTGCACAGACTCGCTTACAATGATAAGGTAGGCTACAGTGCTGCGGTATATTTTGCCGATGTCTTGCCAAGTAATGACATGGGTGCTCCTGGGAAATTTCAAAAATCCTGCAAGACAGGGGTCCAGGCGCCTCCCAGTTAAAGGGAAAGCAACCGATCCCAGGGATCGGGTCGTTCTCGCCAGAAAAGCTCTGCCTCACGGTGGCTCGCACAACAGGGAACAAAGAAAGGCGAACCGTCTCTCTCGCCAGCTGTGACTCAAATGCGGCGCGCACTCAGCGCCTCCCCTCTTTTATAGTCCGGCCGTGCCTTTAACAACTTGACTTAAACAATCCTAAAAACATAAAGTTCCTGGTCAAGGCATGTCAATATTTGGATGGAAATCTGTTTAACGTCCTCCGGTCTGGAACAGACACATATGGCAAGCATGGTAGTGGGGGCAAAGTGGTTTTCACAAGGAAAATGGCTGGGGGTCCAGGGGGCCGAAGAAAATTCAATAAAATAGTGAAATTTTCACTTTTTCATGCTATTTCAATGTATTTCAAAATAATTTTGTTTCAAACTGTTTCGCGGATTTTCCGCAATTCGCGGAGGTCTATATGGGACACTAGTAGACATAAAGATGGTGGGAACGATCCTGTAGGCAATGCCCGGAGGCAGTGCAACACCAGGAAAGTCCCGAATTTTTCTCAATATAGACATAGTGGACTTCGAACTTTCGTTAGCGCATGTAAATATTTATGATTTTATCTGTATTCATTTAGAGAAACCGACAAAAAGTTTATAAATAGGAAATTTGTTGCTTCTCAAGTTCTCATAATCTGGTGATGCCGGCTCCAGGCAATAAAAGAAAATCCTGCATTTCAGGACATCCTGAAAGCAGGAGCATCCATTTAATTATAACTTGCTGACCTTGACTTTTTGTTGTTGAGCTGCATTTTTCAGTTTTCACTGGTCTCCCTGCTGCGTACAGCCAACACATTCAGATTTCGGAGGAGCTCAAAGGAGAAAAATTATTTTGAAGATTTTTTTTTTTTATAAAAAGGCAGGAGAATGGGCCATTAACCCTTTCACCGCCAATGTCGCATTTTTGCACCACAATGATTTAGCACCCAAGTCATTAAAACCCTTCAAATCAGGGTCTGTTATCCAACGATATTGAGTTCCTAAATTTGGGCAGTAAGGATTGACCCTATTCTAAATGTGTCACAGAGAAATCCAACAATATTGCAGATGAAATCTTTTCTGTAGCCAAGTAAGTTTAATGGAAATGTTTGGCTCAAAGATGGCTGGAGGTGAAAGGGTCAAGTCAGAAAGATACCAGATGACAGAAAACAAAGGAAAAAGGCAGAGTCAAAGAGAGTGGCAGATTAGAGGAAGTTACAAGCACAGAACTTCCAGAAGGTGGAGGAACTATTTATACAAAAGACCCCCCGGTATCCCCTCAGGGGGGGTGTCAAGCACAAAACTTGTTCAATTTTGAATGGTTGATATTTACATGCATAAGCACACATTTGTAGAGATAAACTAAAGAACAATTACGCGGTCCTTAAACACAAACGCAAACTTGGCAGTATTTCATTTCACTTTAATTTCAACCTTATCCCATTACAAAAATTAAGCATACATTGCAACTCAAACCATTTCAAGATGACACCTTATTTTAAAACTAATAACCAAACTTGAGTATTAACATCTTTATGTTCATCGCCATAATTGGTCAGGAACTATTTCGCATGCTAAGTTCCCAAACTCTTCAACAATAATCAGAGACAAAATTGCAAGTTAAGTTCTTGAACTCTTCAACAACAATCGAAGATAACATTCAACTGAGATTTTCATACCAACAGGCAAATGATGTCATCGAAAACAATGGAGTTTTTAGATTGTCTTTTATTTCTATATGGTGTATTTTTGTTTTGTTTTTCTTTCTCTTAATGAAGATAACCATAATTCTTTTTAATGATTTCAAAATGACCACAAAACACCAATGGTTTCAAGCTTTCGAGATTTTGTGCTATCTCTTCATCAGGAAGATGTCCACGATGGCTTGGAGTCAAAACGGACTATCTTTAGATAGTCCATTGATGTATTATTGGATTTATTACAAAAACTAATAACTTGTATCAAACAATAACTGCAGAAATATAAAAAAGGGTTTTTTTCTTTTTATATTTCAGGAGTCTTTTTTTTATGCAAGTTATTAGTTTTCGTAATTAGTTCAATAATATGTGAATGGACTATCTAAAGATAGTCCGTTTTGACTCCAAGCCATCGAATTGAGTTTAAAACATTAGACTGACATGAGATAAAAGTTTCAAAGGTACAGCTAAAAAGAAAAACGAAAAGCAGGGGTGAGCACAAGTTCTTTTTTTTAAGTCCATTTACATTCAAAAGTCATTAATCAAACTTTTAGGATGTTTTTCTCACTTTGTACATCCACAGAAATAATGATTGGCATAATATATACTGAGATCTAGCTGATGATGACAACCACAACACATCTTAGTTCAGAATGTCTTCAATTTTTTTCCAGCATCACTCTGAATTCAAAGTAAATGAACACAATCCATTCTTATTTCAAACAAGCCCCTCCCAAAAAAATCACTCAATGAACACAGTGATCAGATTAACCCCCCCCCCCCCCCCCTTAAATTACTACTTCTTATATTACAAAGCACAGGCAGCATACAAACCCCAACACAGGAGACAATTTACTCCAGTACAGTACAGAACCAATGTTGTTAAGATCACAGTAACAGTATGAAAACAAGTAAACTGCCAACAATGGACCATTTTCTTAATCTCTTAATTAACCCGACAGTATTGAGCTGCAAGTGTTCAAATGGCAACCCAACAAACTCCAATGTTGATTTATCACATGATACCCTAACTGTCCTCAAAACGTCATCAAAATGTCCATAACCTTTTCAACTAGAGTATTAAGACACTAGACCAACAGCCGCGAGGCAGCATTTTCGGGTCCAGTGACCTTGACCTTGATTTTCGAACTTGGTCTAGATAGATATCATTAGTACCTATCCGCAAGCAAATTTTGAGTGTCCTAGGTCCTTCCGTTCAATCGTAATCGTGCCAGGTGCTCGGCAGCATTTTCAGCGCCAATGACCTTGACCTTGACTTTTGAACTTGGCCTAGATATTTTTAGTACCTATCCGCACGCAAAATTTGAGTGACCTAGGTCCCTCCGTTATTGTGTCAGGTGTTCGGCAGCATTTTCGACTCCAATGACCTTGACATCCATTTTCGAATGTGGCCTAGATATTGTTAGTACCTATCCGCATGCAAACTTTGAGCGTCCTAGTCCCTTCATTCAAACGTTATCATAGTAACATAAATAGTCAACCAGTCGGCTTCAGAATGCACTGAAAACATTACCAGCTTCGCTCTCTTCGCTCGCGGCTGGTAATAATCATGCTAAAAACCAACAATTTATTTATTATTTTTTTAAGTCATTCTAAAATGTAATAGGTTTTTAATGGGTGGCATGCCCTGAACCTCCACAAAACATACTTTTCGTTTAGAACTGACAAGTTAACGGACAAACAAATAAACCAGCTTTGGAAGAAAAAAACCAACATGACACCTTCTCCGGTTGTTTTTTTAACAGTCGAGATACTAAATAATATTTCACCAATGTCATGAACCAGCACAATTTCAGAGCTAGCTTCTAAACAAAGAACCAACAATTAATCACTTTTTCCCACACATTCAACTTCATGGACAACACTGCTGTCTCGATCACAGACATACGCATGTTTTTTCTTCCTCAATTATTTACAAAACATTTTGCTTTCAATCTGGATAACGAAGCACAGCACATAATGGGTACCATATGCCAACGATTTTTCATACACTGTTAACTATGTGAAATTAAATAGGAAAAAAACCCATGAGTGGTGTTAGGATTTGTTAGTACAGAAATCATGATTATGTGATAAGTATGAGAGTGGGTTTTTTTGTCGTTACAGACATTTCCCTGAATGCTGAGTCAATTACTTATGACAGAAATTTCATGACACATGAATGCGTTATGAATGCTAACGCGTGTGTGCGATTTGATTTGATTTAAATCAAGATTGAGCGCCGTCAAATACTGTACTGCAAATACTGTAAAATTTCGAAAGCGCATCTTTGCTAACTTCTGATTCAAACACTCTTCTATATAATTTTTTAAAAGAGAAAAGAAAACAAGAAAACAAAAGTAACCTCCAACATTCCAACTTTTTAACCTATCAAACGGCTAACAACTAAGTAAACTAACAAACAATTAACAGATACATAACAAAATCTCAGACAATCAAAAATGAGAGCAAGAAAAAAAATCAAGCACAAACCAAAAACTGCACATAATGAGATTACAAAACACACAGACTCTCACATTTCACCGTATTGGTCTTGACTGATGACTATGGAACACATGTCAAGACCAAAAACTAAAAAATGCACATAATGAGATTACAGAACACACAGACTCTCACATTTCACCGCATTGGTCTTGACTGATGACTATGGAACACATGTCAAGACCAAAAGCTAAAAAATACACGGAAACACTAAAAACTCCTATTCTCAAGCTTTCATTTCTTTCAGGGTTTTATTCCCTTCAAAATAAAGTCAGAAATGCAACTAAAAAGAGAAGAGAACGAAAACTTAATGTGTCTGGAAGACAAAAAATTGACGAATATGAATGGAAGAACTAAGATGGAGAAAGAAAATCAGCATAAAAACAAGCGCGAAATCGCAATAGTTTGTGGCACGCGGTCTATTTTTACCACTCCAACCATGAGTCGCCTCCCCTGGCTTTTCAATAATTTTAATCTGTAAACCAGAATGTTATCTCTGCACCATTTCGTAACTTTTTATATCTTTTGGAAAACATTTAAAACTATGTATCCTACTTATACTCATCAAAAGAAGCACCGCATACTCGTCGTGTCTGTTGTAGTGTCTGCATTACGTATGTTTATTATTTTGTACGCTTTTAAAATACATAATTTTAAAGAGCGGCCTCAATTTGAAGTGTAGCCTCGATTTGAAGTGCGACAATTTTGTCAAAATGTGCGACAATTTTGGACCGACAGACAGACCGACCGACCGACAAAGTGAGTTATAGGTTTGTGGCTTGAGCCACAAACAAAAAAAGAACTCGAGAAATCCCATGAGAGTCAACACAAACCTGTGCAGAGAGGAAATAAAATAAAAGGCAAAGCCATATACAGGGGTGCAGGGAGGGGATAATCCCATAACCCTGAACCCCCCCCCCCCAACCAAACCTGAAATGAAAGATGAATGTGAAAACCCCAAACCTGAGACTGAACTTCATTCAGCATTCACCAAAACCAAACAAGGTAGGGCGACACTTTTCACATCAACACTACCCAAGTTTTGGGCACAAAATTACGTCATTGTTGCCCACCTCCCATCCCCCTTTCCTCTCATATATCTTGGAAGTTAGTTAGTTAGTTAGTCTGTTATAGTCCCGTCAACAGCTAGGGTTATCTCAGGACTGTCACCGCGTAAAGTTCGACCACGCATAGCAAAACACAAATCCATGAATCTTAACAACGCACAAAACCGGAAAACATAAAAAATATAGTACAATTCATAACATGACACTTCCCTCATTGTACCCTGTAGCACATAATTCCAGACAGTGCTGGAAACGTAAGCCATTCCGCTCTATTTATCGAGTCCAGGTTAAAAAAACTATCTTGGAAGTGACTTAAAGCCTAGATGATTGGGTTAGCCATAACAAAATACACATGTTTTGATTTTGTTTTCCTTTGTCACTTTCACAAAAAACACACCAACCCAAACAATAAACAAAACAAAACACACACAATAAATATTCGAACGAACAAGAGAAAAATCGGTAAAGGTCAAGATGTGCCACCCCCCCTACATTTCTCGGTTAATTGTATTTTTCCGTTATTGCCTTTCTTACCATACATAAAGCTGTATTTTAGGAACATTTTCACCAAATTATCTTTTTGGAATGCTAACCCTAACCCTAACCCTAGCCCTACCCCCAACCCTATAAGACGGAAAAACGCAACGAACCACAACTGTGACAAATCGCGGTGTACTATAGTGGGGGGTAGGTTTAGGGTTAGGTCTAGGGTTAGTATTCCAAAAAGGTTATTAGCTAAAAATGTTCCTAAAATACAGCTTTATGTATGGTAAGAAAGGCAAAAACGGAAAAATACAATTAACCGAGAAATGCAGGGGGGGGGGGGGGGGGGGGGGGCACATCTTTTACCTTTACCGAAAAATCCACTGAACAGGAGACGAGAAACCACAATGGCAAAGAGCGTAATTTAATAGTTTGACAACAATATTTTTCTCACTCACAATCTATTTTTCTCACTCACAATCTAGCGTCTCACAAGTTAAAACAAACTAATACTTGCACCCACTGTTTTCAGATTGATGAAAATTATGTGATTTCAATTCAACTTTTAATGACGGGATGCAGTTTCTCTCAAATAACTGTCATGCAATTGTTGCATTTTGCAAAGCATCCTCCAAGAAACACCAAAATATTATTTTAAAGTTATTCTATATTATATAGAAACAACCGATCTTACCTCCAATATCAAATCTACTGAGACAAGGACTGGGGAAAAAGAGCAACATGAAATGGAAACAAGCAGGCTGACAAACTCTCAAAGCAGGGCAGCCAAATGAATCAGCCAGATCATCCACTGTCATATAAGGAGGCAAAATCCATTCTGCGCGCCAGGTTCCATGAGTCTTGGAGGGGCCGACTAGGGATTGAAAAAGACAATGATGATCTACAGGGCCTCAGTCGTCAGCGCCAGGTGATATTGTTTAGACTGAGAACAAGCCATTGCCAACTCCTGTCACATCTCCACAGGATAAACCTGTCACACACAAGTGAGTGCCCCTGTGGCACTGGCATCCAGACTCCTGAGCATATCCTCCAGGATTGCCCTACTTACCAAGACATTCGGTGTCAAACCTGGCCGGTGAGAGTGGAGCTCCAGGAGAAGCTGTGGGGACCAACAAAGGCGCTACAAAAGACAGCAGACTTCGCCGTCAGGACTGGACTGAAGATTTAACAGGGTTCCCAGGGCTTTCAGCTATCCCCAAGTAAGGACCTTGTAAGGACCTGTAGGCCTAAGGATAATGTCCATCTTTTAGCCAACGATCTTGAAAGGAACACTTTCCCAGCATTGTGAACAATGTCTAAGCAGATACAAAAACTATGGCCGACACAGATATATATTCTACGCGTTTTCTCGCAAAACGACACCAGGATAAAGAACGAGATTTCAGTCCAATTTCTCTTGACAACTCACGGTGCATCGTTCGTCTGCTAAATGGTCAGTTGAAACGGGAAGGTGGGGGAGGGAGTATGGTCTTGCTGCTCAGGGCAGTTTTTGGCAGCTGTCAGGACTTGTAAGGACCTTGAAGTGAATGTAAGCACTTGTAAGGCCTTACTTGGAGATTTCAATTGGTCAAGACTTATAAGGACTGGTAAGGCCCCTATGAACCCTGTTTAAACATGGCCACTGGAAACGCAGAAGAAGAAGAAGGAAAGAGTGGCTAGGAGCAGGAGGATGACAGAGAGCGATCAGATTTAAACACTCAACAAACAAACAAACAAACAGAAGAAAAAGCCACACAACAACTGTTGTTTACTTCACCAACTGATATGTATGAATTTTCAAACGAGATCTAATTGGTTAACATCGCCCACAACTCATTTAAACGACACTGAATTTGATTTAAAAAACATTAAAACAGGCTCGCTTCTTGCTCCTGGCTTATAATAACAGTAATTTTAAACCTTTTGAAATGCGGACAAACATTTGTAGTCCCGTCAACGGCTATGGTCATCTCAGGACTGTCACCACGTAAAGTTCGACCACATATTACAAAACATACATCAGACAATGCATCACACACACACCTAAGCGAAAAGTAAAAGTAAAATCAAAATCCAGGGTCTTGCCACACAAAATTAAAGTGAATCTAAAAAAGAACAACATTTTTAGCAAACTTCATAAGAATTTCTTACCGTATTTTCCGGACTACAAAGCGCACCGTTGTCTAAGCCTCACCCCCTGAATTTTGTTAAAATTCTGTAAAAAACAACGATAAAGCCGCATTCAGTGTCTAAGCCGCAAGAGACTGAAAAGGAAAAACGAGCAGACGAACTCGTGATCGAAAGTAACGGCAACTTCGACAGCCCATGTTGCACTCACACACAAACTACACATAACAGTACAGACCTAATCTTCGCTATAACGGACCTACTAAATACTGGATTCTGCACGACGACACAATACAACACAAAACATGACAAAGTAACGCTCTGGCAGTTCATTTTTAGTCACAGTTTGCACACGGAACTTTTACCGCGCATACAACTCGGCTGACAAAATGGCGCCGCACACACCGCAGATACGAAATCACGGCAAACGCTAATGCGCCAGCTGCTTTCATTTATCGGATTTTGTGAGTTGTTTGCATTCAGCGAGTGTTTCAGTGCACACACTAACACCGATTTATCAGCTTGATGTTTTGCAAATTAGTATTTCTGATTTCAAAATTAGTAATTTTGAAAAAAAATCTGTAATCCAACGCACAGACGATTTTTTGTAGTTTGTAGTTTTGTAGTTTTTTGCTATTGCAGAATCGGGAAATGCTACTTTTACAACCTTCTTCAAAGGCACGTTTAACTTCACTAACGTTTCAGTCAACATTACCTCTGCTCTTGTAACATCAAGCACTTCAGGCTCGCTCTTGGTGGTTTTCGGTGTACTGGTGAAAAACGCCGGTAGTTTTGGACACTTTTCTGCATCTTTTTTGGAACTGACATATTTTTTATGCTTCATTGATTTGCAATGCGTTTCGATATCGAACTGACCTGAGTGACTGATGTTAATGTCACTCAGGCAGTACACACAGAATGCGTGATCATCGCCCAACGTCGAACGCTGTATTCCAGGCGTTTTCGTGTAACTATCCTTGAATTTCTGCAACACTCTTGCTCTTTTTTCTTTCTGATCAGGCGCGCAGTAGGCTCGCTTCGACGCCATCTTGAACGTATTGCAAACGTTTACGCGTTGCATGCTGGGAACCCGGAACCAGAATGACTACACTTCACCGTTTCAAAACCGGCGCAAACGCTTGTACATTTTTGCTGTTGTTGGATTTTTTATTTTTCATAATTTTTTTCCTGTTTCCGTAATTTCAAATTTTTTTCGTAATAATTACGGAAAAATCGTAAGGGTAAACAGGTCTGTGGAAAGTAGCTGCTTTTCAACTTATTTTTTGTAAAGTGAGACCATTCACTGAGTTCCAACTTATGGGGTGTGACCGATCACCTAGTTTCAACTTGGAAGTTGACTTTGCATTTACGTGTGCACAGAGTTCGTAAGATCGCGACTGTTTCAGTTCAAACTTTGATCATAAACTGCTCAGTGATGACACATGTGCATAAAAGTGGTGAAATTTAGTGGTCAGATCGTGATATCGCTGATTAAATTCTTCAATTTCGGCATGAGAACGGTTCGTTTTTACCAAAGATTGACGATGTCTACACGCACAGGTTGGAGTTGACGACCAGCCTAAAATAGATTCGTGAAAATCCGCGTATGAGCCGCATTCGCTGTGTTAGCCGCTGGGGTCAAAGTTGAGGAAAGAAGTAGTGGCTTATAGCCCGGAAAATATGGTACACCCTTCTCATGATTCATTTCTATGATACATATTTCCTTTCTTTCAATGTTACTTACACCATAACCCAGTATTTTCCATCTTCACTGTAGAAAGAGATTTTGTTTTCATAAGCCTGCAGTTTTTGAAAGGTACAGCTAGTTTCTCACACAAGCGCATAGTGGCATACATCTATATTTCAATCACTCTTAGATCCCACATTGTATATTCAAGTTACAACATGGATCAACATAATTCCAGACTAATTCATAAATTTTAAAGACAAAACGATTTCTTAAACTTATCAGTCAAAATACATACCGGTACATGTACTTAAAAAACCCACCAAACCCACCCAAAACAACTAATTCAAGTGTAAGTCATACTTGAGGTATCCTGAAAGAATGACATCATAAGTCCAAACACATGGAAGTTCAGTTTAACGTCGCGTATCGGCTTTCGCCATGTACGACGGGCTGAACAAACAAACCAGGGCATAAACAAAAATTGATGTTCCTGAATCACTGTCTTAGCCAAAAGGCCGAGAAGCGATCAGAATCATGATGCTTTTCACTTTGTTAACCTACACAAGCAGACCAGCCACATCTCTGAACCACATTCACCCAGCATAGGCCCTTTTAAAAAGGAATCACTTTCAAAACCACAGATGCCAAAGAAAACAATAACAGATAAGTTAAGCCTTTCACTTCCAGGAGCGAGTTTCGACGCGCTTAGGGGACATAACCTACTCAGTAGCCCAGATCTGAAAAGACTTGAGTTACTTCCCTTCCTTTTTAGTTGACATGATTTGAGAAGGGTCTGAACCCCGTTTCTCAGGAACTTTTGGGTTTGATTTTTATGCTTTTTTTTTTTTTTTTTTCATTTTGTAAAGCACAAAGTGGCCAGGCATATCAATCTGCCTGCCAGAAGGTAAATGCCAAGAAAACTATATGAAATTTGTTTAATTTTCTGACAATAAAAATTGTGTTGGGAATAAAGTTTATGAAGTTATTGTTCAACCCAATCATGATACAAGTGGTTCAGACCTGAATTTTCAATTTTTTTAATACTCTTTTTTTCTCTTAAAATCTTGGTTATCTCCCCCTGGTAATGAGTTATCCTGTGCAGTCAACATTGAAAACTATAATAATTGTGTTCTCCATTCATTTTCCTTCAATAAAACATATCATTATAGCCTTTATGGCATCATTTAATCTTTAAAAAAAAAAAGATAGGTGGCTTGTTCGCTAAAAGTACAAATAGTTCCGGGAGTGAAAGGGTTAATTAAACAAATCAAAGGGAAAGAATGGAATAATCAATTAAATTAAAAAACCCAGCAAACAAACAAAACCACACTGACAAAACAACTGTGATCATATCGACATATAACAAAGGGTGGTGGGTGGGGTGGAAGAGGAAGCCTTTGGATGTGGATTGATCATCACATGCATGTTTCATACATATTCTTAAGTCAGTGACTTTTCTTCTTTTTAACGCATCAACTTTGCTCAAAACTAATTCAAGTACATGTCATCATTTTTAACACATCAACTTTGCTCAAAACTAATTCAAATACATGTCATCGTTTTTAACACATCAACTTTGTTCAAAACTAATTCAAATACATGTCATCATTTTTAACGCATCAACTTTGCTCAAAACTAATTCAAACACAAGTCATCAATCAATCAAGTTCAGCGCAAGCATCACATGGCTTCATTTGAAAACGACACACCTATATCACAATAGATGACCAAAGCGTGTTCACCATATCACACAGTGTACTGTCTCCCCTCGTTTCTCCATGCGTAGGACACGTAACAAAATGCGATAACAAATGTGGGAAAAGGGAGACACAGGGGGCGGCAATAAGCAGTGCTTTTGATAATAACACGAATGCAACAGGAGAAAATCCAAAAAACAGGCAGGGCAGAGGCCCTGTTGGGGGAAAAGGGAGACACAGGGGGCGGCAATAAGCAGTGCTTTTGATAATAACACGAATGCAACAGGAGAAAATCAAAAAACAGGCAGGGCAGAGGCCCTGTTGGGGGAAAAGGGAGACACAGGGGGCGGCAATAAGCAGTGCTTTTGATAATAACACGAATGCAACAGGAGAAAATCCAAAAAACAGGCAGGGCACAGGCCCTGTTGGGGGAAAAGGGAGACACAGGGGGCGGCAACAAGCAGTGCTTTTGATAATAACACGGATGCAACAGGAGAAAATCCAAAAACAGGCAGGGCAGGGTACAGGGGCCGCACAGGCCCATGGCAGGGTACAGGGGCGGGGGTCAGGGAGGTGTTGCCTCCCTGAAGCGGAAGAAAAAGCAAAATCATACTCAATTGGAAGCTTATTCCAGGCTTGTAAAGTGAGAATTCAACACTTTTTCCCCTTGAACTTTGAATCAATTTTTGTGTGGGGTCAAAATTTGGAAAAACAGGCGCCGCCTTGTATCCAAGGCAAGGTTGCATCCGTGTAATAAGGGGGTGGGGTAGATGGAGGAGAGGAGGGGGTCACAAGAAAAACAGAGGTAAAATGGAAGAAGTGGTATGAAGAGCAGTACACAGATGGACAGAAAAAAAGAACGAAAATAAATGCATGAAGCATGGACAAGGAAACAATCTGGCATACGCAGACTCTAAATCATGTACAAACCAGACCACGAACATACAAGTCGCAGAAGATAAGAACAATGTTGAGACAAAAACAACAGCAAAACTCTCAAGACAAAAACTAAGAACAAAAACACAGTCCTAGGACACAGACATAGACCAGACCTGCCTACTTGGAATTTTCCCAATCAGTAGCCCAGCCATCAATTTTCAGTAGCATGGCAATTTTTTCCGTAGCATCCACAAACGACGGCAATCGATTAGTTCTCTTCCTGAGCCGAAACACACTGCATATGTTTCGCCGATTGAACGTGTTGACGGCAATCGTCTCTACCGCCATGATTCACAGAGAAGTCCGCATGGCAGAGGTTGCACTTCAGTGAGCATGGTTCGCACCGAGTCGACTTCTGACGATGCAAGGCCACTCCTCCGTGTAAGCTATTTTGAAAACTTGTGTGGCAGGCAGAGTTCCCAGGGCTTTCAGCTATCCCCAAATAAGGACCTTGTAAGGACCTGTAGGCCTAAGGATAATCTGCATCTTTTAGCCAACGATCTTGAAAGGAACACTTTCCCAGCATTGTGAACAATGTTTAAGCAGAGAGAAAAACTATGGCTGACACAGATATACGTGTTTTCTCGCAAAACGACACCAGGATAAAGAATGAGATTTCAGTCTCTTCACAACTCGCGGTGCATCGTTCGTCTGCTAAGCGGTCAGTTGAAACGGGAAGGGGGGAGGAGGGGGGTAAGGTGAAGTAGGTGCTGAGCGATGTTTCTCAAGCGTAAAAGTGCTGCTTCTGCGATCTATTTTGAGTATGGTCTTGCTGCTCAGGGCAGTTTTGGGCAGCTGTCAGGACTTGTAAGGACCTTGAAGTGAATGTAAGCACTTGTAAGGCCTTACTTGGAGATTTCAATTGGTCAAGACTTATAAGGATTGGTAAGGCCCCTATGAACCCTGGCAGGCCGATGTTTTTTTTTGAACAAGACGGTGTGCCAGATGATTTTCGTTTTCTGGTTAGGGTTCGTTTTTCTTCGTTTGATACATCTCCCGAATTGCTACTGCTGCTGGAGTCCGCCATTTTTTTCAGAGCAAGTAATAAGAACGCATGCGCAGTCACTTTGACAAAAACGGAAGTGACTAGGTTATCGCGCGACATGGCGTCTGCTCTTGGAAACAGACAAAACCGGGCAGGATAAGCAAAAATAAAATGCGGCGGCAATTATTTTTTCTCCGTAGCAACGTTAAGGTTGCCGTAGTTCCGTAGCAAAGCTTTATTTTTCGTAGCTGCTACGGCCAAATCGTAGCAGTAGGCAGGTCTGATAGACACACGCACAAATAAGCCACAAAAGGTTCTTTTTTTTCATTAAAGACCCCCCACGTCATGTGTCACATTCCCTCTTATGCTTAGATTTCTTACGAGCTATAAGAGGGAAAACACGCGAAAACCGTGATTTTGACACGTGACGCGGTGGGTCTTTAAAGTAGCATGCTGATAAAAAGGCATGAAAGCAATCTTTTTCTTTTTTTGGGGTTAACATGCAATCTTGCTGATCCTGATTTTTTTTTATCAGTTGTTTGAGTCCAGTCTGCCAAAGCCTGTTTCAGCAGTACACAGTGAATTTTTCTTCATAGTATAGAAAGAATTATTTCTGAATTTCTTTTTCCCGAGAAGTCTTTTGCCTTTCTTACCAAACATGAAGCTGTATTTTATGAACCTTTTTAGCTAATAACCTTTTTGGAATACTAACCCTAACCCTAGGCCATTATCTAATAGAACCCCCCCCCCTATGTATTGCAGTACACGGCGCCATTTGTCAGTCGTGGTTCATTGCGTTTTCCTGTCTTATAGGGGGGGGGGGGGGGGGGGGGGGGTTAGGGTTAGGGATAGGGATAGGGTTAGTATTCCAAAAAGGTTATTAGCTAAAAAGGTTAATAAAATACAGCTTTATGTTTGGCAAGAAAGGCAGAAAACGGAAAATTGCAATTAACCGAGAAATGCAGGGGGGGTGGCACATCTTGACCTTTACCAGCTAGAACACTATATTGAAGACAAATCAAGCAAAACACATGTACCAGGGTCCACAACAATGCTCAAACAATACAATAACGCCTTGTTCAAATGTCAAGTAAGTTCAAATGCATGAGAATACTGAAAAGAGGACTTTTTTTCAATCAGTTCTTTGTCACCGGTGAACTTGCCCGTAGGCTTATAGAATCTATTCATACCAAGCTGCGTCTTTTAACCTTGCCCTAAAAGAAAAACCCGTAAACAAACCTAACTATACTTAACTCTTCAACTGCCCCGGGTGCAGATGCATGGGTGCTCCTGGGAAATTTCAAAAATCCTGCAAAGCCGCCCAGTTAACAACTTGACTTCAACAATCCTAAAAATATAAAGTTCCTGGTAAAGGCATGTAAATATTTATTCGTATTCATTTCTTTTTTCTTCCACACATGCGAGAAACCGACAAAACGTTTATAAATAGGAAAGTCGTTGCTTCTCAAATTATCATAATCCGGCGACGCCGGCTCCAGGCAATAAGAAAATACTGCATTTCAGGACATCCTGAAAGCAGGAGCATCTATGCAGATGTGTGCCATGATGTTGCCTATACATTATTGCCAGAGTTTCAGGGGGGCGCCGAGAAACTATCTTCCACGCGGTTGTCCATTTTCAGAGCTTATATCAGTGCATTTCCGTTAATTTACCGCATCTAATAAAGTAGGTGATCGTGCTTACCATATTTTTCGGATTATAAGGCGCACCTTTGTATAAAGCGCACACCCCAAATTTTACCAAAATTTCAGATTTTGTTACTATATTTTTTTTACTATTTCATGAGTCACATTATAAGGCGCAGGGGTCCGAGTCCGGGAAAAAAGTATCGCCTTATAGTCCGAAAAATACGGTAGTTCTATTGAAACATAACTTGGCAGAGAAGGTCACAAAGAACAGAAAATACTTAGCTAAACAAACTACAAACCCAATAATAATATACATTAGTACACACATTTAATCTGCAACAAGAGAAGGGTCTCATGACAAATAAACGCTTCGCTTTTCCATTAAATTAACACTACCTGTTTTGATATCCTTTCACAGAAATCAAGTAAAACAACATGAAACTTCTCTCATTTTTGCCAAGTCGTACAAGCTTCCGATAATTCAGATAATTTGCAGAAACGTACACAAAATGTTCTCAACCATTCAGATCCACTGAACAAGAAAAAACTTTTTGGCATTTTGTGTTAACTCCTAATATTGATGATACAAGCAACTTGATACAAGAAACACACCTTAACCTTAGTACATAAGCACTGAATATCATTTTTAAAAAAGTGAATCGAAGAACAGAAGAAAAAAAATTAAACAAGTAAAAAACCTACCACACATGCAGGTACAAAGCAGCAATGAATTGAATGAAAAAAGTAACTAAAAATGTTTCCAAAGGGAACTAAATGTAGTCCATCACAATGTGAAACAAAAATTCTAACCGCCATTGATATTTAACCCTTTCACCACCAGCCATATTTCGGCCAAAAATGTTCATTAAATTTACCTGGGTAGAGAACAAAATCCATCTGCAGTATTGGGGATTTTCTGTGACATATATAAAATAAGGTCTATCCTTACTTCCCAAAACTAAGACAATAGGGTCTTTGGATAATAGACCCCAATTTGATGCCTTTTAGTGACATAGGTGTTAAATCACTGTGGTGCTAAAATGCGACTTTGGCGGTGAAAGGGTTAAAAGAAACAAAAAGAAGAGCTGTAATAAAGGAGTGAGTGAGCGAATTCAGACAGGGAGCCAACACCTCAGTAGTAGACTTGCCAACCGAACGCAAACGTTGATGATATGTTATAAGATGGCGAGGGGACCCTTCCGATGCATCACACAATATCATCGGTTATCACGGACAATACCAGCTTATTTACAGCAGTCTGCTTTAAATAGTGATGATAAAGAAAAGTTATGAAAAACACCACCACACTTGATGAGTCAATAACGTGTATCTTTCATACACATTCATACCTGTGTCTGTACATATGTACACCCGAGTATATATATATATATATGTACACCTGAGCAGCTTCTGTGTGTGTGTGTGTGTGTGTGTGTGTGCGTGTGCGTGTGCGTGTGCGCACATGGGTAAGCATGCGTCAAAAGTACACTCCGACAGCACACCTTTGTGTGCCTGGATACAATCTTTTAAGCATGCACCCGTATTTTTCATGTTTACCACAAAGCTAGCATTCTACAATCCTTTCATGTTCACACACAGGATGCAAGGTGCAACATTAAAATAGTTTGCCTTTCACCTTACTTTCACACACATACGAACTAGGGAAGACTTGATGAGCGGGAGCTTAAACAGAATACACACAATGCCCATACTCAACATAATTTAGCTCCATGTTAAAAAATCCACAGGTTCACTTCTTGAATTTACATGATTCTTTGATACAAACCTAAAACTGAGCGTGAAGTAGATCCAGAAATTCTCTTTAAAACACACCTCTCTCCCAATGTATCCAAGCTAAAATAAAATGTTGGAAATCAACACGGCTTGAAGTAATCGGCTTCGATAATTGCAGGCCCGCCTACCTTGCTAGAAAGTAACTACAAATTATTAATTCAAAAATAAAACAATGGTTGTACTCATAGAGACCAAAAAAATGTCGGAGTAACAACAAAAAAGTTACTAAAAGTCTGTAAAATTATCGTTCAATTTTAATGATAATGTCAAAACATTCACTTTCAAAAAAATTGTTCAATCAAACTTCACGATATCAAACTAACAGCATGAGCATAATATTAATTCAGCATGAACGTGAACACATGCTTAAGTTTTGTTCTTACGCCACGCGAAACAAAGAAATACCGCGACTCTACACTACAGCGGCAGAAAACACCCCAACCCTAGGCATACCCCGTCGCTTGCACACACATTTACAACAAATCTATCGTGCTACGGTTCTTACTTATGACACTACCAACGCCAGTACAGTGGAACCTCCCTTATAAGACTCCCTCCCATATAGGACCTACTTTTATGACATTGCCCTTCTTTGTAAGTATTTAAAATTGCCTCCCTTATAAGACCCCATTTTGGATGATTATTGAAGGTCTTATCAGGGAGGTTCCATTGTATTTCTGGACCTCTTGAGATCATCTCTGACCATTTTGTTTTCAGAGAAATTTATGATTTTGTTGTTGTTGTAATCTTTGTTCAATCTTTCACTTTTGTTCCGTTCTAAACATAGACATTTGTGATGCAGCACAGGAAAACCAGGCTAATGTCGTAAATGATCACTTTTGACTTATTCATATTTTCAGAAAGGCCAGAGACAACAGATTAACAGGCAAAAAACAGAATTCATCTATCTCTAATAGTTTATTTTTAACAATTTTTCAATCAATCAAATCTCTCTCTTTCTATCTCTCTCTTGTGGCTGCCCGACTTTAGCCTCCTTTTCCTATGCTGCATCACATTTTTATAAATAACACCCCCCCAAAAAAAAAAAAAAAATTTTGGTCTTATCCTTCCACCTCATGATCAGAAAAGCAAGTTGACAAGAAAATTTGCATGCGCACACACAAACACCCCCACCCCCATATGTACATTTACCGAATTTTTCGGACTATAAGGCGATATTTTTTTCTCCAATTTCGACCTATGCGCCTAATAAACGAGGGCGCCCTATAAGTGAACAAAATCGTGAGAAGAGAGGCAACGATTGCCGTACTCAGTACAGTCTACTGTGAGTCACAACATCGAAAGTGGTAACGAGTCGCCGATACGACGAATACTCATGTTAAAATGCTTCGAAATCCCTATTATCGTCCGAGATACCGTCCAACAGATGCCATAATCCTTCATTGAATGCAAAAAGCATCGTTGTAGAGCTTAAAATGCCATAATTCTACCAGTTTTCGCGAAGAATTGGCCAAACACTCAACCGGAAGTCGCAAAAACAGAACTTTCGATTATTTGAGAAGGGAGCCAACTCTCGTTTACGACAACAAAATGGCGGTCGGTAATCGTTTACAGGACGTGTACGGGCTTCAAACTTCGACTTTCTGTTGCGAGGTGTGTATCGCCTTATAAACGAGGGCGCCTTTTACTTGGATTTTGTCAGATTTTTCTTGAAAATTGCCCTATTCGCCTTATACACAGCAGCGCCTAATGAGCCGAAAAGTACGGTAAGATCATTTACACATATCGGACTGAATAACTTAAATAATTATTTTTTCTTCATTCGATTTCAAAGAGAAACAAAAAGAACATGATTTACCAAAGAGAAACAAAAAGGTCCTAACTACCCACACACACAAAAGATAAGAAGAAACAAACCCCACAAACACACACACAGAAAACACATCCACTGGCACAGCATTCTTATACCCTTGCCGTGTCAGGGTTTTTTGTCCAAATCCATTCTTCATATAAAAAATCACAGTTTAGTTTGTCTTTTCCAAAGAACTCTTTGTGCACCAGCCAAATTTGATCCAATTTCAACAACACATCGCTGTCCGTGAAGCTCCTAACACACACCACAGACAAAGTCTCTTTTCAATCCAATCTTTCAAAGTTTTTCTCCCCAAAAGACAGACAGACGGACCACCACAATGAGCATATATGAAGAGAAAACAACTTTCCCTCGCTTCATTAATTTAAAAAGAAATTAAAAAAAAAGAAAAATGAAATAAAAACACAAAAAGATAAAACCCCCCCCCCCCCCCCCAAAAAAAAAAAAAACCACAAAAAAGAAAATAATAGTTGTTCCTTGTGTCACTGTCATCTCAAAATGTTTCCAATTATTTTTCGTTTGCTTTTTCTCCCAATAAAACTCGGATCAATCACAATGTTAATGAGCACAAATTTTCCCTCGCCCCAAAACAAACCCCAAAACCCGGAAACTTAACACAAAAAGAAAAATCATAATAAGTCCTACCACCACCACACAACCCCTAAAAACCCAACCAAAACCCAGGAGAAATCAGTCAATCATTTCTAAAAAGAAAGTGGCTGGTAGCTATCATCTGAGGAACGGGGGTATGGATGGATCGAAGAAGCTCTGACACATGTTGCGGTCCCGGCGGTCGCCCCACCCCCCGTTGGGCTTGGGGTCGCGCAGCTTGAGCCTGGACTCCCCCTCCACGGCCACGGTGTTGGGGAAGAGGTGCTGCTTGTTCTGCTGGAGCAGCGTCTCCACCTTCTTCACCTTGTCCGCCGGGTTGCAGTTCTTCGACTTGGTGTGCATGCCGCTGGGACACAGGGGGAGGAGAAAAAAAAAGAATGAGAAAATGTCCGTACAATATCAGGGCTTAATCTAGGATTTCTGAAAAAGGGGGGCAGTCCCCCCCTCATATAAAAAAAATGGGGGGCACTCCCCTTTATCCAACCCCACATCACATACATAAGAACCAGTACCTCCCCCACCCTCGTACACAGACTGTAACACCTCGGCCACTTTTTCAACCAGTTATTTTGGAACCGATGTTCCTTTGCACTGCCACTGTTGTCATTCTTTTCCAACGTTTTAGATGTAAGAAGCCTTTTCTTCGAGGTCTTCACACTCGCTTGGAACAGGATTTTTTTTTTTTCACTATGCCTCCGCGAAAATCAAAATCAAACACCTCCCTGCCCGCTTCATTTTGAAGAACATTCAAGATGGCGGCCGAAACTCTCGCAACTTCCTGTCGGTAGAACGAGAAGAACGCGATTGGTTGATTAACACTAACATTTTGTCAAGAACCAAAGA
The DNA here is from genome assembly GCA_017654935.2 of Phymorhynchus buccinoides. Lineage (NCBI taxonomy): Eukaryota > Metazoa > Mollusca > Gastropoda > Neogastropoda > Raphitomidae > Phymorhynchus > Phymorhynchus buccinoides. Next base: position 21,363,319 of record CM065686.1, on the reverse strand, counting down.
AATGTCGAGAAATCCTTCGCTCCTGCTCGATACTTTCAGTTTGTCCAGACGACAGGTTTAGCAGACGACGAAGGTCTTCCCGCATCGATCGGTAAAAACTGCGGGCCGTTCTGCAAATGTGCGAGACTCAGCCCGCTCCCCGCGCCGATTATCGCGGGAAGGAACAAAATTTTTGGGGATTTGACCAATCCCGCGCTCTAGATTAATCTCTGAATATTAACCCTTTCGCCGTCAGCCATTTTTCAGCCCAAAAATACCATCAACTCACTCGGGACAAATGAGCCAGATCCGGCTCATGGCTCGCACAACCGTTTACGACGAATGGCCCGGATCCGGCTCATGAGTTTTCAAGAGGTTTTGATTTCTGGCGTGTAACCAGCTTTCAAGTGCGACGTCATAACCTATTTTCGGTTTAATTTAACTTCATAAAATTTTTGTTAAGCAGGGGAGAGTGGGTGGGGTTGGGGTTGGGGGCAATGGACCTGACTTAGAATTCTAGCGACGGTGGGGAAACAAAAAAAATGATTCATACAATAAATGTATTGTCTTAAGAAGAATACCCACACAGTAATCACGATCAGCATTCACGAGTGGCCTCGCTTGGAAAAAGAGAAAATATGCATACATAATCGCATACGTCTAAGTAGTATCGTGTAATATCACCGTGAAGTGAACACACGTTAAATAAAAGATTCATTCATTCAGTCTAAGTAGTCTGAAAGAAAAGTCCATTTAGAAAATAACCTTTCTTTGTACCCTATAAAGTGCAACTTTCCTTTTTTTATTTAAATGTACCTTTACCCCTGCACCTTTTCCGTTACTGCCCCTGTGAAGATGATATCCTACCTCTATCAAATAAGTACCCCTAGCCAATCAGAATCGTTTGTTTGTCCGCCATTGTGAATTGTACGAAACTAAGTGCATGGCTTTGTACATCGATTTCTTGGCAAATATGCAGATTTACACCCTCCTGCTCTATTTCTTGGTTCTTTCCGGGGTTTGGGATAGGGTTAGGGTTAGGGTTAGGGTTAGATGGTTATAGTTCGTATGCGAGAGGTAGATATTTCATGACAGGTACTTATTTATCGTGACACCTTCACACACACACACCCGGATTAAAACCAAAAAAATAGTGTGGTGAACACTTGAGCAGTGAAGTAAACAATGAAGAGTGAAAAAAAAGATGTACCCTTACATGTGTGTGTGCCTTTTTGTTTAAATAATAAAATCTTTAGGTATGATTGTCTGTATGTGTTTGCTTATACAATATATAAATTTGCACATATGTGTACAACAATGTGGCTTACACAAAAGCATGTAAGCTTTAAAACCGATAAAAAAGAGATTATAAAAATAAAAATGCCTACCATTCTCCAATGTGGAAAACCCGAGTGGCTTTCATCTTGAGCAGTCGTATTTTGTTGGGAATGCACTTCATGCTGAGGTACTGGAGGGTCCAGTCCCAGTTATAATCGTCATAGTCACAGAACCCCTGCAAATCAATGCAACAACAATTCAACAATTTTATTGTCTCCAAGTCCAAACAAGTGAAGAAATTGGATTTTCGACATGCACATAAAAATGAAGACAAAAATAAAACATTGTTAAAAACTAACAGAAGAGACAGTTTGTAAAATAACATAAAAGCACATGTAATTGACATAAAACATACTTATCAAACACACACACCTCTGAACAAGTACACTGAGCATCCAAAATCGATCCCTTTTAGAGGCTGCAAGTAATAATCGCAAATAATAACGACACCACAGTAATATATATAATGATAACAAGTACTGTATTTTTCGGACTATAAGGCGATATTTTTTTCTCCAATTTCGACCTATGCGCCTAATAAACGAGGGCGCCCTATAAGTGAACAAAATCGTGAGAAGAGAGGCAACGATTGCCGTACTCAGTACAGTCTACTGCGAGTCACAACATCGAAAGTGGTAACGAGTCGCCGATACGACGAATACTCACGTTAAAATGCTTCGAAATCCCTATTATCGTCCGATATACCGTCCAACAGATGCCACAACCCTTCATTGGATGTAAAAAGCATCGTTGTAGAGCTTAAAATGCTATAATTCTACCAGTTTTTGTGAAGAATTGGCCAAACACAACAACCGGAAGTCGCAAAAATGGAAGTTTTGATTATTTGAGGAGGGAGCCAACTCTCGTTTACGACAACAATAATGGCGGTCGGTAATCGTTTACAAGACGTGTACGGGCTTCAAACTTCGACTTTCTGTTCTGTTGCCTTATAAACGAGGGCGCCTTTTACTTGGATTTTGTCAGATTTTTCTTGAAAATTGCCCTATTCGCCTTATACACAGCAGCGCCTAATGAGCCGAAAAATAAGGTACCACAGAAAACATTAGCAATATCACAAACCAGTATGGCTATCACTTGAGTATGCACACCCGCCCACCCCTCCCAAGGAAGAAAACAAACACTTGTCAAAGCCATGCTGAAGAAGGGAGGATGGCGGCTGCCCAAAAGCTATGTTCGAAGTAGGTTTGCTTTTTCGCTTGAGAAAAATTTGTTACGTTCTTCTTCTTATCTTGTCAGAGCATACTTTCGTTGGCCTGACTTCACGATAATAATAGTGAATCATTTATATAGCGCACTCCTCAACCAAAAATGTGGAGCTCTATGTGCTTGACAACAACAAAAATTAAAAGCAAGAAATTCAACAAAAACAAAACAAATAATCGCTCGCACACATGCAAATAGGCATGCACATACACACCCACCCTCCCACCCATACACGCACGTATGCACACACACACGCGCGCACACACACACCATTACTATCACCACCACTCACCCCACCCAAGAACACAATACATAATACAATCAGTTGAGATAAGCACATTCATTAAATTCCTAGAGATCACATGTGTGACCCAGCACCATGAAACTGAAAGGGACATTAAGTCGCTGGGCTGGTTTCTCACAATAGGCTTGGCAAGTAAAAAATCTCATTTTGGGGGGTCAATTTTGAGTTGTGGGTATTTTCGTGTTTTCTAACATCTTATCTTTCATATTTATAAAGGACAATCTTTAATATGGTCTCTAAATGGTCTTATAAGTGCTTTAAAACGAACAGGTCAACACATTTTCTTCAGCTAGGCTAGACTTTAGACTGTGTTTTCTCAAAATGGCCAGTGCTCACCCTACTAACTTTAAATGCTCATAACTCTAGAATGGCAAAAGATACATAACGGTTCTTATATCTGTAGAAAGAGAATTGTCTGAAGTTTTTAAATGCATAATCATATCAGATTGGTCAGTCTGACACTTAATGCCCCTTTCGTGGTACAGGGTCACGTATACTTAACACCTATGCATTGTTGACCTAAAAGAGCTGTTTTATCACCAATATGTTCCAATAAATATATGAGAGTGGATAATCAGGATTTGCTTCTTGCATCAGAGCAGCTTTTAACACCTTCACTGACGGAGAAAATTTGAGAAATCATCTTCTTTATTATTATATAATGAAAATGAGACCTGTTACATTCAATGTGGAAAAAAAAATGGTCTAGAGATATCTTTCCTGACTAGTCCACAACTGGAAAACCCCCAAACAAACACGTCATTCCAGGGATGTGACATCAAAAGTTATGGCATCATCAACACACCCCTAAGTAGACACAGGGCCTGGCAGGGAAGGGGTTAATAACCAAAACACAACTAAGCAGACACAGGGCCTGGCAGGGAAGGGGTTAATAACCAAAACACAACTAAGCAGACACAGGGCCTGGCAGGGAAGGGGTTAAGAACCAAAACACCCCTAAGTAGACACAGGGCCTGGCAGGGAAGGGGTTAAGAACCAAAACACCCCTAAGTAGACACAGGGCCTGGCAGGGAAGGGGTTAAGAACCAAAACACAACTAAGCAGACACAGGGCCTGGCAGGGAAGGGGTTAAGAACCAAAACACCCCTAAGTAGACACAGGGCCTGGCAGGGAAGGGGTTAATAACCAAAACACCCCTAAGTAGACACAGGGCCTGGCAGGGAAGGGGTTAAGAACCAAAACACCCCTAAGTAGACACAGGGCCTGGCAGGGAAGGGGTTAAAGACCCCGCACGTCGCGTGTCACATTCCCTCTTATACTAGGAAGATTTCTTAAGATTCCTTACTAGCTATAAGAGGGAAAACACGTGAAAACCGTGATTTTGACACGTGACGTGGTGGGTCTTTAAGAACCAAAACACCCCTAAGTAGACACAGGGCCTGGCAGGGAAGGGGTTAATAACACACCAGCACATGAATATCATTTAGCTTGAGCAGGCTTCTCCTTCAATATTCTCCTGTCTTTGGATTACAGGAGTACTGTACCGACCAAGCCAAAATGTTCATTAGACCAGTTTAACAACCTTGCTTGCATATAAAGGGGGAGGGGTTGGGGTTGGGGGAGAAGGGGTAATTAAAAAAGGGGGGTGGGGGCTAACTGAAACAGTGTGTATATCACACACACACACAAAGTGTTATATTATTAGGCTAATGATTAGTACTTTGCAACGTTTTGTTTTGCATGTTGAGTTATATATTCGAGTTTCTTTCGTATTACTTTTCATTCTGAGGACAGGATGAAAAAAAGTAGTCAAGCTTATTCCTTTATCCTCAATAAAGATTATTTTGACTTGACTTGACTTGATACACACACACACACACTAACACAGCTTCACATTCTGCAGGGATTACATTTTTACAGTGGTAACTAGACACCTTTCTGACAGAAGCGCATCATTTCATTCAACTCTTCACATATTAAACTGTTCATAAACTAGGCCCCAAACCAAGCGTCACCTTTCCACACTTGAATATCTCTTTCCACAAGTCTTTGGTGAAAGCCATGCCCATGTTGTGCTTGGACGAGATCCAGTACGCTTTCTCCACCTGCACACCACACACAAAGGGCTTGTACCGTATTCTTGGACTAACGCTGGTGCAATGGTGGTGTTCATATGTGTTTGCTTTATATTTTTTCCCCCAACACATGTATGAATATGTATGTATGTACATGTGTGTATGCATGTATGTATATATATGTATGTGTTATATATATGTATGTGTATATGTATGTATGTATCTGTCTATCTATGTTGGTGCAATGGTGGTGTTCATATGTGTTTGCTTTATATTTTTTCCCCAACACATGTATGAATATGTATGTATGTACATGTGTGTATGCATGTATGTATATATATGTATGTGTTATATATATGTATGTGTATATGTATGTATGTATCTGTCTATCTATGTTGGTGCAATGGTGGTGTTCATATGTGTTTGCTTTATATTTTTTCCCCAACACATGTATGAATATGTATGTATGTACATGTGTGTATGCATGCATGTATGTATATGTATGTATGTTATATATATGTATGTGTATATGTATGTATGTATCTGTCTATCTATGTTGGTGCAATGGTGGTGTTCATATGTGTTTGCTTTATATTTTTTCCCCAACACATGTATGAATATGTATGTATGTACATGTGTGTATGCATGTATGTATATATATGTATGTGTGTTTATATATGTATGTGTATATGTATGTATGTATCTGTCTATCTATGTTGGTGCAATGGTGGTGTTCATATGTGTTTGCTTTATATGTTTTCCCCAACACATGTATGAATATGTATGTATGTACATGTGTGTATGCATGTATGTATATATATGTATGTGTTATATATGTATGTGTATATGTATGTATGTATCTGTCTATCTATGTTGGTGCAATGGTGGTGTTCATATGTGTTTGCTTTATATGTTTTCCCCAACACATGTATGAATATGTATGTATGTACATGTGTGTATGCATGTATGTATATATATGTATGTGTTATATATGTATGTGTATATGTATGTATGTATCTGTCTATCTATGTTGGTGCAATGGTGGTGTTCATATGTGTTTGCTTTATATGTTTTCCCCAACACATGTATGAATATGTATGTATGTACATGTGTGTATGCATGTATGTATATATATGTATGTGTATATATGTATGTGTATATGTATGTATGTATCTGTCTATCTATGTTGGTGCAATGGTGGTGTTCATATGTGTTTGCTTTATATGTTTTCCCCAACACATGTATGAATATGTATGTATGTACATGTGTGTATGCATATGTCTATCTATGTATGGTGCAATATGTATATGTATGTATGTGTCATATGTGCAATGGTGGTGTTCATATGTGTTTTATATTTTTTCCCCAACACATGTATGAATATGTATGTATGTACATGTGTGTATGCATGTATGTATATATATGTATGTGTTATATATGTATGTATCTGTCTATCTATATGTCTATCTATGTTGGTGCAATGGTGGTGTTCATATGTGTTTGCTTTATATTTTTTCCCCAACACATGTATGAATATGTATGTGTGTATGTATGTATGTATATATATGTATGTGTTATATATGTATGTATATATGTATGTATCTGTCTATCTATGTAGGCCTATCTATGTATATTTGTGTATGCATGTAGAATGCATGCATATACGATATAGACTAAGATATTTGTATAATATATAAATTGTGAATGCAAGTTGCATGAATGTGTAAGCATATGTGTATGCATGCATAAGTTAGATGGATGGGTAGATTTTAATGGTTGTATGCGTGCGCATGATGTGTATGTTGTATGTGTGTGTGTGTGTGTGTGTGTGTATGTGTGTGCGCACAGTGTTTAAAATAGTCGCATATTTTATTGTTTGTCTTTTCTACATACTATGTCTCTGTCTTGTGTTGTTTGTTTTATTGATTGTTTTATCACTGCAGAAAGAATTTCCTGTAAAAGGGACAATAAAATTATTGATTGATTGATTGATTGATGTGGCCACATTACCTTTCCGCCCTGGGCTTTGAAATTCTGGACTTTTTCGTAGTTTCCTAACACAAGCATCCGACAGTCTTTGCAGTCCCTGAAAAGCAAAATAAACAGAAATAAAATTTTCATTAGGCCTGGATAAAAGACAAAGTAAAACATCCAGCAGTAGCTGACACAATAGCAGTAAGTAACGAAAGAAACCAGTGCATGGGTCTCTCCATAATGAGACTATTTTGTTATGCATTAACCCTTTCGCCGCCAGCCATTTATCAGCCCCAAAATACCATTAAACGTAACTGGGTACAGAAAAAAAATGTACCTGCAATACTGGGAATTCTTCTATGACATGCATAACATTAGGCGTATCCTTACCTCTCAAACCTAACAAAAATAGGGTCTTTGGATAACAGGCCCTAATTTGATGCCTTTTAGTGACATGGGTGTTAAACCATTGCGGTGCATAAATGCGACATTGGCGGCGAAAAGGGTTAAGCAAAACACAACTGAACGCTTAAAAGATCTATTGAAATCAATAAATGTTGTCTTCTTTTCATGGTTAAAGCAAAAAGCCTGAATACACAAAGAGTTCGCAGTCCGCAGCTAAGTGAAGACGTTTTTTTTACTCCCAGCCTTTCACGTACAATACAGGTAGGGATCATTGTGAACTCACTCACTGCCTCTGTTACCATCCTCTTCCCAGGTGGGAAGTGAGAAAGTTGGCTTCATTCTTTGCAAGGTTGGTAGGCTGTGATATTTAGGCTTTTTGGTTAACCCTTTCACCGCCAATGTCGCATTTTAGCACCACAGAGGTTTAACACCCATGTCACTAAAAGGCATCCAATCCAGACCTGTTATCCAAAGACCCTATTTTTCTTAATTTAAAGGTGGTAAGGACAGGCCTAATGTTATATATGTCACCAAGGAATTCACAATATTGCAGAAATATTTTTTGTCTCTACCCAGTTAAGTTTAATGGCATTTTTGGCTGAAAAATGGCTGGCAGCGAAAGGGTTAAAGCCAATAATATACAATGTAAAACAGAGGTACAAAATCTCACCCCAAAAGAACACAGTGGAGACGCTTGGCAAAGTGGGGCTTCTTTCCTTTTTCACTGAAGACAGGGTAACAAGTTTATGGCACACAGATCTACATACTGTTATTCGTCTTCCAGCATTATCATCCTGAAGATCAACCAGTTTTAACCCTTTCACCGCCAGCATTATCATCCTGAAGATCAACCAGTTTTAACCCTTTCACCGCCAGCATTATCATCCTGAAGATCAACCAGTTTTAACCCTTTCACCGCCAGCATTATCATCCTGAAGATCAACCAGTTTTAACCCTTTCGCCGCCAGCATTATCATCCTGAAGATCAACCAGTTTTAACCCTTTCGCCGCCAGCATTATCATCCTGAAGATCAACCAGTTTTAACCCTTTCGCCGCCAGCATTATCATCCTGAAGATCAACCAGTTTTAACCCTTTCGCCGCCAGCATTATTCATCCTGAAGATCAACCAGTTTTAACCCTTTCTCCGCCAGCATTATCATCCTGAAGATCAACCAGTTTTAACCCTTTCACCGCCAGCATTATCATCCTGAAGATCAACCAGTTTTAACCCTTTCGCCGCCAGCATTATCATCCTGAAGATCAACCAGTTTTAACCCTTTCGCCGCCAGCATTATCATCCTGAAGATCAACCAGTTTTAACCCTTTCGCCGCCAGCATTATCATCCTGAAGATCAACCAGTTTTAACCCTTTCGCCGCCAGCATTATCATCCTGAAGATCAACCAGTTTTAACCCTTTCGCCGCCAGCATTATCATCCTGAAGATCAACCAGTTTTAACCCTTTCGCCGCCAGCATTATCATCCTGAAGATCAACCAGTTTTAACCCTTTCACCGCCAGCATTATCATCCTGAAGATCAACCAGTTTTAACCCTTTCGCCGCCAGCATTATCATCCTGAAGATCAACCAGTTTTAACCCTTTCACCGCCAGCATTATCATCCTGAAGATCAACCAGTTTTAACCCTTTCACCGCCAGCATTATCATCCTGAAGATCAACCAGTTTTAACCCTTTCACCGCCAGCATTATCATCCTGAAGATCAACCAGTTTTAACCCTTTCGCCGCCAGCATTATCATCCTGAAGATCAACCAGTTTTAACCCTTTCGCCGCCAGCATTATCATCCTGAAGATCAACCAGTTTTAACCCTTTCGCCGCCAGCATTATCATCCTGAAGATCAACCAGTTTTAACCCTTTCTCCGCCAGCATTATCATCCTGAAGATCAACCAGTTTTAACCCTTTCACCGCCAGCATTATCATCCTGAAGATCAACCAGTTTTAACCCTTTCGCCGCCAGCATTATCATCC
>CM065686.1:21311567-21349067 GCA_017654935.2 Phymorhynchus buccinoides | reverse complement strand
CACACTAGAAAGTTAAGCTAGTGTGCTGAATTTAACTCAGGCATGGGAATTGGAAGGAAAAAAAGAAGCTGAAAAGCGGGGGCCTACGGGCCGCAGAATGCCCTTAGTAGGGGTCCAAGGGGTCAAGCTGAAGCTTTTTGGGGTAACTGAAGCTCTAAAACAGCATTAGAATGGCTAAATTCAGTTGTCGTTTTTGTGGGGGTTTTTGGGGGGGAGGACAGACATGACTTTTTTTTCGGCGGAAAAGCAATGTTATTTCGGCAGAAATTTGCTGTTTGGCGGACAATTCCCATCCCTGTTAACTCTTCTAGTGCCATGCATTTTTTTATGTTCTTGGTCGTCCGTTGCAACCCAACTGACAAGAGGAGAGTAACTATTTTGTTGTTGTTGAGTGCACACGTGTTGCTTTGACGGAAAAAGCACTGACATAAGCTCTGAAAGTAGACAAACACACGGCAGGCCACTTGGCAGTGAATGTCTTTGCATTTGGTGGGAGTGTAGAGTGATGTACTGGTGCTAGAAGAGTTAAGTTTGAACCCCTTCACTAGAGGAAAACTGAGAAATTACAGATTTTCTTACTATAAAATTTAAAAGACTCAATCTGAGAAAATGGTCTACAGATATAGTACCAAAGGGGGTTGCGTTCCCCTCAAAATGATGCAAACAATGACACAAGCATGACATGATTTCTCTACAATCTCTAGGGGTGTGGTGTGGGGTGTGTGTGTATGCACGCACCCAACCAATGCACAGACCTGTTAGTACTCTGTATCTTTCCTGTTTTGCTTAAACCAAAACATCATTCCAGGGCTATAACATCAAAATTATGACACCATCAATGACATCATCTGTGTGTTTCTCAACAGAGCAGTGAAGAGGTTAAAGCCAGTAAAAAAAAAAAGAGTTCCTTTAGCACAGTGTCCTTACTGATCTTTCTTCATGTTCCTGGGACAATCATTGGGGTCCTCTCCGGGAAACCGGTTGTGGTAGATTTGTTGGGAATGGGGGAAAAAGATCTGAAGGACCTGCAACACACACACACATGTTTAGGATTCAACATACAAAATGATGACAGCAAATATAACTGTGGATTTTTACATCCCCAGTGGGGTAACTGGGGTCCTTTTTGTAGCAAGTGTGCAGAGATGTACCAAGGATCGAAAAGGGATAGGACAAACTGTCCCGAGATAAGAGAAATCAATAGGACAATGTCCTGGCTTTGCTAAAATCACTAAGACAAAGCGTGCCAAAGTTTGAAATTTAATCAGACATTAATTATTTTATTGTCCTGACAGGGGAGAGAACACAATAGGACACATATTCAATTTTAATAGGTCAATGGCCTATGACCAGAGCCTCTGGACATCACTGAGTGTGTGCAGCAGTCAGTCACACTGAAGACAACGCTGTGGGTTCCATGATCCCGCTCTCTTTATTACTTTCAAGGAGCAGGGACCTGGGCAATGGAATTCGCAAAGGGATAAAAGGGAAATAAGGGATGAGGATGGAGGGTAACAATGACAAATGAAGATCATCCAAGGGGTAGAACCATGTAAGAAACTGGGGAAAATAACTGTAAAGGAAACCGGAGAGGAACTATGGGAAGGAACCGTGAAGGAACCCGGAGAGAAACTGTAAAGGAACCTGTGAAGGAACCCTGAAACAAACCCGTGTACAATGTAAACTGTACTCATAGTGAATTGTCTATCAGTTTCAACTCAGACAATTTCCATGGAAAACCCAATCATAATTGATTTGTCAATTTCAATCATAATCCAACATACTGATGTACAAATGTCCACAATAACTTGCCCGCAGGCTTAATGAAAGTGAAACTTGCTCAGAAATATGCCACAAGCAATTAATAATGAACAACTAAAGTCCTATTCATTATTTACTAACAATGTAGTGAACTAAACCAACATAGAAAACCAGTTTTACTTTGATTTATAAAATGTCCCTCCTTTGAATTCAAATCACTATTCAACCTCCATAATCATTATAGAGATCTTCCTCACTGAGTTCATTATTTTATATTTACAAACACAAAACTAAAATGCCCTTAACCATGCTTGGTCCTAGTCCACCAATATTAAAGTAAAACATCATTTTTCTACAATCTATTTTCTATTATATTCCCAAACCTACAAATCCTGTCTAATACCCACTCTACCACATTCATACAAATAGTTTCACCACCATCTGGCAGTTATGTGCATGTAACTTCCTCTAATCTGTCACCCTGGCTCTGCCTTTCCCCTTGCTTACTCAGGTCAGGTCAGGTAGTTAGGACATTAGGCCTCGCAGCCTCTTCACTGTCCTGTCACTTTTGTTTGAAATTTTGAACAGCTGAGAGGTTTTTGTATTTTGTTTTTGGCAAATCTGCCTTTTAGTCATGCTCGTATTGTAGTTTTGATATGTTGGTGTATCCACCAAGGAGGTTTTTGAATTGTGTTAGATTCTGTGCTCGTTTAATATGTGCAGGAAGAGTATTCCAAAACTTTGTTACTCTGTTAGAAAATAAAAAATTTCCAATATTAGTTCGGCTATACTGGGTTAGTATTTTTAAATCACTGTTACGGGTTCTTTACTCAGTACCGTTGTCTACTATCTTTCTGCTTTACTGGTCCATTCTCCTGCCTTTTCCCCCAGAAATCTTTACAGAGAATTTCTCCATCTGAAGACGGACATGCTGGGCCTAACTAATTTTTAGTTAGGCGCATAACGGCAGCATGACGCATCTGCACTCATATGACAGGCGTCTGTCTGAGCAATCGACGACGAAGAAGATTATTTTATAGTTCTTTATCCGAGATATGTCCAACGAGTCGCGATAAAATATCAGGTCTTCAACAAAGAAATGGGGTTTATGTCTCCAAGCCTATGAAAACCTTTGCCAAGATTAGCCTCTTCAGTGCTGACCATGGTATAAGGCCTCAGTACTTGCCACCGACATATATGTCACCGCTAAGTCACGAATTTGCTGCATTCAAAAATCGTGCAGCAAACCAGCAGCGCATGCGCAACTAATAGATGGCACTGAAGGGGTTAAGGAACACGTGACAATCACCAACTCCCAGACACGACTGGCTGAGTTGGCTGATACAAGGAAGTAACAAGAGCTTATGGACTCTTTGCCAACTGGTTAGGAATAAGAGCTAATTTGAATCTTTCATACACCCCCTTCCCTCCCCTCCATTTTGCTTGGAAAAAAAGAGAGCTGTGTTAATCTTATATATATTTTCGAAATCTGTCTGTGTGTGTGTCTGTCTGTCTGTGTGTCCCGTATGCACGGCCACAGTTCTCAACCGATCGACACCAAATTTGGTATCAAGCATCCTTGTCTAATATAAAGTTGAAGTCAAAGAAGTCTCTTTCCTTTTAATTAACCACTTGACTGCCATATAGCGTATCACGTACTGAATTGATGACATCACCGATGATGTCATCAGATGAAGAGGAATAACTCTGATATGCTGGCTTTTGCTCTAACACAGTCAAGAGAGTTATATCCCCAGTCCATTTGACCAGATTGGCTCTATCAGTTGTATTTTTCGTGGCATGATTTGTGTAATGAATTTTTCTTTAATTTTCTCTGGCAGTCAAGGGGTTAAGCATACGATTATGGGTTGTTGTTTTTTCTCTACACCTTGGCAGGACAACACTTTCTATGGTAAAAACATGAATAAAATCAAAGCTTTAATTTTGCATTTTTAATGGTATTTTCATGATTCAGTTGTCTATGCATAATTATGTTGTATCTTTATCTTTTGTTGTCATGGTTCAAGCCAAGCTACGTAAGGTTAATATCTATATTTTCAGTACACTGAACCTTGGGTCAATAATTGTTTTCCAGTTTTGCTTCAGCGACTTCATATCAAGCCAACAGCAAATATGAACACATTCTATTTAGAATATGGAAAGAAACTCATAACAAAATCAGAATATTGTGTAAACATTATGATATAAGGCTGTATAATATGGTTAACATTTTTTAAAAACCAATATTTCATTTGGAGATGGTTAACATTTCATCTAGGGGTCGTTTCACAAGGGCTAACGTTACGTTGCGCTCGCTGAAATCGGCCAAAACGGTCTAAGAAACACCCTTCGTTTGCCGATAGTTCGCGTGACTTGTTTTGTTCTTGCCAAACACCGAGCCAGCGGCAAACTATCCGGAACTAGTAGGGGGTGAATACATTTCTTGTTGTTGATTGGTCCATTCAAGTTTGGCTAAAATAATAGGTTTTTTTTACCAATCAGACAAGAGCTTGTAATATTCTTCCGCAAACGTTTTCTAAAGCGTTTCTTAGACCCCTTAACCCTTTCACCGCCAGCCATATTTGAGCCAAAATTGTCCATTAAATTTACCTGGATAGAGAACAAAATACATCTGCAGTATTGGGGATTCTTCTGTGACATATATGAAATAAGGTATATCCTTACTTCCCAAAACTAAGACAATAGGGTCTTTGGATAATAGACCCCAATTTGATGCATTTTAGTGACATAGGTGTTAAATCACTGTGGTGCTAAAATGCGACTTTGGCGGTGAAAGGGTTAAGGCATAACAGCTATGCGCACGGCGACCGTCGTCTAGAGAAACTCGACCCAGGAGATGGCTCGTCTCACTTTGTTTCCAAATTAATCAACAACTGCGCTGCACACAAAAATAAACCAAACCAAAAATACAGTGGAAATATGGTAAGTCAAAACTGAAAGTACTGAAATTCATTCTGAGACTAAAAAAAACAAGTTTTGCCAAAAGAAAATTTAAATGGGACGATTTTTTTTATATTGTGAATTATCCCTTTTTTTTATGGTAATCCATTTCTGAGTGAGCTTATTTCCAATGTGCATACTCACAGGACAAAAGGTGACGCCGCGAACCAGGTCGTTCATCTCCTGGGAGTAGACGTCGTGCGAGACGATGAGCAGCACGCTCTCGATGCCCCGCACCTGGCTGAGGGAGGAGAGCAGCAGGCGGAGGTGGTCCGTGCGGTCGTGGGCCTGCACCAGCATCACGATGCTCTCCGACCCCAGGGCCAGGCCAAACTTGTCCAAATTTCTCACATACTGCTCCCTGTTCAGCCGGTCAATTTCTTTTCTGATTTCATCCACGTTGCTGGCGTTCAGCGTTTTGGGGCCTTGGAAAGGGGACTGCAAACAAATTAACTCGTGTTTAGCGCTTTAGGGGGCCTTAGAAAAAGAGAGGACTAACATCAAGTTGTGTTGAGTGTTTTGGGGCCTTGGAAAGGGGACTGCAAATTAAAAGGGGGCCTTAGGACTAACATCGTGTTTAGCGCTTTAAGGGCCTTTGGAAGGAGGACTAACATCGAGTTGTGTTGAGTGTTTTGGGGCCTTGGAAAGGGGACTGCAAACAAATTAACTCGTGTTTAGCGCTTTAGGGGGCCTTAGAAAAAGAGAGGACTAACATCGAGTTGTGTTGAGTGTTTTGGGGCCTTGGAAAGGGGACTGCAAAAAAATTAACTCGTGTTTAGCGCTTTAGGGCCTTGGAAGGAGGAATAGAATCTCCCCCCTCTGGCTTTGGCCCAGCCCCTACAACAATTGCGCGCCTATACTCATATTAATAATGCAGGCATCAGAATTGGCTGACGTCCAATCTTCTGAAAACCGCAGTAACTACAAGGGCCATCAAGACCATGCATAGTATTGGGCCAACACAGAAACCAGTTCCAAACATGATCAAAAATGCTTAATTTGGGAAGAAATTGCTCTAAAATGATATCCAAGAGTCATAATTACCTTTGAATGCAAAGGCAAAACTTCTGCCACCACAGAAATTTTAAAACCTCTGAAATTTTCAAATCCGCTGACAATTTTGATTGCCTGTAAGTGTAATGCTTAACTTATGCACATGCATACACAATACACACACATGTATGCACATACACACAAGCACACGCAAGCACACACACAGACGCGCGCACACACACAGAGTGCCAAGAATCAGGGAATGAGAAAGCATCATAAGTACTGTAGTAAAACATTATTTCATAATATGACGGGGCGAAACAGTATTTTAAACACAGTGCAATAGCATAACATTATTCGAAAATGGTATTTCAACAATACTTAAGACGCACCCACACATACACACACGCAGCCACACTGTCAAACATGCATACACTGTACAATATCTGTCACTCTTTCTCTCTCTCCCTCGCAAACACAGACACGCATATTCATGCACACACACACATGCGCACACATACAGGCTCTGATGGGGAGAAAAACATCTACATTATTAAACAAATTAGTGCTTTGGGGTCTTGGGGAAGAAAACAAATAAAAAACAACCAAACAACCAAAAGAACAAAACAAAACACAAAAACTGAAAAAGAAACAAAAACAAAACAATATTTTGAATTAACCCCTTGACTGGCAGAGAAAATTAAAGAAAAATTCATTGCACAAATCATGCCATGAAAAAGACAATTGACAGAGCCAATCTGGCAAAAATGGTCTGGGGATATAACTCTCTCGACTGTGTTAGAGCAAAAACCAGCATATCAGTTATTCCTCTTCATCTGATGATGTCATCAGTGATGGAGAAGTTATATGGCAGTCAAGGGGTTAATAATTTAAAAAAAGAGGCAAACAACAAACATGGTAATAACAGCATTGTATAATCTTTTTTTGTCATAAGAGCACAATTTCAGTTTTTTTAAAAGAAATAATCAATTACATGAAATCACATGGGTGCCTGCGGCGACCAGAGCTTATGCCTGAACTTTCTATCACAACCCTTGATACATGTATAATGGTCATCATAAGAGCATGGGTCCGTGTAGAAGAGCCTCATCTTCAGGCAGACCACTGCCTGAACCTGGATAAAATTGCCTGAATTCAGGCTTCAGGCACACCCACACGCACCCCTGAAATCATTAATGATTAAACAATGAGACCAGAGGAAAGTGAAATTTCCTGAAAAGTTCCCGGGGACTGTTGCCCTGGTTGTCCTATGAATTCATGATCCTGATCCAAGAAATTAACTTTAATGAAGTGGCTGTTGGAAGTGGGCTTCCTCTGAATGGGATGAACATGCTAGATTGGCTTGTGGATTGGAGTGGCAACTGGGGCATGATTGCTTCATCTGAATGGGATGAACATGCTACACTGGCTTGTGGATTGAAACTGGGGCATGTTGCTTCATCTGAATGGGATGGGCTGGCTTGTGGATTTGAGTGGCAACTGGGGCATGATGCTTCATCTGAATGGGATGAACATGCTACATTGGCTTGTGGATTTGAGTGGCAACTGGGGCATGATTGCTTCATCTGAATGGGATGAACATGCTGGATTGGCTTGTGGATTTGAGTGGCAACTGGGGCATGATTGCTTCATCTGAATGGGATGAACATGATTGGCTTGTGGAGTGGCAACTGGGGCATGATTGAATCTGAATGGGATGAACATGCTGGATTGGCTTGTGGATTGGAGTGGCAACTGGGGCATGATTGCTTCATCTGAATGGGATGAACATGCTACATTGGCTTGTGGATTTGAGTGGCAACTGGGGCATGATTGCTTCATCTGAATGGGATGAACATGCTACATTGGCTTGTGGATTGGAGTGGCAACTGGGGCATGATTGCTTCATCTGAATGGGATGAACATGCTACATTGGCTTGTGGATTTGAGTGGCAACTGGGGCATGATTGCTTCATCTGAATGGGATGAACATGCTGGATTGGCTTGTGGATTGGAGTGGCAACTGGGGCATGATTGCTTCATCTGAATGGGATGAACATGCTACATTGGCTTGTGGATTGGAGTGGCAACTGGGGCATGATTGCTTCATCTGAATGGGATGAACATGCTACATTGGCTTGTGGATTTGAGTGGCAACTGGGGCATGATTGCTTCATCTGAATGGGATGAACATGCTACATTGGCTTGTGGATTGGAGTGGCAACTGGGGCATGATTGCTTCATCTGAATGGGATGAACATGCTACACTGGCTTGTGGATTGGAGTGGCAACTGGGGCATGATTGCTTCATCTGAATGGGATGAACATGCTAGATTGGCTTGTGGATTGGAGTGGCAACTGGGGCATGATTGCTTCATCTGAATGGGATGAACATGCTACATTGGCTTGTGGATTGGAGTGGCAACTGGGGCATGATTGCTTCATCTGAATGGGATGAACATGCTAGATTGGCTTGTGGATTGGAGTGGCAACTGGGGCATGATTGCTTCATCTGAATGGGATGAACATGCTACATTGGCTTGTGGATTGGAGTGGCAACTGGGGCATGATTGCTTCGTTCATGCTTCCATCCCCCCCTATTCAATGATGTTATTGGCGGTGAAAACATGACTGAAGTTAAAGTTTTGCTTAGTTCAATGCACCTTTATCTCCACAACTACACTGCATAAAAAGAAACCAACAAAAATAACAACAAAGAAAAAACAAAACAACAAAACCAACAAAAAATAAACTAGAAATGCACTATGACCAGTGAAACCCCGCCAGACTTAGGTTCAGACCTGCCAACATAAGCTGAGTGGAGTATTATTGCAACATCATACCTTGCTGCCGGTAAAAGTAGCAGATCTAGATGGAGTCTTTACAGTTGGAAATATTGATGCGTTGGGGATATTGCAAGTGCTGTTATATGTTCAGATTCCTTAGGTGGGAAATCGCAAAATCAATGGATACACTGAACATCATACATCCAGCTTGATATCAGAATTCAAGAATACTTGTCCATGTATTCCGGGTGGAACATTTGGAATTCATATCTTCTCTCGTCTGAGGGCAACAATTCTACTTTGATTGTCAACTTTTTCCACGGTGTAAAGCAAAGCAACTAAAGGAAGTTGTCAGCCAGAAACATTTCTCGAAGTTCATAACTTGGAAGATCACAGCATGGCAGCTATGCTGCTCTGCATGCTGAGTGATCGAAAAGGGGCTTGTTTTTGTTATTGCTGTTAGTTTTTGCAAGAGCAGAACTTTATGGAGTTGAGCGGAAGGCAGAAAAAAAAAAAGTCTGAATGAAAGAAATTCCGCTTAGGTTAAAATGTATGTAAATTTGGCAGGTCTGTAGGTCACACCATGTTCATTAAATTAAAGCCAACTAACCAGCCTATCACTAGGCTATATATGCTATTATGTTCCCATAGCCTTTGTTCGTGTGGTTCTGACCATCCCTATCCCCTCTCAAAGCAAAGCTAGAGAGAGCTATCATGCATACGTGCATGTAAATGCGTGAACTTAGGCTATGCATGAGCATAGAATAGTATAGTATAGTATAGTATAGCAGTGATGTCCCGAGGCCCAGGTCATAGGCCATTGACCTATTAAAATTGAAAACTGGCATGCTTTGTCTTATTGATTTCTGCAAAAGCCAGGACATTGTCCTATTGATTTGTCTCAGGACAGTTTGTCCTATCACTTTTCCATCCTCGGTACATCGCTGGCATAGTATAGTATAATATAGCAAACAGCTTAAATCACTGGCTTTAACCCTTTCACCGCCAACCATATTTCAACCACAAATTTCCATTAAATTTACTTGGGTAGAGAACAAAATCCATCTGCAGTATTGTGGATTCTTCTGTGACATATATAAAATAAGGTCTATCCTTACTTCCCAAAACTAAGACAGTAGGTTCTTTGGATAATAGACCCCAATTTGATGCCTTTTAGTGACATAGGTGTTAAATCACTGTGGTGCTAAAATGCGACTTTGGCAGTGAAAGGGTTAAACTTACTAAACAGAGGTCTGGCAGGCTTTGCACTAGCACAGTGCCTTTTTAGTTCCAATAATGGTTTCTTACTACATTTTTAGCTACCATATTTTTCGGACTATAAGGTTATAAGATTATAACTAGGAGGGGTCCAACTAGGAGTCCCCCTCCCCCCTCCATACTTTTAGTTTCACACTGAATCCAGACTTTGTTTTAGTACTTTCTTACTATATTGCTACTCAGATTATAAGGCGAGGGGCCTCAGTCTGAGAAAAATATTTATTGGCTTATAGTCCGTAAAATATGTTCGATTGTAGGGTGCAGAGCTCTCAATCTGGAAAAAAAGTATTGCTCTCTAGTCAGTAAAATATTGGAAAAAGATGCAAACAAATATGATAACAAAGGAATTACACAGAATTTACCATGTGAGCACAACCTCAGCCTTCATTATACACAAAATGGACACCAACCAATGATACCAAACCATTGCAAAACCATACTGCGAAATACTTAACCCTTTCACCGCCAGCCATATTTCAGCCAAAAATGTCCATTACATTTACCTGGGTAGAGAACAAACTCCATCTGCAGTATTGGGGATTCTTCTGTGACATATATAAAATAAGGTCTATCCTTACTTCCCAAAACTAAGACAATAGGGTCTTTAGATAATAGAACCCAATTTGATGCCTTTTAGTGACATAGGTGTTAAATCACTGTGGTGCTAAAATGCGACATTGGCGGTGAAAGGCTTAGGGTTAAACTACATACATTCTTGTAGTTGTATACCAATCAATCAATCAATCATTTATGTCTTTAAAAACATACAGAAATTCTTTGTCTGGCATGCACATAAAACACACATATAAACAGAAATAATAAGACATGCATAATATACAGTAAAGACATCATAAGAATTAAATTACAATGCAATATAAAACACTTGGAAGTACACACACACACACACACCACCCCGTTCCCACACATATTCAAAATCTCCACCCTCATATATGAACTCTAAAATACACAAGTCATGGAGCAGGCTCATGAACATTTGCATTAATACAGCATAAGAGCTTACAAGTACACTGAATCATATGCACAAGATCTTAACACATTTTCTGCATAGTGAACGTGAAGTTAACTTCAATGACTGACGAGAAATGAAAATAATTTTAAAATATGTATTGTTCTGTAAAATAACAACAATAATACAGAATATTTACATATTTGTTTATTAGTAATGCAAGCTCAAGCTTTGCTCAATTACTCTCACCTTTATTTATGATGATAACGTTATAAACGATCTTTCTTTGTTTCAACCACAAAATAAAAGTTAACAAGCTTTTTTTTTTTTTTTAACTTTTAGATCCATAATAATAGAATCTGCAAGTAAAACCAAAAAAGTAAAAAAAAAATTTTTTTAGAGGAGGGATGGGAGATGTTAAGAATTTTTAATCTATCACTTCCTCACCTGTGTGTGGTTGGCGTTGGAGGAGATGACAATCTTGGGGTGGACGGGCAGGGGGGCCACGTCGGCCGACCAATCCGACCCTGGCTGCCCTCTGTTCCCCGGCCCGTTTGGGAGGGGCGGGCTCTTGAGCGACGACGTCTGCCCCAGCTGCACGTGGGCGTCCTTCCGCGGCCCCAGCATCCCCGGGTAGTCATGGAAACGCAGGCTGTTGCTGTTGCTGCCATCGCCGTTGTCGTCGTCGTCCCCCCCGGAGGAGCTGAGAATGATGTGGAAGTTGAGGAGGACAAAGAGGACCATGGAGACCACGAGCACCACCCGCAGAGCTCGCCGGGGATGAACACGCATTCTCGCCGTTCGCTCGCTCGCCGGTCCCCGGCTGGCACCTCTCCCTTACCCTCTCCTCTTGAGTCTAGCAACTGTTGGTGTGGGGAAGGTTCTCAGTCTGCTGGCACCTCATTGGTAAGAGGTCTCTTAGTGCTTCGGTAAATCAGTGTCCCAAAAATGCTAAAAATTTAAAAAAAGACATAAAAAAAAAGCAAAACAATATCAGTATATATATTGATTTAACCCTTTCGCCGCCAGCCATTTCTCAACCAAAAAATACCCTTAAATTTAGCTAGGTAAAGTAAAAACAATTGCCTGTAATATTGCGAATTCCTCAGTAGCATGCATGTATAAAGTAAGGCCTATCATTACCTCCCAAAATTAAGAAAATAGGGTCTTCGGAAAACACTCTAATTTGATTCCTTTTGGTGACGTGGGTGTTAAACCATTGTGGTGCATAAATGCGACATTGGCGGTGAAAGGGTTAATGTGCGCCAGTTCTATCGCTTGGTTTTTCTCTCAAACAGTATCGCTTGGTTTTTCTCTCAAACAGTAAATTCCCCTTTCAGAGGGGATTAGTGAAACCATGGCTCACAATGCAGCCAGAGGGGTTGCGCTGATATTATCAACCTCTTCACTGCCCCGTCACGGATATTTCCGTCAATTTCCGGTAACCTACAAACAGTATAATTCTACATATCTGTCTCAAAAGTAAACAAACTTGAAGAAGAAGAAGAAAAACCCAAACGCCCAAGTTTAGCTGGTGGGTATACCTAGGATTTTATGATCTTTTACGAACACACTCCACCATGGGCTAGTATTAGTAGTAAACAAAGTCAGCGTCAAATCAGTGTTCTTTGTTTTCTCGCTTAGAATTTCTCAAACAGTGGTTTTTTTCTGCACTGTAGCCTTTCTTTCATATTTTTGACATTTTGCATATCTTTAATTTAAGGGCGGGTTGTTAAAGCAAGCGTACAGACATTGCAAATGTGGGTGTCCTGGGAGACTTTCTACACCTTGACCGATTAGTGAAACCATGGCTCACAATGCAGCCAAAGGGGTTGCGTTGATATTATTAACCTCTTCACTGCCCCGTCACGGATATTTCCGTCAATCTCCGGTAACCTACAAACTACCCCGTCACGGAAATATCCGTCATACGGTTATTCTAAGAGTTTCCTTTTTTCTATCCATATGCTTTTCGCAGTATGTTCGAATGCATGTGAGAGTGTTCTCAAAGGATAGTATGTTCAATTCCCGTTCAGAAAAGCATAGGGTATATGCACTTTTATTCAGATTTTTTTGCGATAGACTTAACAACCTCAAACGGCTTGGCAAATAGTTGCGCCGGAACCGGAAATGGGCTCGGCAGTGAAGGGGTTAAACATAAAAGCACAGTTACATTCAATATTACCGTATTTTACGGACTATGTGGCGATACTTGTTTTCCTAGAGTGAGATCCCCGCGCCTTATAATGTGACTGATAACATATTAAGGAAATAGAGCAACAAAACCTGAATTTTGAGTCAAATTTGAGGGGTACGCTTCATAATCAGGTGCGCCTTATAGTCCGTAAAATACTGTAAACCTCAAAGCAACATATGGCGCAGAAAGTAATGTTCTTGGTGGCATTACACGTCACATCTCAATGAGCTTTCAACGTACTCATGGGCGCTCCGGGGAATTTAGAAATATCCAGCAAGGCAGGGGTCCAGGGGCCACCCAGTTACCAACTTGACTTTAACAATCCTAAAAACATAAAGTTCCTGGTAAAGGCATGTAAATATTTATCTGTATTCATAAATAGGACATTTGTTGCTTCTCAAGTTTTCATAATCCAGCAATGGCGGCTCCAGGCAATAAAAAAAATCTTGCATTTCAGGACATCCTGAAAGCAGGAGCATCCATGCGTATTGGTAATTATGCTGCACACCAGGGGCGAGTTTCTCTAGATAACGGTCGCCGAGCGAATAACGCTTGCGGCAAACGGGGCCTAAGAAACACTTTAGAAAGCGTTTGCGGAAGAATATTACAAGCTCTTGTCTGATTGGTCATTTTTTAAAATTATTATTTTAACCAAACTTTAATGGACCAATCAAAAACAAGAAATGTATTCACCCCATGCTAGTCACGTGATAGTTCGTGAAAAGCTAGCTCGATGACAGCCACAAAACGTTTTTGGCAAACATCGGCGAAAGGTGTTTCTTAGTACCGTTTTTGCCGATTTACGCTCACGTTACGTAACGTTAGCCCTTGTGAAACTCGCCCCTGGAGTACATTTTTGACACAGCAGGCAATTTCCAATTCCATATATCAAGGAGGGGTAGGGGTATGCAGGATGGATGAATTTAATTTGTACACATGAAGGTGTGAGTGAAAGGGGAGGGAGGGGGGGGGGGGGGACTGGAGGGACTTGGCTGCCACCTGGCCTTTGCATTGCAATGACGTTTTCACAATTTTGTGTTAAATATTATTTTTGTGTCAGCTTGAGAGAGAGAGAGAGAGAGAGAGAGAGAGAGAGAGAGAGAGAGAGAGAGAGAGAGAGAGAGAGAGAGAGAGAGAGAGAGAGAGAGGAGAGAGAGAGGAGAGAGAGAGAGAGAGAGAGAGAGAGAGAGAGAGAGAGAGAGAGAGAGGGAGGGAGGGAGGGAGGGAGGGAGGGAGGAGAGAGAGAGAGGAGAGAGAGAGAGAGAGAGAGAGAGAGAGAGAGAGGGAGGGAGGGAGGGAGGGAGAGGGAGAGGGAGAGGAGAGGGAGAGGGAGAGAGAGAGAGAGAGAGAGAGAGAGAGAGAGGAGAGGAGAGAGAGAGAGAGAGAGAGAGAGAGAGAGAGAGAGAGAGAGAGAGAGAGAGAGAGAGAGAGAGAGAGAGAGAGAGAGAGAGAGAGAGAGAGAGAGAGAGAGAGAGAGAGAGAGAGAGAGAGAGAGAAGACTGAAGACAGAACAAGACGACAATCAGAAAGGAAATATCTCAGAAAATGAACCGTTATTTGCTTCATAACCATTCAATTCATCGATGATAAATAAATGTTCAACAGCTAATAATTATATGAATGATAATCACAGATCACAGTGGATGCTTTGTCAAACCTGTGGTTCTCAGAAGGGGTGCAGCGGCCAAAGCGCCCGTCAGCTCTGCCAGTCTCAGTTCCTGAAACAGAGATTCCACAAATCGTAGTTCTTGTGTGGTGTTCATGTCACTATCATGGATGCACAGGGGCGGAGCAGGGGGGCAACACCTGAAGCTGAAGAAAAAGCAAAATCATACTCCATTTGAAGCTTATTCCAGGCTTGTAAAGTGGGAATTCAACACTTTTTCCCCCTTGAACTTTTAACCCTTTCACCGCCAACGTCGCATTTTAGCACCACAGGTATCTTAACACCTATGTTACTAAAAGGCATCAAATTGGGGTATATTATCCAAAGACCCTATTGTATTAGTTTTGGGAAGTAAGGATAGACCGTATTTTATATGTGTCATAGAAGAATTCCCAATACTGCAGATAGATTTTGTTCTCTACCCAGGTAATTTTAATGGAAATGTTTGGCTGAAATATGGCTGGCGGTGAAAGGGTTAATCAAATTTTTTTTTGGGGGGGTCAAAATTTTGAAAAACAGGCGCCGCCTTGTATCCGAGGCAAGGTTGCATCCATGCTGTATCAGTTGAGACTGAGATAGTAGGTTAATAAAGTGAAATCTCTCTATCTTGTACTTTACACACCAACCCTCAAATTTTCAGAAATAAATTTTTCTTACTGAGAAGCAATATTCTGCCATTTTCGGGAAAGGGATAAGATCAGGATCAGTCAGCCTGGGATTAGTTTAACTGAAAGAATCAGACTTTGAGATTGAGGGTTGTACTTGTAAACATAAAACAAATTATGGCAATTTTGTACCTGTACTGTAGACTTCTTGATAATTAACTCTTCTGGTAGTGATACTATGGGCAAATACATTCACGCAGTCCATCACACTTCACTCCCACCAAATGTAAAGACATTCACTGCCAAGTACCCTGCCATGTGTTTCTCTACTTTCAGAGCTCATGTCAGTGATTTTTCCGTCAAAGCAACGCATGCGCCCTAAAAAAAAAAATCCTCTTGTCGGTTGAGATGCAACGGACAACCAAGAACGTCAAAAACAACAACACAACAACAAACAAAAAACCCCCAAAAACAACACAACAACACTGCGCTATAGAAGAGTTAAACTTTTAAGCCCACGGCCATAGAAGGTATGTGCACGCATCTCCAAGCTTAGTTGGTTGAATGTCTCCGGATCACTTGTGCACCACAGCACATGCACAAAATTACTAAAAAAACGTAAAAAAACAACAACACAACAACAAACACAAAAACAACAACAAAAAACCAACAACACCACCACCACCACTGCGCTAGAAGAGTTAAACTTTTAAGCCCACGGCCATAGAAGGTATGTGCACACATCTCCAAGCTTAGTTGGTTGAATGTCTCCGGATCACTTGTGCACCACAGCACATGCACAAAATTACTAGCTGCACTTACCCGCTTGGTTTCAGGTTGTTTTTGACCGCAATTTTGTCGAAAATGCTTAACACAAATAATGATTAATGCACACAAAAATCTCTGTCCCATGAATTTCGTGTTAAGTTAAGTGTAGTCCACTGTCTTTTTCTTCAATATGTGGTTGATAGTTTTGTTTTTGTCTCTTGTGAATAAAATAACGTCACTTTACACTTGTCGTGTAGTTGTTTGTTTGTTGTTTTTCTTCAATAGTTGATAATGCATGTCATTTGATTCACAGACGGATCTTTTTTCGGACGTCAAAGAAAAATAACGACTACAGCACAAGCATTTCCTATAACATAAGGCATATTTCCGCTTTCTGAAACCAGTTGATGCAGTTAATTAACTTCCTAATTGTAACTAACTGTAGTTGTACTTTGAATCTCACATGCACACTTCTTCACTACCTTACATCACTACTTTGAAACCGATTATCTCATACCCTCAGGTATTGCCTGTTGTAACTTCTTGGAAACACACACATTTTTTTCTCTACCCCAGTAAAATAGCACTACTAGTAACCAGTAGTGTTGCAACACTCAAAACTTCTACTTTTATTATGATCTTAAGTTTCAGAACTGAAAAAACGACTTTTTAAGTTTTCAGTCATTATGCATGTAGAAGACGAAATTAAAAGACAACGCCTGAGTGAATGAGAGACAGCTGAGTAGGTCTACTCTAGTGCTGTTGTATGTGAAAGCTGCCTGCTGATAATGTGACACACATTTGTACTGCCAATTTTGTACCAACAATAGAAGCCTTGTGACAAAGCCTAGGTTCTGTGCCTCTACTGTTTTTAATGTGTGATTTGCGAGAATATGCACATTTTTTGGACCCTAACAGGACAATTGTCCTGACTTAAGAACACCCACAGGACAATTGTCCTGACTTAAGAACACCCACAGGACAATTGTCCTGACTTAAGAACACCCACAGGACAATTGTCATGACCTAAGAACATCCACAGGACAATTGTCCTGAACATGCAATTTCAATAGGACACCTAATACTCAGCCCAGCATCGTGAAGTGTATTTTTGGTAATAAATCAACCCAAAAATATTTGTCATAAATCTGAGGCAGATGGGGGGAAACTCCTAAAAATAAGAGAAAGGTGTTTGATTCCCATCTGGGGATGACAATCCCCTCGGTTGCAAAAGCAATGGGACAAAAGTCCGCTTCAACACTGACACAATGGGACATTTGTCCTGACAGAGGCCAAGACAATAGGACAATTGCAAATATGATAGGTCACTGTGTGTGTGTGTGTGTGTGTGTGTGTGTGTGTGTGTGTGTGTGTGTGTGTGTGTGTGTGCATGTGCGAGTAAGTGTGTGTGCATGCATGTGTGTTTGTGTGCATATGCATGTGTGTGGGAGCATATTTTGTGTTTGTGTGTGTATATCCACCAACATGTGTGTGTGTGTACGTGTGCGCGCATGCGTTTGTTGTGTGCTTAGGTCACTGTCCAAGTTTTGTTCTTACCAATAACATTTCAAATGTTTTAAAAACCCATGAAAATTGCTTAAAATATGTAAACATATGTATATCTATGGCATAAAAATAAAAAACAAACAGCAAATAAGTTTGAAAGCTCAGAAATAACGATGCTTCTAAGTTTACACTTAGCCTACCTCAATTTACCTCTGTTACAAAAGCACCTTGCACAAACCACACAGTCAACACTACGCTTTCACACTATTTTCAGTCAACGTTGCCCATAAGCTAAGCTGTCCCAACAAAGACACAGGTTCATGCATATATGCATGATACGTGAGCTTCAAACATCACTGCAAGGCATACCACAAGGCACACAGAGCAAGAGAGGTGAAGAGCACACACTATGTGACAGGTTGAGGAAACTGGAGGAGCGTGTGCCAGTGTAAGAAAGTGCATGTACGTGTGTGTTTGTGTGTGTGTGCACGCATGTGTGTGTGTGTGTGTGTGAGAGAGAGAGAGAGAGAGAGAGAGAGAGAGAGAGAGAGAGAGAGAGAGAGAGAGAGAGAGAGAGAGAGAGAGAGAGAGAGAGAGAGAGAGAGAGAGGGGAGAGAGAGAGAGAGAGAAAGGGAGAGAGAGAGAGAGAGAGAGAGAGAGAGAGAGAGAGAGAGAGAGAGAGAGAGAGAGAGAGAGAGAGAGAGAGAGAGAGAGAGAGAGACACTGGACAACTTTATTTGACAAGATAGAGAGAGAGAGAGAGAGAGAGAGAGAGAGAGAGAGAGAGAGAGAGAGAGAGAGAGAGAGACAAGGATAAAGGGAGAGAGAGAGAGAGAGAGAGAGAGAGAGAGAGAGAGAGAGAGAGAGAGAGAGAGAGAGAGAGAGAGAGAGAGAGAGAGAGAGAGAGAGAGAGAGAGTGTGTGTGTGTTGTTGTTCTTCAGTTTAACGTCCTTCCACTAAAAGTGATGCAGACAGATGTGACGTGTGTGTGTGTGTGCGCACGTGTGTGCGCGCGCACGTGTGTGCACGCTTGTGTGAAAGGTAAGGAGAGGAAGGAAGGAGGTACTGGTAGCCACTTTACGATGACAAATAATTTTCCACCTCTCTTTCATCTCAATGCTCCACCCCTACTCTTCCCGGAACCGCAATACCTATTCACACACACACACACCTCCTTTTGTGCTTAGTGAGTAGGCCTAGACTGGGGAGGGGGAAACACCATTAACCCTTTCACCACCAATATCGCATTTTAGCACCACAATGGTTTAACACCCATGTCACTAAAAAGCATCCAATCCAGACCTATTATCCAAAGACCCTACTTTCTTAATTTTGGGAGGTAAGGATAGGCCTAATGTTATCACCGAGGAATTCACAATATTGCAGAAATATTATTTTCTCTACCCAGATCAGTTTAATGGTATTTGTTTGCTCAAAAATGGCTGGCGGCAAAAGGGTTAAATTATTTTGCTGTTAACTAGTATTATGGGGCCATACACTGATACAGACACTCCAACCATACAATAAATACAGGTTTCCCTTACTTAGGACTGTACTCTAGTGTAAGTGTAGCACACCCTAGCCTTCTCGCTGCTCTACCCCTTTTCGCTTCAGGTCATGCTAATCTGGTAGTAAAGAGCTGTCCCATTGTGTTACAGCAAAGCCCTGGCCCATTGTGTTGAAATTGCTCATTACTCAATACTGTTTTTGTTTCCCCTTGGAATCATTCAGGAAAGACAACTTCTTACCTTCTGGTCATTGATTATTTACCTTGGTCTTGGCAGATTAAGAAAAAACCCACCCAGAGAGAGAGAGAGAGAGAGAGAGAGAGAGAGAGAGAGAGAGAGAGAGAGAGAGAGAGAGAGAGAGAGAGAGAGAGAGAGAGAGAGACTCGTTTTATGCACATATAATGCATATGACACTCTCTCTCTCTCTCTGTATGTATGTGTGTGAAAGAGAGAGAAGGAACGTTTTTTTTATTGAGGGAAAGCGGAATAAGCACAGTAACCGGCTTTTTTTCCATCCGGCCCTCCAAACAAAAACGTAAAAAATATAAATAGAAAAAAAGAGATCGCAAAAAACAAGAAAAAACAACATCCTTAAATCAAGGTCGTAAACGGACGCAGAGAGAGACAGAGAGACAGACAGACAGAGAGAGAGAGAGAGAGAGAGAGAGAGAGAGAGAGAGAGAGAGAGAGAGAGAGAGAGAGAGAGAGAGAGAGAGAGAGAGAGAGAGAGAGAGAGAGAGAGAGAATGACTGTGAACATGTGCTGCAATGCATGCATCCATGTGTGTGTACGCATGCATGCGTACATGCTTGCATGTACATGACAGTGTGCGTTCATGTGCCTGTGCATGTATCAAGCATGTGAGTGTGTGTAGGTATGCCTGTGTGTGTAAGTGCGTGCTATTTGTGTTTTCCCATTCTTTTCAACACATTCTGTTCAATCTACATACAATTACAATGCTAATGGCCTGGAGTGGGCAGCCCCAGGCGGGCCGGATTCGTTAAGCTTATTGTCTTTTTTATCGCTAGGCCTAATGCCATGCATGCGTGAGGTTCCTGCATGAATAGCTCCCCTTTCAGTGAGTTTCACTCTCCCTTGCGGGCTCAGTTTCTTCTACAGTACACTCCGCTTATAAGGAACTCGAAGGGAGCCAATTTTGTTGTTCCTTATAAGCGGCTTTCCTTGTAACCGAACTTCGGTTATAAGGACACTATATTCATTTTGTTTCTTATAAACCATATTGTGAAATAAAAAGAAAGAACAAATAGTAGAAAACACAAAACGCAAGCGCATTCTTCTGATGTTTTAATCAAGAGTAAAGAAATAAAAAAACAAGCGATTAAATATGCAATTACTGCGCACAGTGGTGCACAGTGGTGTACAGTGGTGCATAGTGGTGAACAGTGGTGTACAATGGTGTACAGTGGTGTACAGTGGTGTACGGTGGTGTATGGTGTACAGTGGTGAACAGTGGTGTACAGTGTACAATGGTGTACAGTGGTGCATAGTGGTGAACAGTGGTGTACAATGGTGTACAGTGGTGTACGGTGGTGTATGGTGTACAGTGGTGAACAGTGGTGTACAGTGGTGTATGGTGGTGTACAGTGCTGTACAATGGTGTACAGTGGTGTACAGTGGTGTACAGTGGTGTACAATGGTGTACAGTGGTGTACAGTGCTGTACAGTGTACAATGGTGTACAGTGGTGCATAGTGGTGAACAGTGGTGTACAATGGTGTACAGTGGTGTACGGTGGTGTATGGTGTACAGTGGTGAACAGTGGTGTACAGTGGTGTATGGTGGTGTACAGTGCTGTACAATGGTGTACAGTGTACAATGGTGTACAGTGGTGCACAGTGGTGTACAGTGGTGTACATGGTGTACAGTGGTGTACAATGGTGTACAGTGGTGCATAGTGGTGCATAGTGGTGTACAATGGTGTACAGTGGTGGTGTATGGTGGTGTACAGTGATGTACAATGGTGTACAGTGTACAATGGTGTACAGTGGTATACAGTGGTGTACAATGGTGTAGTGGTGTACAGTGGTGTACAGTGTACAATGGTGTACAGTGGTGTACAGTAGTGTACAGTGGTGTACAGTGGTGAACAGTGGTGTACAGCGGTGTACAGTGGTGTATGTGCGGAAAAATACAATTAACCGAGAAATGCAGGGTGGGGGGGGGGGGGGGGGGGGCACATCTTTACCTTTACCAAAATTCCTTATATCCGACGTCAGTAGTGCGTGGGGACTTAAGAACATGTTTCTTATAAGCGGCATTTCCTTATAACCGACTTCCTATTATCCGACTTTCAATAAGTAATAACAAAGAACAACTTCGGCAGGGACCCAAAACTTGTGTTCCTTATAAGCGGATTTCCTTATAAGCGGCGTCCTACTAAGCGGAGTGTACTGTACTACTTATGCTACCTACACACCTCTCGTTCTAATGCTTTA
This sequence comes from Phymorhynchus buccinoides, assembly GCA_017654935.2. Classification (NCBI taxonomy): domain Eukaryota; kingdom Metazoa; phylum Mollusca; class Gastropoda; order Neogastropoda; family Raphitomidae; genus Phymorhynchus; species Phymorhynchus buccinoides. The sequence goes on along the minus strand of CM065686.1, from coordinate 21,327,616 downwards.
TGCCTGCAGTGAGGAGAGGGAAGAAAATTACCCTCATGGGCATTGTTATGTGTGTGTGTGTGTGAGAGAGAGAGAGAGAGAGAGAGAGAGAGAGAGAGAGAGAGAGAGAGAGAGAGAGAGAGAGAGAGAGAGAGAGAGAGAGAGAGAGAGAGAGAGAGAGAAAGAGAGACAGAGAAAGATAGAGAGCCAGACAGACAGACCGTCAGAGAGAGACAGACGTCCGGAGAGGGAGAGAATGTATTCACATAGACCTAGTTAAGAATGGAATTGGAATGGAATGGACTGCCAATACAGTCATACTTGAACGCAATATCTAAGTTCAAACAAAACTATACCGTATTTTTCGGACTATAAGGCGATAGTTTTTTTCCTGGACTGAGACCCTTGCGCCTTATAATATGACTTAAAATATTGTAAGAAATTATAATAACAAAATCTGAATTTTGTGTAATTTTGGTGTGTGTGTGTAGGGGATCCTTATAATAGCTCTCAAGTTGTTCAAAAACTAGAAACTGTGAAATAAAAATACTAACACAATATAGCAGAACTAACATTAGGAACAAATTCTTCAGCAACAGAGTAACGAAATACTGGAATAACTTTTCTGCACAGATACAACTTGCACCTACTATTAACCAGTTTAAAAGCCTCCTGGACAAAGATCCTTGTCACAAACGGCTTGTTTGGCGTTACCCGCTCTAGGCTAGGCCTCCGGTTTCAGCTTGTAGGCTTGTTGTTTTATCATGCACAATAGCAGATGATAGGTTGTTTGCGTATTCTGTGTTTCGGTAGTTAGCTTTAATGGGAAAGTTCATGAGAGGTCGAGTGTGTGCGTGTATGAATCTGGGTATGCATGTTTGTTATCCAATGAGGGTATGTCTTAGATTTAGAAAATTGTCTGTTTTATGGTGATTGGCTTCGAGCAGGGGTGTGTAGTTTCTACACAAGATGTAGTCCCCTGTGTGAAAAGGAATGTTCTCGTCACTTTCTGTCGATTTGCCGAAGAAGTCAGACAAGATCCTAGCGGTAGCCAGATTGTGGTAGGCTAGGAGTAGTGAGCTGTTTGAGCTCGTTCTCAAGTTTTTGACCGGCTTGGTCAAGGTCAGCTAACGCATGAAGAGTATTTTGCTTGGGCGTTAGGCGTGGTTCTTCGTATCTGTGAGTGGGCCTACAGACTTGTGTTTGACAAGTGTGCCTACGTGTTTTGTAGCTGTCTTGTTCTGGACCTAAGGCACCCCTCTTTTGGACCTTGAGAAGCCACCAATTCGCGTTCTCACCATGATGATGCAGTGTTGGGGGTCGTCGTCACTGAAGAAGACGAGAAGTCAACGCAAGCCACCGTCTCGCGCTTTCACCGTTGAGGGGGTCGGCGTCACCGAAGAAGCTGAGAAGCCGTGGGTGTTCCTGCATTGTCTCGGGTTCATCGTTTCACGGGTTTGCGTCGTCAACGCCGTCGCGGGATCGCGTTTTGTTGTCAGCGCCTCCTGTCTGCATTCTGCGTCTGTGTGCGACAACGCCAGCGTCGTTTGTGGATCAGCGAGGACATTTCGCGGGCGTCGGCTGCAAATGTGTTGGTAGCTGGGAGGGGTGAATCTTTGTCGGCACAGGTTTGTCACGTGCGATAGGGTCGGCGAATGAACTCCAAACTCTTGTTATAGCCCTGGGTGTCGGCGAGGATGCTTGGAGAAGAGAAGCGGGGACAAGGTAGAAAGTGAGGAATGTCTGTGGGAATATGGGTGGTGAATGTGAACTGTGACTATTAGGGAAGGGGAGAAAGGAAGAATAGGGTAGAAACAAGGCTGATTCAGGGGATTGATTGGTTTTGATGTTTGATGCCATGTAAGTTTGTATTGGCGCTGATGTGTTTTTGTGAATAAAAGTTATATGTTTGTACGTACCTGTGTTTTGTGGATGAATGAGAGCAGTCAGTAGGTTTTTCCTGGGGTTTAGTTTTTTTTTGTAGGGCTTTGTTTTATTTTCTACGTCCGACCTTAGCGTGTCGTGACAAATGGTGGAGATGCGGGGTACATTCTAGTTACTTTTGGGGAGGGAGGCACATCAAAATTGGTTAAGGTTAGGAATAGAGGAGACACTGCTGCTGACACTGTTGTGGGAGGTTGGCGGGTGTAGCGTCACGGGAAGAGGTGGACGGCGCTACTCAACACGGTGAGCGGTATATTTTCAGGCCCCGTGGATGAATGTGTTGTGTTCGTTTTGTACCGGGTTAGCGCAGCCGGTGTATGCGTGTTGTGTGGAAGTGAATAAATGTGTTGGTGTGATGAATTAATATGTTTGGCAGTGTACTGATTTGAATTGGCTTAGTAATGTTTATGCATTGATTTTTTTTTTAAATTTTTTTATACATTTTTCTTTGCACATGTCACTGATGTGATTGACTTAGTTATTTGAGTCTTGTCGGTTTTGGATAATGACGCTTTGAAATATTCAAACTTGTGTATTGTTGGATTGTTGAGGAACTGCAACAGCTGAGTAATTGTCACACATATTGGATTTGGTCGGAGAGTAGGAATAATTTTAAAGCAAATTTGTACGTGTAGTCTTAATTTATAACTATTAAGTATTGAGAATATTTGGTCTTATACTTAAAGGAAAAGATCTGTGGTATAAAATTGTTAGGGAAGATATTTGGATTTGGGAGTTTGTACAATAATATTACAAAAAATAAATCTTGTGGGATTTAAATTTTGTTAGCACTGTGAGAAAGACAACAACCAGTCTTATAACACTTTGTTTTTGCAATTTAGAAGTACAACTAAAATATTTTGCCTTGGCTGATACCATTGTGGGCTTTTGAGTAGAAAGGGAGGTAAGTTAATTGTAATAGGGGGATTTTTTATTAAAGGGGTATAACTATAAGTAGTGATAGTGATTGTTGTGGGTGGTTAATTGTTACATTTTTGATAGGGTTTAATTGAATAAGGTTTAGTAGATTTAACCCTTTGGGAGTGAGTTGAGGGGGATAAGTAGATAACGTTGTTTCTTTGAGAGGGTTTAGTTGAATAATGTTTAGTAAATTTTACCCTTCAGAAAATAGCTTAGTGGGTAGTGAATTATTTTAGTAACTAAATAAAAGTGATTGTCAATAGTAAGTAGTTAAAATTGTTTTGACTTGTTTTGTTGTGAGCTAGGTGTATTATAGGGAGTAAATTTAATTAATTTAGTCCTTGAAGTAAATAATATTGTTGTGGGACTGAGATTAGGCCGTGTGACCGCAACCGTGTGTTCTTCGCGATAAGAAGTTAGGTTGTTGTTGCCATTCTTTTTCCGAAAATGAGTGTGAGTGATAGGGAACTGCGTCCTATGCCACATAGGGTGCAGCAGCAACAGCATACACCAAGTGGAGAGGCAGGACGTTCACCTGCGGTAACGCCTGTTATGGAGGAATGGGTTAGGGAGCAAATGGGGACTGGTAGTCCTGCGCGGGTGAACACACCTGTGGAAACGCCTTATCAGCATTTTGCCGAGATTGGGGTGAAAATGGGCTTAGCGAATGAGGGTCTGGCAAAGTTTGTCACTGAGTCAGTCAAAAACCAGGAAGAGGCTAGGCGTGGAGATCAAGAAACTTCAGATAACGCGGAGGCGGGAGGCGGAAGAACTCCGGATAAGAGAGGAGGAACTTTCTTTAAAGAGAGAAGAAGCTAGGCAGCGTCAGTGGATGGTGGGGGAAGAATTGAGGTTGAAAGAGGTGGAGAGCAGTAGGCGGGACCGTGAGGTTGACTGTATGGAGGAAAGGGTCAAGAAAGAGCTTCAGATTCGTGAACGCCGGTGTGAACTCGAGGAAACGAAGAATGTACAACTCAACCCGCTTAGGGATCATGACGATGTGGATGAATACGTTTCCCACTTCGAGAGAGTAGCCACCTTGTGTGGATGGAGAAACACAACGTGGTCGACGCGATTGATTGCCCTGTTGCGTGGGAAAGCCCGGGAGGCTGTGCTGCGCCTGGTGCCATCGGACCTCACTGACTACGCGACAGTCAAGGCAGCACTTCTCAAACATTTTCGACTGGATGCAGAGGCATACAGGGGAAAATTTAGAAATATTAAGAAGGAAGTTACAGAGACCTTCGAACAGATGTTGGAGCGGCTGAAGTCCTATTTGTCACTTTGGTGCAAAGTCGCGGGAAAGGATGAGACCAAGATAGAAGATTTGAGGGACCTTATTTTGCAAGAACAACTGTATGAGGCGTAGACGCCCGACTTGGTCACAGAAGTGCGCAAGGCCAACCCAGGGACAGCTGAAGTTGTAGCCCAACAAGCCACATTAGTGTCAGAGACTCGCAGAATGGGAAGAGAGGCCAGGTTTAACCGGAAAGGGAAGCTTCCACCTGCAGATCAGGGGTCAGGGTCAAGACATGAAGAGTTTGAATCGGAGCAGCCGAAAAAGAATCCAGGTCACAAAGCGTCTGAGGGAGCAGCTCAGCTGAGCGGACCTAATAGGAGGGGACCCAGGACTGGCGTCGACTCTAGTTCGGTAGTGTGCTATCGGTGCAGGAAGCTAGGTTATGTCCAGAGAGATTGCCCTGAAGGATCAAGGGTTATGGCAGTAGCAGCTGACGGACTCCAGCATCTCTTGGATGAGGAACCAGAAACACCACCTTCTTTGTGCGTTCCATGTGCAAGCAAGCCTTACTCCCCTCGTTGCACAGCATGGGTGAACGGTGTCAAGGTCATTGGAGTTAGGGACACTGGCGCTGGTTATACTGTCGTGGCGGAAAAGCTTGTGTCGACGGGAGACTACACCGGGAGAACTGTACCTGTGATTTTGGCAGAGTCATGCAGCCGTAACAACCTGCCTGTTGCTTGTGTGTACATCGACACCCCTTTTATCAGAGGAGAGATTGAGGTGCTGGTTATGGCAAGCCCCGTTGATAACCTTCTCATAGGCAATTTCACTAGGAGGAAAGGGAACAGTAAGGATGAAAGGGTGCCAGTGTATGCTGTTCCAGAGTTATTGGCAGCGGTGCAGACCAGAGCCCAGGCCAAAAGAGAAAGAGTTTTGGCACCTCCTTTACCTGTGAAGGATCAGATTCTGGCTACATCTCGTGACAAATTGATCCAGTACCAAGAGGAGGATGAAGCATTGGGAAATGCTAGGGAAGCATGTCGTCAGGGAACTGTGTACACTACCAAAAGGGGGGTGGTATCTTACAGGAAGAAGGATGGGATTCTACTGCAGGAATTCAAGAGGGATGGCAAGACCCAATCATCTATCTGTGTGCCAAAAGAGCTTCGTCAAGCTGTATTGACATTAGGCCATGATATCCCCATGTCTGGGCACCAGGGCGTCAAGAGAACCAAAGATCGGGTGATGGAACATTTTTACTGGCCGGGAGTCTGTGGGGACGTCAGTCAATACTGTAGGTCATGTCCCCAATGCCAGCGCACTATCGACAGAGGGAGAGTACCTCCGGTTCCACTGGACAAGATGCCACTTGCGCAGGGGCCTTTCGAAAAGGTTGGGATAGATATCATCGGACCAATCGCGCCCATGTCCTGAGGAAGACACAGATACATCTTGGTGATGGTTGATTTTGCGACTCGATACCAGGAAGCGGTGCCACTGAAAGATATCACCACGGAGACAGTGGCTGAGGCTGCATTCAATATGTGGACTCGTACGGGGATCCCCTCGTCGGTGTTGACAGATCGAGGATCCCAGTTCACCAGTCAAACAATGACAGAGATCTTTCGTCTGCTTGCAATTAAAGGGCTTCACACTACCCCATACCACGCCCAATGCAATGGGCTTGTAGAAAGATTCAACGGGACATTGAAGCGGATGCTGCGTCGGTTAGCCCAAGAGCATCCAGAGGAGTGGGACAGGTGGATTCCTGCTCTGTTGTTCGCATACCGGGAAGTACCACAGGAGAGCACGGGGTTCTCACCCTTCGAGCTGCTTTATGGTCGAACCGTCAGGGGACCAATGCAGGTGCTAAAGGAGTTGTGGATGCACCCGGAGAGACAAGATGTCAGAACAGCTGCTGAATATGTGGTAGAGTTGAGGAACCGCATTGCAGAGACATGTTCCATAGCTCAGCAAAACCTCATCAAAGCTGCAAGGAAGTACAAACATCATTTTGATTTGAAGGCGAAGCGGCGAGAGTTTGTCCCTGGTGAGCAAGTCCTGATACTCCGTCCCGTCAAGAACAACAAACTGGAACTTGCGTGGCAAGGACCATTTCCAGTGCTTAGCAGGTCTGGCGAAGTGGACTATAAGATCAGAGTCCGTGGAAAAGACAAAATCTACCATGCAAACTTGTTGAAAAAGTTTGTGACCAGAGAGGAGACACAGAAAGTCCCAAAGGAGCAGATATCAGGGAAAGCTGTAAAGGTTTAAGTAGGTTGTGTGAATGATGCTGACGAGGAAGCGATTCCTGGGAAGGAGAATCTGGCCGCAGATTACCTTAGCAGATTGTAAGCTGTGAAATTCGGAAGTGTGAAGTGTTGCTAAGGGAAATTGTTTTCGCCGTTTGCGTCTTGTGGAAAACTTTCGAGAAAGTTTTTTAAATCAAAGCTGTAGATCGCTTTAATCTTGTGATGGGGGTGTGTCACAAACGGCTTGTTTGACGTTACCCGCTCTAGGCTAGGCCTCCGGTTTCAGCTTGTAGGCTTGTTGTTTTATCATGCACGATAGCAGACGATAGGTTGTTTGCGTATTCTGTGTTTCGGGAGTTAGCTTTAATGGGAAAGTTCATGAGAGGTCGAGTGAGTGCGTGTATGAATCTGGGTATGCATGTTTGTTATCCAATGAGGGTATGTCTTAGATTTAGAAAATTGTCTGTTTTATGGTGATTGGCTTCGAGCAGGGGTGTGTAGTTTCTACACAAGATGTAGTCCCCTGTGTGAAAAGGAATGTTCTCGTCACTTTCTGTCGATTTGCCGAAGAAGTCAGACAAGATCCTAGCGGTAGCCAGATTGTGGTAGGCTAGGAGTAGTGAGCTGTTTGAGCTCGTTCTCAAGTTTTTGACCGGTTTGGTTAAGGTCAGCTAACGCATGAAGAGTATTTTGCTTGGGCGTTAGGTGTGGTTCTTCGTATCTGTGTGTGGGCCTACAGACTTGTGTTTGACAAGTGTGCCTACGTGTTTTGTAGCTGTCTTGTTCTGAACCTAAGGCACCCCTCTTTTGGACCTTGAGAAGCCACCAATTCGCGCTCTCACCATGATGATGCAGTGTTGGGGGTCGTCGTCACTGAAGAAGACGAGAAGTCAACGCAAGCCACCGTCTCGCGCTTTCACCGTGTTGCTGCAGTGTTGAGGGGGTCGGCGTCACCGAAGAAGCTGAGAAGCCGTGGGTGTTCCTGCATTGTCTCGGGTTCATCGTTTCTCCGCCCGCAGTGCCACGGGTTTGCATCGTCAACGCCGTCGCAGGATCGCGTTTTGTTGTCAGCGCCTCCTGTCTGCATTCTGCGTCTGTGTGCGACAACGCCAGCGTCGTTTGTGGATCAGCGAGGACATTTCGCGGGCGTCGGCTGCAAATGTGTTGGTAGCTGGGAGGGGTGAATCTTTGTCGGCACAAGTTTGTCACGTGCGATAGGGTCGGCGAATGAACTCCAAACTCTTGTTATAGCCCTGGGTGTCGGCGAGGATGCTTGGAGAAGAGAAGCGGGGACAAGGTAGAAAGTGAGGAATGTCTGTGGGAATATGGGTGGTGAATGTGAACTGTGACTATTAGGGAAGGGGAGAAAGGAAGAATAGGGTAGAAACAAGGCTGATTATTGCAGGGGATTGATTGGTTTTGATGTTTGATGCCATGTAAGTTCATATATAGTCACTGGCCCAGTGCAACTTCCAAGTTCAGCTGGTTTCTAAAGCATGATCAATCTCCCTGACAGTCGATTAATCAATGTAATCAATAAATACAACAGTAGTCTAGTACACCATGATCCAATAAAGGTGTAATGTTTCTCATTGGGATTCGATGACAGTCTTACAATTCCCACGAACGTTAACATACAATTTAGGATACAGTGTATAAAAAAATAAAAAAAGAAGGAAATTTAACAATTGCATCAACTCATCAAGGGTTCTCTTTAATTTTTTTATTTCTTTATTTTTGTCATTCATCCCAAACTTTAGGAGAAAGTGTATAACCCACAGATGTTCATTACGTCAATGGCAGTATTACATCCCAACATGACAGTCTCATCATAAATATTGAAAAAGGTCATCCCTCTCCCTCTCTCAAACACACACACACACACACACACACACAGAGAGTGACACTCAGTCACACACACAAATGTTCATTACGTCAATGGCAGTATTACATCCCAACATGACAGTCTCATCATAAATATTGAAAAAGGTCATCCCTCTCCCTCTCTCAAACACACACACAAACACACACACACACAGAGAGTGACACTCACAGTCACACACACAAATGTTCATTACGTCAATGGCAGTATTACAGCATGACAGTCTCATCATAAATATTGAAAAAGGTCATCCCTCTCCCTCTCTCAAACACACACACAAACACACACACACACAGAGAGTGACACTCACAGTCACACACACAAATGTTCATTACGTCAATGGCAGTATTACAGCATGACAGTCTCATCATAAATATTGAAAAAGGTCATCCCTCTCCCTCTCTCAAACACACACACAAACACACACACACACACACACACACAGAGTGACACTCACAGTCACACACACAAATGTTCATTACGTCAATGGCAGTATTACAGCATGACAGTCTCATCATAAATATTGAAAAAGGTCATCCCTCTCCCTCTCTCAAACACACACACAAACACACACAGACACACTGAGAAGTGACACCACAGTCACACACACAAATGTTCATTACGTCAATGGCAGTATTACAGCATGACAGTCTCATCATAAATATTGAAAAAGGTCATCCCTCTCCCTCTCTCAAAAACACACACACAAACACACACACACACACACACACACACAGAGTGACACTCAAGTCACACACACAAATGTTCATTACGTCAATGGCAGTATTACAGCATGACAGTCTCATCATAAATATTGAAAAAGTCATCCCTCTCCCTCTCTCAAACACACGCACACACAAACGGGCGCGTGGGCACGCACGCATGCACACATTTAACACTTTTAGCACCATGGGCGGATACATTCGCCAAGTATAATACATCACTCTACACTCTACCAAATGCAAAGACATTCACTGCCAAGTACCCTGCCATGTGTTTGTCTATAATTAGAGCTTATGTCAGTGATTTTCTTTTTCCGTTAAAGCAACGCATGCGCACTCAAACAATAGTTACACCCCTCTTGTCGATTGAGATGCAACGGACAAAACAATAGTTACACCCCTCTTGTCGATTGAGATGCAACGGACAAGTCACAACTAAGAACGTAAAAAAAATACAAGGCGCTAGAAGTAAGAAGAGTTAAACGCCCCAACATTTTTTTAAGAACCTAAAACTGTAAAAGGGAAATGCTTTGTTTATGTCATTCAGCTAGACAGGTTTGCTATATACTACAATTGACTATAGCTAGTAGATGTTCTTTCAAAAGTGATACTGAGTGATACAGTGTTGTACATACATAAAAACAACACTTGGATGAAAATACAGCAAAGTTTTTCTTTCGAATACTTATTTTATTTATTTTCAAGGTCTTGCTTAATCATTTCTATTCGTTCCTTACTTTTCAAACTCCAAAAAATGGAATGAACCACGTCAGGCATAAAGTTTGTGCGTCAGTGTGTGCGCATGCGTGCGTGTATGCTCTTTTGTGTGTGTGTGTGTGTGTGTGTGTGTGTGTGTGTGTGTGTGTGTGTGTGTGTGTACATGCATCATATATAATACATGTGTGTGTACAATTCTATACTTTTTAAACAGTTAGTTCCTCTCTCCTATCTCTGTCTGAGAGCATTGCATTTTCCTTCTTTTTTTATTTTTATTTGTTCACATTCAACCACTGAACTAGCACACAAAAGTCAGTCAATGTATATAATGCACCTCAGACACTCAACCTAAAACAATTCAAGTGTCTTTAGAAAACTCAAGGACCATCATCTGCACAGTTGTTTACTCTTAAGAGTGAACCTCTATTACCCTTCTTGATAGGAATCAGACCAAAATGGAATAATACCAGGCCAAAATACAATCTAATACTTTTTACACAGTTAGTTCCTCTCTCCTATCTTTTCCTTCTTTTTTTATTTTTATTTGTTCACATTCAACCACTGAACTAGCACACAAAAGTCAGTCAATGTATATAATGCACCTCAGACACTCAACCTAAAACAATTCAAGTGTCTTTAGAAAACTCAAGGACCATCATCTGCACAGTTGTTTACTTTTAAGAGTGAACCTCTATTAACCTTCTTTTTTTTTTTCCCAAACTTTTTTTTTGATGAACGAATGAATCAAACACAAGCAAACATATACATGCAATTTACATTTTAACATTCTTTTTTTTTAACTTGATAAATACAGACAGATGAGCAATAAATAAATTATCCAGTGAATAACTCATTCAATACAGATACAGAAATAGAATAATAAGAGGGAAAAAAAACCCCAAAAAACAACAACACACATGCACAACCCCCCCCCCCCCCAAAAAAAAAAAAAACCCCACACAACAACAACAACTCAAAAACAAACAAAGCAAAAACACACACAACAACAACAACAACAACAACAAAAAAGAAAAGGAAGAGGCATTGGATAAGCGTTATGAATGACGTGAATATGTTATGTATATATGCGAGAGTCTATTAACCTTCTTGATAGGAATCAGGCCAAAATGGAATGCCATGGGTGGTTCTTTTTCTGCTTCAAGTAAGCACAACCAAAGCAAAACGTTTATACAAATGTGTTCATCTACATATTATCAGGGGAATTACAAATACTAAATCTACATGAAAAAAAGAATCTTACATCACATACGTCAAGGTTGTTTTTTGTAATTATCAATTTTTGTCACTGTTGTTTAACATCATCAATTGAATATATAGAATATATGTTCATTTTCTATCATGATCTGAACTGGTCAGATACAGAGGTATACAGAGATAAAGTGGTTGAAAAAGGCTTCATTAAAGCCGAAAATTTCCTCCTAATCAACCCAAACTTGCTGTTTTGTGTTTTCATTTATTCTCAATTCTATGGAGAAAAAAAAGAAGAAAGCATTCCATTACAATGCTCACTGATGTAAACATGAATATTTCATGACGAGTGATAACCTGAAAACACAGCAGTAGTTCAGTAGTATGAGTAGTTGTACAAACAACAGCTGTTGCATGGAACCACAGGGAAACCTCATCACAGCCCGACAGCTATAATAATAAACTTAGACAGTCACAGCTGTGATGAAATCCAATGTGAAACACAAAGTGGATCAATAGGGGCACCAACTTCATCAAGACACAGGGTTTTACTTGTTGCACTTTGCCTTAGCATGAGGCTGCGTCAGACCAGTTGACATAAGCTAGAACGCCAAGGCTACATCAAAATGTTGCTATGCTCTGAATGGTTGTGCAGGGATTGTTTTAAGCCATGACAAGCTCCCAGCATAATATCATCGGTCTAAAATCCCCCGAAGATGGAGTGTGGCTGCCCACATGGCAGGGTAATCAAAAACGGTCACACACGTAATGTTCTCATCCCTAGCTGGTGCATTTGTACTGAATTGTTCAAGTGCTCTGGCTGTTGGGATGATCCCCGGAGTCGTTAAGCCAGGGATCAACAACAACAACTTGCTGCACTCTACACACATTTTTGGAGTAGAACGCTACTGGATATGCTCTCTCCCTCCCTTGTTGCCTTCCCTTATCCCCTTTATTCCTTTCCTCCCTGTCCACTTTTTGTCTGATCTACAAAATACTACCGGCTATACTTGAAATACACCAAGATCAAGACCAGGGTCAGTCACACAGCCGAACCTTTCTTATCCAGGCGATAAACTGGACAATCAAAGGCTAGCTGACCATTGGTGATAATGCAAATCTCCAGTCCACCCTCAGGTAAAGGCCCCAAACCCACACTCTTCCCTCAAATGGGAAGAATCAAGTATCACTTTACAGCCCGCAAACCTGCCACATTTTCCGTGAATCAAAGCCGATCAGATATATCACAATACTTGCTTAATAAGTTCTCTACTTGGACAGTTCAGACCCGGGCAGCTTTTAAGATAAACAAATTATACAAATTACAATACAGTACTAGCAAACCCATTTTCAAACAATACAAATTATGTTCATGTGTATCCTTCAGGTTCAGTCGGTCCCCTCGTCACATTGAACTATGGAACAAGTCTAAAACGAAGGTTATAGATCCATTGGAAGTTGCTCTTTTTAACACCTATTAGTACAATAGGTTTTTTTTGGTAATAGTTAGCAAAATTACATCATTTACGGATTGTCGTCACGACGTCACAAGTAACACTTATGAGCTTTCAATGCTTATTACAATTAAAAAATTCAGTCAACAAGAATGGAACCCCCAGTTTCTGTAAACCTTCAACTCAGTGTGCAATGCTCAATAGCTTTTCCACTCTTTTCAACATCGAAAGATTTACGGAGGAATTTATGTAGTAACATAATCTTGTAGCAAGTAACACACAAACCATAGTTCTATATCCCTGGCAATAATTTGGATGGAAATAGCTTGGCACAAAACTTCTTTATTTTGAACTCTTCTGCTAGTGGGGCAAAAATTATGTTGTAGGGTAAGAGACCCCCTGTGACGGGAGACCTTGTGGTGTCACATGTCACAAGTAACTCAAGAGTTACGATTTTAAGTTGAAATTAGGCACATTACAAGTTTACTTCACAATACTTTGGCTGGTAATACTGAAGCAATATTTCTTGAAAAAGTACTTTCTTTTCTGTTGGTTTATGAGACTTAATGACTTCAATCACATGTTACTTGCTACCTGTGACAACACTTCAATTTGTCGTCACATGGATTTGTGTAGCAAGTAACATAAATAAAGTTATACTCTCTTATTCATTTGGCTTGAATTTTTTTTTATCATTACTTTACAATATACACATGGAATGTTTCTTTGAAGAAATAAACATTTGTTTGCTGTTTCTGAGATTTTCTTTTATGGTAGGCAATTGTGTGCGAGTGAGGCAACAACATATGTGATAACACATGTGTTATTACTAAAGTGTCAAAAACAATTATACCAGATTATTCTAGCAATGTGACTTTATTTATTTCTGCTTTATGAAGATGATCTTTGCTTTACTCTTCACACAGCATAGTACTTTATGTTGTCACGTGTCACAAGTAACATGCCTCCTGAAGCCAATTTAAAAATTCACAAAGTTGAAAAGAAACAGAAAAGGTCAAAAGAATGGCTGACAATGACATTTTATTTTTCACTTGCTTGGAAAGCACCTTTTGACATTGCCTCATATCACAATACTTGCTTAATAAGTTCTCTACTTGGACAGTTCAGACCCGGGCAGCTTTTAAGATAAACAAATTATACAAATTACAATACAGTACTTCAAACAATACAAATTATGCCTTCAGGTTCATTCCCCTGTTTGAACTCCTCTTTGTCCACAAAATAAAAAAAGCCTTCCCTTTCAAATTTACTATATTATATTCTTCTTCTGTGTTCCCTGGCCATATGACCATAATGGGTAAGGTACATATGTGTCCGGTTTTCAGTTTTCACTGGTCTCCCCGCTGCGTACAGCTGACACATTCCGATTTCGGAGGAGCTCAAACTCAAAGGAGAAAAATTATTTGGAAGATTTTTTTTTAAAAAAAGGCAGGAGAATGGGCCAATAAGTCAGAAAGATAGCAGATGACAGAAAGCAAAGGGAAAAGGCAGAGTCAAAGAGAGTGGCAGATGAAAGTCACAAGCACAGAACTTCCAGAAGGTGGGGGAACTATTTTTACGAAAGACTCCCCGGTATCCCCATGGGGAGACTATATTATATATTAATGTTATATAGCCCTGATCAATATGAATCATATGGAAATTAATGTAGAAATAAATCAATCATACAGTCAGACTAATTGTAATGCTGACATTACTATGGCATTATGTAATTAGCATGCCCTTTGCTCAGTCAAATTGGCTTTTATTATTGGTTGACATTAGCCTGTAGTAGGGGCCAACACTAACATGAGAGCTGTACAAACTACAATAGATGATTTTCTACAGTAATTGAAAACCATTGTACAGCTTAGTCTTTTGTGGAAGACAGCCGAGGGGATGGGTTGGCCTTTGGGGACCTTCCCCAACGTCAGCTGTCCTCAAACCCCTTGGGCCGAGAGAGTGGAGATGTACCCTTAGCAGGGTATCTTCACCATAAACAAATTCTAGGCCAGTCCACTGGAATAGCATCTGCCCCCTCTACTATCTGGCACTCATGGTGGGAAACGCGTATGCTCGACGCGCTTTACAAAAGCAACATTAAAATCAACATTAAAAACATGCATTAAAATCAACAAGATAGTCATACTACCAACATTCCAGTGCAAAGAAATAAACTGATAAAAATAATATGATTCTCACTCACAAAGACATCCACCCTCATTCTCCAGCACTGTCACTCTCTGATAAGACCTCACCCTCGCATAAACTAATGAAAATGTCAACAAGCAGCAGGAAGGAATGCACCAATACATGCGTACACACGGCCCACTCACTCACTCTCTCTCTCTCCGAGTCTCTCTCTCTCTGAGTCTCTCTCTCTCTTAGTCTTATACATAATGTAACTCGCTTTCTCAACTGAGGTTACAAACTTAACACACAAGAACTGCTGATCACCATATTTTTCGGACTATAACTCAGCATAAGGCAATACTTTTCCCCCCAGATTCAGACCTGACTGCGCCTTATAATTAAAAATATGACTAATAAAATTGTAAAAAACACAAAATAAAACCATGTAATAACAAAATCTGAAATTTGGGGTGTGCGCCTTATACAAAGGTGCGCCTTATATTCTGAAAAATACGATAATTACGATTAGGTGCCCAATGCATTTGACATTATCTACCACTCCTCCCATGCTATTGCTAATAAAATATTTTAATACATAACAGTAATATTTTGCAGGCGGGTTTGGGTTTTTTCCAGCTATTGATTCATTCAATCCAGCAACTTTTGCTTTCTTCTTTCTACTTTATGCATTATTTAACATTTCATTGGTAACGTTTTTCACTGAACACTTTACTGGTTCTACTAGTAGTAGTACTACTGAATTACAGTTTGCATTGGCAAAGTTGCATCGACTAGTACAATGCTATTTAAAGTCAAACGTGGCGACAGCCCTGACATGGCCTTAGTTGTCGACGGGGCTATAATTTTAATCTTAATCTTAATGCTATTTGAAGTCAAATAGCCAGCAAAAAGGAATATTTACTATGCGGATCAGATCTGTCTATGTCTTAACTCTCTCCTTTAAATATAATTATACTGCTTGTTCATATCTGTACAACATGGTAAATTATCTACTCCCCCCTCCCCCTCCTGTCTTTCTCCCCCCCCCCCCCTTTTCAATCACCCACTTCTTTTTTTTCTCTGCAAGCATTGCCATTGATGAGCTTGGCAAGCAAGTTTCCTGCCACGTACCATCAAGGCATGGAACAACCTCCCAGAACAGGCTGTTTAGGCGAGGACCTTGGGCACTTTTGTGTCCTGGGTCTCCAAAACACAGTAACTACACTCCCTTCTCTCTTTTTCTTTATTTTCTTTAGTTCATTTTAATTTGTTTTAGTTCATTTTCCTTTATTTTATTCTTCCCAATGACGCGGCATCATGTTGGGGCCCGATTTGCGGGACCTGGCTGGCTGGGTCATTCTCTCGCTTGGCGCGGCATCATGTTAGGGACCGATTAGCGAGACCTAGCTGGCTGGGCCAAGCTTTCTATATATTTCTTCTTTTTCTCCTATCCACTTCCTTCTTCTTGATAGTTTGTTGTCTTGCGCATTCCCGTAGATCCTCCCAAATACAGCGACATAATAGTCAGCAGTGACTGTGGTTGCTATAATGAAAAGAAGAAAGAAAAAAAAAGAAGATTGCACTCACTATTTC
>CM065686.1:21304067-21306567 GCA_017654935.2 Phymorhynchus buccinoides | reverse complement strand
TCTTCTTGTTTGGCCACAGGGCTGAGAGCAAAAAATGCACTGATGCTTATCTCATTACCCTGTAGACTTATCAATAAAAAATTCGTTCTCTCTCTCTCTCTCTCTCTCTCTCTCTCTCTCTCTCTCTCTCTCTGTCTCTCTCTCTCTCTCTCTCTCTCTCTCTCTCTCTCTCTCTCTCTCTCTCTCTCTCTCTCTCTCTCTCTCTCTCTCTCTCTCTCTCTCTAAATTTAAGTCGAGCTTTACCTTCTCGGGTTCTTTCATATGGAACTCCCTTCCGTGTGACATTAAACTATGCTCATCTATCTCAGCCTTCAAAACGAATCTTCGAAAGACACTTGCATTCGACCCTCCTTAAGCTCATTTACCCCCCAGGGTCATATCTCCTGATATGCTAGATGCTTATGCCGATGTTAGTATGCATTAATTTCATTTTATTAATTTCATTCTATTAGTTAGCTATTCGCCTACAATGTGCCTAATTATGTTATAAATATTGTTTTCAATTTAATGCAAATTGTTACCCATTACATACCCTAGATGATGAATGTATATAATTATATTGCCCTGTTATATAATGTGTGTTTCCTTTATATACATGCGCGCAAGTGTGTAAGTATGGTTGCATGCTTATATGCACGCGCGAGTATTAAAAATTATGCAACTGTTATAATCCCATATTTCAGCCTATCTATGTTTCATAATATCAACTGCTTTGCTACCTTTGTATTCAGCTCTGTATGCGTAATAGTATGCCTTGCCATGTTTGTCTTTTGTGTTAAGTATATATGTATCAAGGACAGATTGGAAGAATAGGCGTTGCCTAAAATCTATATCCTTGGAAAATAAAGTTTAAGTTTTCAATTTTCAAGTTTCTCTCTCTCTCTCTCTCTCTCTCTCTCTCTCTCTCTGCAAACTCCACCCGTTACCCTGGAGAACAGACACCCAGACAGACACCATGTTCCAGTCACCCACTAACATGTCTTTCGACTATGTGGGGCATTTTTAAATACAAAGATGGTGGGAACAATACTGGAGGCAATGCCCGGAGGCAGTGCAACACCAGTAAAGTCCTGATTTTTTTAGCCAGACAGATATGTGTAGCAGTAACCACGCCTTAAACCTCATCGGCTATGGTACCGCCACAAGTAATGAAGTGAATCTAATATTGCCCCCCCGCCCCCTCCTCTTTTCTGCGTCCCTATCAAAACGAAGTATTGCTAAAGGGAAGCTACCCGAAGGTAAAAGTAAGAATGACTAGTAATCGATTATTTCCCCTACCTTATATCGCACAACAACCCCCTCCCAACACTGAGCTATAAATAAACGTTTGATATTTATAGCTCAGTGTTGAACATATCTATATTGTTAAAAACTCGGGACTTTACTGGTGTTGCACTGCCTCCGGGCATTGCAGCCAGTATTGTTCCCACCATCTTTGTATTTACAAATGTCCCATATGTGTCTATGACCGAGAGGACGTAAACACCATTTTTCATTCATAGCTCAGTGTAAAAATGTAAATATTGTATAAAATTTAACGAAGGTCTTTGCCTCCTTTTAAAATATTTATGAATAAAGCTTTTTGAGCACAAAAGATAAATTTTAACTGTGGCCCTGGTTTTTTTTAATCATAGATCTCCTCTGCCTGCCAGACATGTAAAAGCAAACTGCTAAATATCTTTTAAATAAACACTTTTATCACAATAAAGTTAGATTTTTTACAAAAACTCAACCTGTTCTTCAAATCTTTTTCAACAAAATCTTTATAAAATCAATTTTTTTACTTAATTTTTTTAAAATAAAATCTTTACAATTAAAATACTATCTGTATTCTTATTTAAAATTTCTTTTTCCAGGATCTTTATAATTTCAAATGCCCCAAATGGCCCTTTGGCCCAGAAGGCGTTAAAACTCTATTTTTCTCTCTCTATAGCTCAGTGCTCACAACAGGCAACAATGGTTATAGCAATTGATTGTGTATGTCTGTTAAAGGTGGACCCTGACGGATGAGTTTTTGCAAGAAACACGTCGAGATCACCAGAAAGACAGCCTTTTCGAGGATCGGAACACTCACTTTGCTCTGGTTTCCTAGAAATTAAACCGTCAAAACGGCGATTCCTTCTTGGCGGAGATGCCGGAGAGAGTAGCCATTTTGGATGGGATGGGTGGAGGTCACTCATTGTGGTTGAAGCGTTTTCATTTTTTGTAGTGCAGTAAAAAGAAACAAAGGAGCTATTTCCTTTGTTGTGAGCGAAACTCCTTTAGATAAACTGTATAAAATTATAATTTAAAAAAAAGGATTGCATTGCGGAAACTTCGTGCAAACGATTTGGCGGCCATTGGAAAAGAGACGGCACACGCCTTCTCTTTGGGTGAAATAATTTGACTTCCAGCGCCTCCGCCAAGGAGGAATCGCCGATTTGACAGTTTGATTTATAGGAAACCAGAGCAAAGTGAGTGTTGCAATCTCTGTAAAGGGTATTTTCCTGGTGATCTCGAC
>CM065686.1:21271567-21294067 GCA_017654935.2 Phymorhynchus buccinoides | reverse complement strand
ACATCTGTATGTGGGTCACAGTTACCCAGAAAAAACCGAGGGACTTAATCGTGGTGGGTCAGTGTATCTTTAAGGACAAAGCTCCTGAAGAATGGGTCTTCGCGGGGATGAAAGGTGTTGAGATGATAATGGTGATGAAGTAGACGTCTGGTCTTTGGCGACGACGAAAATGGAGTTTTACGTTCTCTTGGTCTGAATCAGACACATATGGGACATTTGTAAATACAAATATGGTGGGAACTATACTGGAGGCAATGCCCGGAGGCAGTACGAAACCAGTAAAGTCCCGATTTTTTAAAATTAATACAGATAGGTGTAGCGGTGACCACGCCTCGATTAAACCTCATCGGCTATGGCACCGCCACACTGTCAAGTAAGATTTTAATATAAAAGTATTGGAGATGCGGGGTACGTCTGGTCTTTACTCACCCACTTTAGTTTTATACTCTTATCTAGTTCTATGAGAACAGGAGTATGCTGCAACCGAAACGAAGGTCTCCGTATTCGTCTGTGACATTTTCAACTTCTGAACTGATCGAGAAAAATGTTAGCGCAGCGGGAAGGCTTTGCCTGCATATGATGTACTCATCCTTTGTTCCTTTTTGGCTCACTCGTGTTAACGAAGTGAGTCTATGTTCACATCAGTGTTCGGTTGTGTGTCCGTGTGTGTGTCCGTTCACTAACCACTGAAAACGGAATCTGAAAATTGTGCGTTTCATTTGCGTTTCTTTTGTCCTTGAGCTTAGCTAGTTGTACTCATGCATTATCATAATTTGTAACTGCGTTAATTTCGTAATTAACTACATTAAAAACTTGTTTAAGCCAACTGTGGAAATGTAACAATGAGCTTGTCCCGGCTCCTGGCGACACCTTTGGATTACTTTGTTTTTCTGTGCGTTTATTCGCTATCTAAAAGAGCCGTGATTTTTTGAATATCTTTGTTGATACATTTCCGTTTGTTTGTGTGTTTGTATATAATTATGTTAACTGTATAATTATGAACAGGTTTGCTCAAGAGGTTAGGACGGGTTAAAGCAAAATTGTTGTACAAAATAAGAATTAGATCACCAAGACTGCAGTGTTGTTTGCTGCTACTAAATCGTCAGGATTGCTACAAAAGAAGAAGAAGAAGAAGAAGAAGAAGAACAAGAAGAAAAAGAAGAAGAAGAAGAAGAAGAACAAGAAGAAAGCTGTTGTGGAAGGTTGGAATGGGCCAGCGAGCAGTTAATTAAAGAAAGCAGAGGGAAAGAGGAGAAAATCCAAGACTTTCAGTTCTCTGCCCTTCTACTTCTATTCCTCGTAGAAAAATCTGTTTAACGCCCTCCGGTCTGGATCAGACACATATGGGACATTAGTAGATGTAAAGATGGTGGGAACGATCCTGGAGGCAATGCCCGGAGGCAGTGCAACACCAGGAAAGTCCCGATTTTTTAACAATACAGATATGATTGTAACCATTATTATTCCTCAGTAGTAGTAAATCTGTTTAACGCCCTCCGGTCTGGAACAGACACATATGGGACATTAGTAGATATATGTAAAGATGGTGGGAACGATCCTGGAGGCAATGCCCGGAGGCAGTGCAACACCAGGAAAGTCCCGAATTTTTAACAATACAGATATGATTGTAACCATTATTATTCCTCAGTAGTAGTAAGTCTGTTTAACGCCCTCCGGTCTGGAACAGACACATATGGGACATTAGTAGATAATATAAAGATGGTGGGAACGATCCTGGAGGCAATGCCCGGAGGCAGTGCAACACCAGGAAAGTCCCGAATTTTAAAAAATACAGATATTATTGTAACCATTATTATTCCTCAGTAGTAGTAAATCTGTTTAACGCCCTCCGGTCTGGATCAGACACATATGGGACATTAGTAGATGTAAAGATGGTGGGAACGATCCTGGAGGCAATGCCCGAAGGCAGTGCGTGCAACATCAGTAAAGTCCCGAATTTTTTTAACAATACAGATAGTTTTGCTAAGACTTTATTATTCCTCATGGAGAAGGTGAGATTATCGTCCAGTTGGTTATGGACGGTGAATTTTTCCTCATGAATGAATGAAAATCCGTTTAACGTCCTCCGGTCTGGAACAGACACATATGGAACATTAGTAGATATAAAGATGGTGGGAACGATCCTGGAGGCAATACCCGGAGGCAGTGCAACACCAGGAAAGTCTCGAATTTTGAACAATAGATATTATTGCAGCCATTATTATTCCTCATCTCTCTCCTACTCCTTGTATAATCCTTATCCACTTATACCACCCTATACCTACCTGTTCATCTCCGCTCTTCTTCACCGGAACCGACTTTGTGTACCGTGTCCGTTCTTTGTTCTTTCCGCAGGAACCGCGGCGAAGTGCACGTGCGAAGTTGATGGGGGGGCAAGGCTTTAGGCCTATTAATTTACTTGTGGCGATTCCGTTAAGACTGTTGAAGACTGTTTAACGGTTCCTTGGATCTTGAACTATTATAGGTCCCTGTGTTTAATCTGGACTTTTCTGCAATGTATTTCCTGTGTAAAGCGGTGTTGCAAAGGCAGAGGAAGAATTAGGGGGGGGGGGGGGGGGGGGGGGGGGGGGGGGGGGGGGGGGGGGGGCGCTAATTAAGACATCGCCAGCGGAAGGCGGTGCGGCATTTGTGAAGTCCTTTAATTAATTCATCGCCGTGTTGACATCTCTGTCTCTGTCTGTCTGTCTTTTTATTTTATCTTCTTCTTTTGCGTATCCGGCCATAAGGCCACAGTGGGTACGTATGCGTCCGTTTTTCAGTGTTCACAGGTCTCCTCGCTGCATTCAGCCGACACATTCCGATTTTGAAGGAGCTCGAAGGAGAAATTAAACTATAGGGGCCTATGGATGATTTGTTTTTTAAAAAAAAAGACAAGAGAATGGGCCAAACGTCCGAAAGATTGTAGATGACACAAAGCAAGGAAAAAAGGCAGAATCAAAGAGAGAGAAAGATTAGAGGAAGTTACAAGCACAGAACTTCCAGAAGGTGGGGGAACTATTTGTACGGAAGACCGCCCGGTATCCCCACGGGGTGGGGGTGAGGGTGGTGTCTGTCTATCTGTCTCTCTGTCACTGTCACTGTCTCTGTCTCTCTCTCTCTCTCTCTCTCTCTCTCTCTCTCTCTCTCTCTCTCTCTCTCTCTCTCTCTCTCTCTCTCTCTCTCTCTCTCTCTCTCTCTCTCCATTTGATTCACGGAGTATGTGTTTTATTTAATGTTGACAACACTCACTTCCAAATGGGGCTATGCCTTTTAAAGAATAAAATTATTGTCATGATTATAATATTACAGCATGATTCTCTCTTTTTGGTATGAACGGTGATGGATAGGGGTAGGCTAATTCAAATCAAATCAAATCAAATCAACTTTTATTTCAAAAACCCCTGGGGGCACAAGAAAATGCATACACGTACCATTCACACCTGCGGCATCAAACATTACAAACAATAGCCCAAAAGACCCCATAACAGTACACATCAGCATAGTATTACATAGGCTCCAAACAAAAACCAACAAAAACACTTTTTTTTAAAACAGTACTCATCACCATATAGACAGGCACATTATACCATCATGCACAGATACACCTTCATACACACACACACACACACACACACACACACACACACACACATATACATGCACAACACAGTTGCTGGAATTGCACATATGAATCCTTTTTTTTAAACCGCTAATTAACTTATCTCCATTAACAAATATTGACATATGAAACAAGACAAGAAACAATTAGGACATAAACTCAGACATGGTGACCAAGATGTGTGAATAATAGAAGAAGAAAAAAAAAGAAAAAAAAGAAAAGAAAAAAAATGTGAATGTGGTATGAGGTACGTGGTATCAACTAAGGTTCAGAACTCTTTTAAGATAACCTTTATGAAACAAACTAAACGACTGAGAGTTCTTTTATTTTTTGACTGAAATAAGGAATTAAACTTTATTACGTTTGGGTTTTTTAAACAATAATTTGGCAAATAACGTTTTCTAGCATCCTGAAACGTTTGACATTCAAAAACATAATGAAATTCATCTCCTAGAGCTTGGTGGTCGCACTTCGAGCAAAACCTTTCACTATGTGGGATATTTTGGATTCTCCCCGTTTGAATGGGTAATCTATGATTTAATGTTCTAAATTTTACAAAAAACAATAATAAGTTTTCGGGTAACATTTTGAAGTAATCCTCACAAGAAAACATATCTTTATACAATTTATAGTTACTGAATATTTGTTTTTCTTCCAGCTGCGAGAACCACTGTTGGATAAATTGATCTTTTAGGGTGAGTAAAACTTTAGATTTAAACCAGTTTTGTGAAATATTGGTGTGTGGTTAAGACCGCGTACACAGTAAGACGCAGAAATCCCATGCGCAAAAGAAAGAATGAAAATAAGTACGCGCACGTGTCCGTATTTCCCCTAATCCGTGCCCCCCTCCTTTCCCCCTCCTTTCTCTCACTTAGTTAAGGGTTTCCGTACGTAACTTCAGCGTCTAATGCGTCCTTGCCCTATATATGGAACACATAAACATGAACAAAAGGAAAGAAAATAATTAAGCCATTACACTTATACAGGGCTCCCAGGGAACCCCATTTGGGGGTCTATGAAGTACTACAATTCTAAAGGACCCTCTAAAACAAATGTGCAGGGGGGGTCCCAGGGATGCACTAGACTAATTATTTTTAGCATTCACAATGCCACTGGGACCCTCTATCCCGCCTCTAGGACCCTCTGTAAGTGTAAGTGAAGGAGTCCCTGGGATCCCTTGTTTTGTGGGACGATTGGGAGCCCTGCTTATCAAATGTTTTTTTTCTTCTGAACGTAAGGTGGTGTTTGTGTGAATAGCACGAGCGACAGATTTCTGTCGCTCGTGCAAATGTGTCGCTCGCTACTATGAGAGTGTGTATTTGCGACATTCACAAATTTCACTTTTTCCGTACTTGAACCATTTACCTAACCCTAACCCTAACCCTATCCCTATCCCTAACCCACAGAAAAAAGTGAAATTTGTGGTTCATGCTCAATGTCGCAAATACACACTCATAGTAGCGAGCGACAGATTTGCACGAGCGACAGATTTACCCCCCCCCCCCCCCCCCCCCCCACTTCGTCTTCATTTCTGTCTTCTATTTCTTTTCCTTTATACCTCCGTGCTCTAATTTCAATTTTGGAACAAACAGGGGTGTCATGAACGGACCTGTGCGGCGTTCTCAAAATGGATTTGTTCTCAACATGTCTGCGCATGTGCCAAATCGATCAGGACGTACCATCAAATTTTATCTTTTGCGTATTCGACACTAAATTGACCCTAAGCCTATCCCTAACTGTATCCATATCCATATTCCTAACCCTAAACATATCCCCAACCCTAACCTGAAACCGTCAAATACACAAAAATATAATTTCGCACATACGCAGACATGTTGAGAACAAATCCATTTTGAGAATGTCACACCGGTTATCAGTGTGTTGTCGTTATGAATTGTGTCAAGTGGAAGTTTAATGCACAAACCAATACACAAGGTATTAATCCTTCATAAGTCCTGAAATCTCTGTCGAGCCTTTAAAATAATGTAAAAATCATGCCCTAGTTTGAGAGGCTTAATCTTTGAGTAGGCGGGTGGGGTGGCAAAGAGAGAGAGAGAGAGAGAGAGAGAGAGAGAGAGAGAGAGAGAGAGAGAGAGAGAGAGAGAGAGAGAGAGAGAGAGAGAGAGAGAGAGAGAGAGAGAGAGAGAGAGAGGAAGGTGACAAAAGGAATCGCAACGAAGTTATTTTTTATATTTCACCGAAATAGGTGAGATAGCTGCGTCTGAATATGATGACGATGACGACGACGACGATGACGATGCTGATGGTGATTGAGTGGCCAATAAGCAAATGAGATTGAGAGAGAGAGAGAGAGAGAGAGAGAGAGGGGTGGGGGGGTGGGGTGGTAGAGTGGGAGAGTGAAACAGAGGCAGAAATAAAGATAGAGACAAGCCAAGAGGCGGCTGGGTTGGTGGGTTGGAGAGTCAGGCAGACTGACAAATGGACAGAGACAAAGAGTGTTATCATTCTATCACATCCAAACTCCTACTTTGGCATTCATAAGGTTTTGCAAATCAACATGGAGGGTGTGACGATCGATCGACTCACGGAAAAGCACGCAGTGACAGAAGGAGGGAGGGTAGGAGGGGGGGGGGGGAGCAAGGGAAAGGGAGGGGGTGATAAGAATGAACAGATTGTGAAATCAAAGAGGAGTAGTTTGGGTGGAGGGGGGGAGGGGGAAGGGGTTGGCATCTTAACGGGTTTGGAACCTGTATCTAAGAGTGGGTAGTTTGTGCCATGTGGTTACCAAACGGTCCCCTTCTTGAACTTTGATTTTCCATCGATAATGGGCCTCGTTTACAAGTCCCGTTTAGGTTTCCTACATGGCTTAATTATTCTGTAACTGTTTGATAAACATTGGCTTTAACACACGTTGACACATTTCTATGCATTAGTATAGCTGGTTTTGCTTTGCTTTGTTTTGACATAAACAACATTTTTATTCGTTTCTTTTGATTTCCACGTACATTTTTTGTGTGAGTGTGCTCAACCATGTGTCTGTTTTTCCCACTGTGTGATGCCTTTGAAAGAGGACATCCCGCTATCGCTACGTATCGATAACACTACCGAGATAAATCAGTACGATTTTCTCTACGTATCGATAACACTACCAGGATAAATCAGTACGATTTTCACTACGTATCGATAACACTACCAGGATAAATCAGTACGATTTTCACTACGTATCGATAACACTACTGGGCTAAATCACTACGGAAACTAAGAGTTAACGTTAGGGTTAAAATAGGGTTAAATATAGGAAAGGAATAAGGTTAGGTTAGGAAAAGGGTTTGGGTTAGGGTTAAGAATAGGGTTAGGGTAGGAATTCAAACTGACAGATTGGCACAATCATCATTAATGTTTCTCTATGAGTCGTAAGTATAGTTGTAACAACGAGTAGTTCTTTTGATACGTAATGAAAGCGCTACGCACCCCTTTGAAATAGTATGTGCCAGAAAATAAATATTCGTGAAACGTGTAACCAAGTGGCAACAATGCGTTTAAAGAATTTCTTTTCTTCCTAATCGTCAAATCGATCGCTGGAACATTAGATTGCGCAATTCAGTTCGACACGGCAATGTAGAGTGCAGTTAAATGAAAAAGTTAGACACTCATTTTGTCCTAATGTTAGTTTTTGTTCAACTACCTTATTGTTGTTTTATTTCACTGACTAAACGTTTACAAGAAAAAAAGTTTGCAATAATGTTAAGTAAATTGAACAACTTGCAGACGTTGATTAATTCTGTTGTAAATATTCCATTGAATATGATATATTGAAAGAAAACTTGAAAACTTTAACTTTATTTTTCAAGGATAAAGATTTTAGGCAACGCCTAGTCTTCCAATCTGTCCTTGAGAGAGCAAGAGGGAGAGAGAGAGAGAGAGAGAAAGAGAGAGAGAGAGAGAGAGAGAGAGAGAGAGAGAGAGAGAGAGAGAGAGAGAGAGAGAGGGCACTATGTCTTTGTTTCCCGGCTATCAAAAGAAGTATATCAATGGTCACAATATCTCTGCAATCAAACTCCGATCTATCAATCTTCTGTTTGACTGGTTCTGCTATCATTTAAGGTCAGACGATCACTCAGTAGTTTTTATTCACCTATACGAGCTTAAAAACTTAACCTACAACAATCATAAGCTTACCATGATCTAATCCAATAACCAACAGTTTAGACACACACACACACACACATACACACACACACACACACACGCGCGCGCGCGCGCACACACACACACACACACACACACACGCGCACGCGCGCGCACACGTACACACACACACACGCGCGCGCGCACACACACACACACACACACACACACACACACACACACACACATCGATTAGAGGATCACGCACGCACGCTAATTTGGCTAGATGTATTATAAGAAAATTATGAATTACTTGATAAATAAAAATTTGCAATCAAAATGTTAATGGCTTAGCTGTTTTGGTCTTGCTTTTTGTGTACCTTTTAAAGACAACAACAACTTTTATTGAAGCTTAAAGAATATGAACAAAATAATTAATTGTTGGTTGCGTTATACAGTTATGCACTCTCTTCTTATATTTTTTAAAACGTTTTTGACTTTGGCCAATCGACGTGTATCTATCTCCATAATGATAATAATAATAATAATAATAATAATAACAAGGGCGTCACCGAGCGGCAGACATGTCCGTCACCAGCAATGCCACGCACTTGCGACACCCCGTAGAGTGTCACATCCTGACACAAAATTGGAAGGGATTCTGTCTTCTAGTTCA
Source organism: Phymorhynchus buccinoides (assembly GCA_017654935.2). Lineage (NCBI taxonomy): Eukaryota > Metazoa > Mollusca > Gastropoda > Neogastropoda > Raphitomidae > Phymorhynchus > Phymorhynchus buccinoides. The sequence continues at coordinate 21,285,683 of CM065686.1, read as the reverse complement.
CGAGATACAGCTTGAAGAAGAAACATATAGCGCAAAGAAGGAAATTTCGGTTTTCAAGGTCACACTTCAAGGTCAAGGTCAGCATGGTGATAATTTATGCTCGGATGTTTTCTTCTCTAGGGTATACAGTACCACACACAATCTGAAGCGCTTCTGTCAAGTACAAATGTGGAAAATATGGCTTAAAACCCAATTTGTAGACCCCTACCACTTTCAAGGCCTACAGATCTCCCGGACCGTGACCTTGACCTTGATCGGTATGCCACCATCAGAACGGGCATAAGCCAAAGTACCTACATGCCAAATTTGAAGACTCTCACACCAACGGTGTGGGAGTTATGGCCCCTTAAAGATTTTCGGTTTTCAAGGTCATACGCCAAGGTCAAGGTCACGACGGCGAAAATTTTTTGTGCGCGGATGCCTTCCTCTCATGGTGACACACCAGCACACAAAATTTGACGCGATTCGGTTTCAAGGTCGTACGCCAAGGTCATGACCTTGACCTTGATAATTCATGTTCGGATCTCTTCCTATGAAGGTGACACACCTACACACAAAATTTGACGCGATTCTGCCAACCCATTCGGAAGATATCCCTGGGACAGACAGAATCAAAACCCAATTTGTAGACCCTACCACCTTTCAAGGCTCTACCTATCTCCCGGACCAAGGTCAAGGTCATGCTAAATCCTTTGTAACGTTCAAACTGCAGCTGCAGGGTACATATAAAACTTAGTAGTAGTAGTAGTGGTAGTAGTCACATCCAGTTGTTGTTGCTGATTGTACGTCAATGTGTATTTTCTGCTCATGTCGATTGGATCCTTGGGAAAAACAGAAAAAAAACACCGAAAAAACCCCCCCCCCCCCCCCCCCCAATTCGACAAACCAGCCCATGCGTTTGATTTCAAACCCCCCCCCCCCCCCCCAAACAAACAGACAAACCAGACCTTGACCTTGATCGGTATGCCACTATCAGAACTGGGCATAAGCCAAAGTACCTACATGCCAAATTTGAAGACTCTAACACTAACGGTGTGGGAGTTATGGCCCCTGAAAGATTTTCGGTTTCCAAGGTCGTACGCCAAGGTCAAGGTCACGACGGCAAAATGGTTTGCGCAGATGCCTTTCTCTCATGGTGATACACCAGCACACAAAATTTGACGTGATTCGGTCAACCCGTTCGAAAGATATCCTTGGGACAGACAGAAGGAGAAAAAAATGACCCTCCGATTTTCAGACAGACAGAAAAACCACAAAAAAACAACAACAACAAGGTCGGTTACGTGTCAAGGTCAAGGTCACGACGGCAAAATGGTTTGCGCCGATCTCTTCCTATTAAGGAGGCACACCTTCACACAAAATTTGACGCGATTCGGTCAAGCGGTTCGGGAGATATCCTTGGGACAGACAGAAAACCCCCAAAAAAACAAACAACAAAAAAACAAACAAACAGACAAACCAGCCCATCGCAATAATCCGATCACCTTTGGTGACGGACTAACAAAAGAAGAACAGAAAGTGGTGCTTTAATAATAAAGAACTGTAAGCACTAATGAAATAAGTATTCAATAAGCATTTTATAATTTGCTGTGCATTGATATGACAGTGTAACACCTCTCGTTATTCTCTGTGACCTGATCATTTTTATTATAATTTATATATATTTTTTGTTTAAAGCAAGTGATAGACCATCATTTATTTACTTTGAATGTTACAACGGAATGATCAAGGTATTATTGCAGATCCCTTTTCTCTCCCTCCATCCGATCTCCTTCATCATTCTTCCCCTCTCTCTCTCTCTCTCTCTCTCTCCTCTCTCTCTCTCTCTCTCTCTCCTCTCTCTCTCTCTCTCTCTCTCTCTCTCTCTCTCTCTCTCTCTCTCTCTCTCTCTCCCCCTCTGGTAAAACAAGGAACCGCAGATTGGTTTTGATCCCCGTGTTTTGTCTGCTTATCGAGCTGCTTGTCGTTAGGGGAAAGCTGTTGTTCCATTGTTTCCTTCAATGCATGTCACCCTCACCCCCCCCCTCCTTCTCCCCCCCCCCCCGAAATAGTACCAATATATACCAGTAATAGCTTGACAATGAAAAATAATGGATTATTATTTTATTTTGTGGTGTTAATAAGTAGTTGTTTCTAGTTTTGAATTGTAAACCCCCCTTCTTCCCGGAGTCCCTCTGGTTTAAATACACACTGACGCACCACGATTAAGTCCCTTTTTGTTTTTTTCTAGGTAGCTGTGACCCACATACAAATGTCCCCAACTTCAAATTGAGGCTGCTCTTTAAAATGATGTTTCGTTTTCAGTTTGGGGGACATTTGTATGGGAGTCAAACCTGGTCAAAGCAAGATTTCTTACGAGGGAAAACCCGTGATTTTGACACGTGACCTGGTGGGTCTTTAATATTGTGACCCACGGCCAATGTACATTAAATCATTCTAGTGTTCTCTCCCCCCCCCCCCCCATCTCTATCTCCTGGTTTATCTTCTCTTACTAATAGTACTCCCCCCCCTTCCACCCCCCCCCCTCTCTCTCTCTCTCTCTCTCTCTCTCTCTCTCTCTCTCTCTCTCTCTCTCTCTCTCTCTCTCTCTCTCTCTCTCTCTCTCTCTCTCTCTTCGATCTGAAGTGTCCACTGCCCCATTAGATTTGGCTCCGTCGTGTTCCCACACAGCCATTATGGGCTTTTATCGCCTGATAAAATGTTGGGATTCATTCCTGTCTTAAGACGGACTCGGTGGGGGCAGACGACATTGTTTTAAGTTATGATTCATGGCCCATTCTTGTGCTTAGCTATGGTATGCTGTGGAGATACCACAATTACTGATTGTTGTTGAGACATGGTGTGGGTATAAGAGCCTTCCGGGTGGGGGGGGGGGGGGGGAGAAAGTATTTCGAAATGTCCCATATTTGCTATCCCAGGCCGAGAGGACGCAAAATCTTATGACGAAGAAAGGCTTTCGAAAACATTTCTCTTAAAACAGACACGGTGTTTAGGTAGGCCTGTAACGACGGCAATTTAAAGACAGTGACAATGATCACAATGATGGTTTTGTGTCATTCTGAGTAAATTTCATTCTGAGAGAGATTATTTATTGAATCTACCATTGATAAACTTTTTTATTTTTATTCCTTGTTCCCTTATTTTGTTTTCGCCACCCAGAAGCATCAGTCTCACCTTTTCTCCCAGCATTATAACATCATAACAATTTGTGCACTCTATTGTCTTTAATTTCTATTAATACAAGAATTTTGGGTAAAGGTCAAGATGTGCCACCCCCCCCCTACCTATCTCGGTTAATTGTATTTTTCCGTTATTGCCTTTCTTACCATACATAAAGCTGTATTTTAGGAACATTTTTAGCTAATAACCTTTTTGGAATACTAACCCTAACCCTAACCCTAGCCCTAACCCTAACCCTACCCCCCACCGTATAAGACGGAAAAACGCAACGAACCACAACTGTGACAAATCGCGGTGTACTGCAGTACATAGTGGGGGGTAGGGTTAGGTTTAGGGGTAGGGTTAGGGTTAGGGTTAGTATTCCAAAAAGGTAATTAGCTAAAAATGTTCCTAAAATACAAATTTTGTTTAAATTGTCTCGAAAGTGCAAGAAATTTTGATTTTTGTTGTTGCATAATTGGTTTTGTTTTGTTTGTTTGGTAATGTTCTTTTTGTTGAATGTATTGAATGTTGTTTTTTGGGGTTTTTGGACAAAATTAATTATGCTAGTCCATTTCTCTTTCTGACCGAACTAGCCAAAACAAATAGAGAACGTATCTCTCGAAGCGAATATGTCACTATAGCTATTTTTCGCACTGTCCCACTTCAAGCTGTGTGGCTGCGTTACCTACCAGCCACCCGGAATGTAGCCCTATGTGTGTGTCTGTCTACCCGACTCCGCTGCCACCCGTTAGACTCCGCCCCTTTTAATGCCAATGAGGGGAAACTCGGCTGTTTGGCGAAATCCTTATGATCTTCATTGTTCCGTCCGCTGCGATCTCGTTTGCCGTTTGACCCCCTCCCCCTCCCTCTCTCTGTCACTGTCTGTCTGTCTCTGTCTGTCTGTCTGTCTCTCTCTCTCTCTCTCGCCTAAAATCTTTATCCTTGTCAAATAAAGTTTTCCAGTGTCCAGTCTCTCTCTCTCTCTCTCTCTCTCTCTCTCTCTCTCTCTCTCTCTCTCTCTCTCTCTCTCTCTCTCTCTCTCTCTCTCTCTCTCTCTCTCTCTCATATAATATTTTCCGATCAAAAATCATTTAGTTTCCTTCATCGTATCTAAATGTCATAATTATGTGTGCGCATTCTATGGATAAGTTCATTACATTTATTACATAAATCAAGCGATAATGTAAACTTATTTTCCCTTAAGTACTCCAAACCCTAACTTCAACATTTTGTGAAGCGCTAACTTGGGTGTACTACTTCAACCCAATCTCCGCATCCCCCCCCCCCCCCCCCCCTATATATACTTGTGGCGGTGCCATAGCCGATGAGGTTTAACCGAGGCGTGGTCACCGCTACACCTATCTGTATTAATAAAAAATCGGGACTTTACTGGTTTCGTACTGCCTCCGGGCATTGCCTCCAGTATTGTTCCCACCATATTATTTTGTATTTACAAATGTCCCATAATTATGTGTCTGATTCAGACCAAGAGGACGTAAAACTCCATTTTCGTCGTCTCCCCCCCCCCCCCACTTCCTCCCCCCTTCTCTTGTGATTGAACCTCTCCTTCCACCCCGCATCCCCACTTAGTTCTAATTACCACCCTCCTCCTCCACCTACCTAACCTCCGACACGGCTCACGCCCGCCGCCACCCGCCCGCACTTCACCCCCACCTCACCATACCTGCGCATGCACGCACGCACGCACACAACACATACACACACACACGCACGCACGCACGTACGCGCGCGCGCGCACACACACACACACACACACACACACACACACACACTACAGGCGACAGACCACCAACGCACCATTTTAGAGTACTACTCCTCTTGTCTTTGGGACACTTTACTTCCCCGTTATGAAGTTTGCTGTTTGCCGTCGTCTATCATAATCACTACTCCATCCACCCCTTAACCCCACCCCCACCCCCAACTTCATCCCTGTACCTACCCCCACCCTAACTTTTTACCCCCCTTCCCCTCTCTCTCTCTCTCCTGTGTCTTTTCCCCCGCCCTCTCAATCCCTCCCCCCCCCCCCACCTTCCTCCCTCTAAACCCCACCCTTCTCGTTAAGCCCTCCTACCTGAGTTCTGATTGAGCTGTTGGGACCACACAATGATTTGACAGGATAGGGTGGGGTATCCACTAGCCCCCCCCCCCCCCCCCCACCACCCGAACTACTCTACCCTCATGTCCCACCTCTCTACTCCCCCTACCCCCCTCCTCATCCCCGCCCCCATCCTTACTCGTCCTTTTGTTCCAATACGCGGGGGTTATTGCGGCTTAACGATTGTTGTATGTGTGTGCAAAGGGAGATTTAGAGAGCCTTTCGCCATTGAGAGACTTGGAGAGTGCGTGTATGTACATAACATAGTTTTACCCACCAAAAACCACGTTATGCAGACTTTCCAAATGTTACAAATCTCAAGAGCTGGTTTTTTTGTGTGAAAGAAATCTTAATTATATAGATAGAGATAATTTGAAGTGAGCTGTCTGAGGAAAATTTCTTTGTTTTAGGTCTGAAACGCAAAACATAAAACAAAATTGGGAAAAAAGAGAATTGTATACGTATAAAAAATGAAAAAAGTTAAGCAAAGGAAAGTGCTGTCTTTTTAAAAAAAAAAAGCTTGTGGAAATATCGAACTAGCTGATGGAAAACTATTTTTTAGGAAGTCACTTTCTTTTCACGTGAAATTTATTTCATTCACAAAATTAATCTTAGTGTGTTTACTCGTGCGCGATCATACTTTGATTCTTAATGGCCAGCCACACATCCACTAAAATCGCACGACTGTGCGATGCGATTCGATCACGAACAAATTTGATTGGCGCATCGAGACCACGTGATCGAATCGTATTGTGTAGTCGTGCGATTTCAGTGGACGTGTGACTGGCCCTTTGAGAGTTGGTTGGTTGTTTTGAGTAGGAGGGAGGCTATTTGAGAAGTCAATTTTTGTGTGTGGATAAACAAGGCATTGGAAATAATTGTTAACATTTAAAAACGAAAGCAAAGTTTTTAATAAGGAGAGAAGAAGAAAAAGAAGAAGACAACCAGTACTTTTTGTGGATAACTATTGCATTAGGAATACATTTATCAAAAATAAAAAGACAAGTTATATTTTTGTGTGAATATGCACTGCACTAAAGGTAAAAAAATTTTTAAAGGCTAACACAAACGTTGTAAAGGAGGAGAAGGAGACGAAGAATTAAAAGTAAAGAAGGCAAAAATAAAAAACACAGCAACAACAACAACAAAACCAACCGGGGAAGAAGCACACGGAGAATTGCAGAAAAGGACCATGAAAACACACAAATAGTTTTATGCTGTGAGGTAGATTTGAATCCAAAGCCACCAATAAAAAAGTTTTGACAATTTTGTGACGAAAACTCTCCACGGAAGATGTTATCATCGAAGAAGAAGAAGAGTAAACCGTTGTCATCATCGTCAACATCATCTGCCGAAAGACAAGGACCAAAGATGAAAATTGACCCTAGGTAAATGAGTCTCTCTGTCTACCCGACTGTCTAATATTCCGCAGAGAGAGAGAGAGAGAGAGAGAGAGAGAGAGAGAGAGATTCTGTTCATATGTATGTGTGTTTCTGTTTATCACTGTAAACCTGTTTGTCTGTCTGTCTCTCTGTTTCTGTCTCTGTTTCTGTCTCTCTCTCTCTCTCTCTCTCTCTCTCTCTCTCTCTCTCTCTCTCTCTCTCTCTCTCTCTCTCTCTCTCTCTCTCTCTCTCTCTCTCTCTCTCTCTCTCTCTCTCTCTCTGTCGCTCAGAAAATAAGAGAACTTTATATACTTAAATTAGAAATTGAATTGCAAATGATGTTGTTCTTATTAGTTCCCTTTATTTCAAATATTCTATTATTATTTCCGTTCTCCAATGTTTTGCAATGAAACTGATGCTTCCCCCATGTCATGAGAACCCAGTGTTAATGACATTAAAAGGGTCCAGGGTCCAGGGTCCAATGTTTCTCTCTCTCTCTCTCTCTCTCTCTCTCTCTCTCTCTCTCTCTCTCTCTCTCTCTCTCTCTCTCTCTCTCTCTCTCTCTCTCTCTCTCTCCCTCTCCCGCCCTCTCTCTCTCTCTCTCTCTCTCTGTCTCTCTCTCTCTCTCTCTCTCTCTCTCTCTCCTCTCTCTCTCTCTCTCTCTCCCTCTCTCTCTCTCTCTCTCTCTCTCTCTCTCTCTCTCTCTCTCTCCTCTCTCTCTCTCTCTCTCTCTCTCTCTCTCTCTCTCTCTCTCTCTCTCTCTCTCTCTCTCTCTCTCTCTCTCTCTCTCTCTCTCTCTCTCTCTCTCTCTCTCTCTCTCTCTCTCTCCCCCCCTCTCTCTCTCTCTCTCTCTCTCTCTCTCTCTCTCTCTCTCTCTCTCTCTCTCTCTCTCTCTCTCTCTCTCTCTCTCTCTCTCTCTCTCTCTCTCTCTCTCTCTCTCTCTCTCTCCTTCCCCTTCTTTTTTCTGTTTTTCTTTTGTCAGAGTATTTATGTTTGTTTCTTTATGTGACAATGGCGATGATATGGATGATGATGACGATGACTATGACTTTCTTGGGTTTCTTTTACAACTGCTGTACTACTACTACTACTACTACTACTACTACTACTACTACTACTACTACTACTACTACTACTACTACTACTACTACTACTACTACTACTACTACTACTAAAAAAATATAAATAATGAATAATGCTTACATAGCGCATAATCTTGCTAAGCAACTCAGTGCGCTTTCACTCACCATTCATACTATCAGCAACAAGATACACATTATACTACTACTACTACTACTACTACTACTACTACTACTACTACTACTACTACTACTACTACTACTACTACTACTACTACTACTACTACTACTACTACTTCTACTACTACTACTACTACTACTATTTCTACTACTACTACTACTACTACTACTACTACTACTACTACTACTACTACTACTACTACTACTACTACTATTTCCACTAGTAAATATAGACAGCAGAAAAATGTTTGAAAAGAAGACTGATTTGCCATGATCAAACTACTGAGGAAAACCAAAATAGAAAGAAAGAAGAAAAATATAGATTACTGTAATCGGATTTTGGTATAAAACAGGCCTATTGGTCAATGTTTTTAAGGATTTGTTCCATTTTTGTACACACGTTCTACCCATTTGATCTTTATCGATGACACAATATGCACAATCGACAGAAATCGGCGACTAGTTTTAAATCAAATAACTGATTCGAGGAAATAAAAACAATAAAACATATGACTGGAATCGGATTTTGGTATAAAACATAGGCGTTTTGATTAATGTTTTTAAGGCTATATAAAGGTACTATTATTATTATTGTTAAGGTTTTTGTTCCATTCTTGTACACACGTTCCACCCATTTGATCTTTATCGATGATACAATATGCTCAATCGACAGAAATCGGTGAGTTTGAAATAAAATCGCAGATTCGAGGAAAGAAAAAACAATACAACAACAAAGAAAACACACAACTAAGTTGTGAAAAATAGCAATGTAGCTAAGCTCTCAATGGGATGGGGTGGGGGGGTGGGGGTGGGAGGAGGGGAGGACATGAATGAAACATTCACAGCGTCAGGGAAAAGCTAACAGACACGTATACAAGACATAATTCTGAACCTGAGCTACCGTTTGAAAAGAAAAATTATAAATGTAACAACGGATACATAAATGACTTGTAAAACTATGGTAATGAACACGATAAAATTATTATTGCTGAACATAATGAACACAGTTGCAAAATGATAATGGAAATAAATTCAACTTGGGAGTATTGTTTCTGTCTGGTTTGTTGTTGCTGTTGTTGAATTTTTATTTGATTTATTTGATTTAAGAAAACGCTTATTCAATTCATAACATACATGAAGACAATTAGAGCATCAACACAGCTCAAAGCTTATACTATGCTCTTTAATTTTACAATACTCTATTAACTGACTATTAACTGATTAGATGGAGACTGGATAAGAAACTAATACATTAAGCATATAAAACTGAAGATGACGGTTAAGCAATCTTACTTACAAAGTCGTCAGAATTATAAGGACAGATTTAATGAGGAAAATTTGGAGAGACCAGGAGAGAAATAAGACACAAAAACAATGATCGGTCCATAGCAAAACATAAACTTTGAATCAATTAGTCAAACAATACGGAAGCATGCAAAATACATCTGCTTTAAACGTATAAAATACTATCAATGCTGCCTGCAAAAAATGATAACACTCTGACATGACTTAAAATCTGTTACTTTCAGAAACACATTCGTGAACGGTAACTGTTTCAAATATGAAAAAGTTACAATTTGATGTTCAAAGCAGGGATACCCTTAAGAAGTGTCAAGAATACAATGTTTTAATGGAAGTTGGGAACTAGTGTTTTGTACAGACTTAATGACAAATATTACAGTATAACAATTAGTAATGCTCAGCCGTCTCCGCCCTACTAGGCCTACCGATAGGCCTACCATTTATTATTACCAGCCGCGAACGAAGAGAGCGAAGCTGGTATTGTTTTCAGTGGATTATGAAGCCGACTGACGTGACTATTTATCTATCGATCTATCGATCGATCTATCTATCAAAGTAGGGAAAAAATTAAGAAAAACACAACAATACAATACTCTAATGGAAGTTACTACTACTACTGTTTACTACAGACTTAATAAAAATATTACTACTACTACTACTACTAATACTCAGCCTACTAGTGGGAGGAACCCGAATTTCACAGAGACGCCTCTGTGACTATGAAGTACCTAATACCTAATACCTAATAAAATACTAATACCTACTACCTACTACTACTACTACTACTACTACTACTACTACTACTACTACTACTACTACTACTACTACTACTACTACTACTACTACTACTACTACTACTACTACTACTACTACTACTACTACTAGTGGGAGGAACCCGAATTTCACAGAGACGCCTCTGTGACTATGAAGTACCTAATACCTAATACCTAATGTGACTACTAATACCTACTACTACTACTACTACTACTACTATAACTACTACTACTACTACTACTACTACTACTACTACTGCTACTACTACTACCACTACCACTACTACTACTACTACTACTACTACTACTACTACTACTACATATAATAGTCCTAATACACGTATCTTAAGCACGAATTACACACATATATCATTGTATAGTTATCAGTATACCTTCCAAAAGTCCCCGTATGAACCGGTAGTTCATCTATGCCTTCTTTTATTTCCTCCTTTTTTTTTAATCGAGAAAACCGCTAAAAAAACCACCCCACCGCTGCAATAAGTGTTTGTGTATAATAACACACAAACATTTACATTTCAAACCTGTTTTTATTTTATAATTTGTAATGGTAATCTGTACACCGTCCTCGTGGGGATACCGGGGGGTCTTTTGTAAAAATAGTTCCCCCACCTTCTGGAAGTTCTGTGCTTGTAACTTCCTCCAATCTGCCACTCTCTTTGACTCTGCCCCTTTTCCTTTGCTTTCTATCATCTAGTACTATCTTTCTGACTTATTGGCCCAATTCTCCTGCCTTAAAAAACCCAAAAGTCTTCCAAATAATTTATCTCCTTTCAGCTCCTCCGAAATCGGAATGTGTCGGCTGTACGCAGCGGGGAGACCAGTGAAAAATGAAAACTGGACAATTATGTACCTTACCCATTATGGCCATATGGCCTGGGAACGCAGAAGAAGAATCTACACCGAAATGTAATTTGGTGATCAGGTTCAGGGTTTACTTTTCAAGCAGGATTAATAAAACTTTTTAAAAATATAATGTTGTGACCTTTTAGCAGACCTGTATTATTGTAGACCCAATAACATCTTAACATTTATATTCAAACCTCCACACTGAAACACCTTGTTGTTTCGTAAACATAATTTGCATCGTTGCTAATAATAATCTAGAATGTATACAATAATAAGTGTACTAACATATCATAGCGCATTTTTCTTGATTCATGTTATCGTATACTTTCATATATAATTTGTTAATTGAACCTATTACAAAAACTAAGAAAAACAATGACTGCAGAAACATATAAAAGGGGGTTACATATTTCTGCATCTTTTTTTTATGCAATATTAGTTTTCCACAAGCCTTCTACATACACACTAGGTCAAGAAAACACCCAGACACCTCATCACCCTCGTCGGACATTAAGTTAACCCTTTCACTGCCAGCCATGTTTCAGCAAAAAAATTCCATTAAGCTTACCTGTGTAGAGAAAAAAAATCATCTGCAATATTGGGGATTCCTCCGTGACATGTATAAAGTAAGGCCTATCCTTACCTCCCAAAATTATGAAAATAGGCTCTTTGGATAACAGACCCTGGTTTGAGGCCTTTTTGTGACATAGGTGTTAAAACATTGTGGTGCTAAAATGCGACAGTGGCAGTGGCATAGAAATTGTCCAGATATAGAAAATCAGAAACAAATATTTGTTTGTATGTAGGTCAACCAATTTCCAAAATAACAAGATTTTGAAGACAAAAAGTATATAATAGTACAGCATTAACATTAATTACACTTTAGAGCAGTGATTGAATCATGCTGCTGCAGGCAGAAGCATGAGCTATGAGTGATAATTTCAATTTTATGTTTGGGTATGACAGACAGCAAGCATCATTTTTCACCCAGTCTTCGTGGTAGTTTTGTTACTTACACCCGACCAGTCCGATTAAAAATAAAACCTCGCAAAAAATACACAGAGAAACAAACAAATAAACAAACAAACAAACAACAACAACAACAACAACAACAACAGCAGCAAATCGAAATAAAAAGTATCATTTAGCAAACAACAACAACAAATCGAAATAAAAAGTATTATTTAACTTTTATGCTTTTTGTGTGTGTGTCAACCATAGATGAAAAGTGAGCAATTCACTTGGAAATGTGCCACAAATGATTATGATGGGCGTTTGCGTTGTTTTGTTTAGTCTTGAACTTTTATGCTTATTAGGTATATTAGTATTAGGTATTGTATAGTCACAGAGGCGTCTCTGTGAAATTCGGGTTGCTCCCACCTGGAGAGAGCGTCGCAGCCAGAGGCGCGCCACCCAATTTTTTATTTTTTTTTTTTTTTTGCATGCGATTTTTGTCACTGATGAGGGGGGGGGGGGGGTAATTTTTTTTTAACCAAATGACAACTTTTTCGTTGCCACTGGGTTTAACGTATGCTAAGTGCATGGGCGCACGGGACCTCGGTTTATCGTCTCATCCGAAAGACTCAACGTTCAGACCGTTAAGGCCTAGTGCAGAATGAGAGGACAAAAATCCCCTGTACCCAGGTTCGAACTCTGATTTACTTGACATGAAGCGAACGCGATACCACTGTGCCATTCTACACTGGGATCTTTATTCTTCTTCTTCTTCAGCGGTCGATTCTGTTTGTCAATGTGTCAGACATTTACAAACATGGATGCATTTTAGATGAAACTTTCCATTTTTGGTTATCGTTTTCCTTGATAGTGTGCTTTCTTCATCTAGCCCAAGCCCTCCGGACGGGAAATGTCCCAGCAAATAATACACCAACGCGTGCCCTTCCCCCTGTCGTATGAAAATACGTCGCTCGTGTAAAGAATTCGCCGGAAGTAATCTTTTGAATTCTTCGCATACTTCGGATATTTGCGCATGCGCTGTCGTGCAATGTCGTTGCTAGGAAAAATAAATATTTGTTTTATCTATTTTGTATTGTTTTACTCTAGTATTTTTGAAGAATTGTCAAGAAAAGATTTTTACTTGAACGATGCTTTAAAAAAGGAGCCTTAGTCGTAACTATGGCCTTAGCGAAGTGGGGTTCTACCTTTCACTCAGTTTCAAGATGGCGGAATACGCAAGACTAGTGTTCTTCTTAAAAAATAAAAAAGTTGACCCTTCTTGTACCAAGGTTGAGAAGGACTGCATGTAAAAAAAAAAGTAGCAGTTCGCACTGCTACTTTTTTTCATGAGCGAAGAATTTAAATGCCGATCATGAAAATTCTTCGCCCATAAAAAAAAGTAGCAGTCTTTATTACTAGCACTATACCACCACCATTACTACTACTACTACTACTACTACTACTACTACTACTACTACTACTACTACTACTACTACTACTACTACTACTACTATACAACTACTACAATTACTTGTCACATCGTGTACTGCATGCAAAAAAGTAGCAGTTCGCACTGCTACTTTTTTTCATGAGCGAAGAATTTAAATGCCGATCATGAAAATTCTTCGCCCATAAAAAAAAGTAGCAGTCTTTATTATTAGCACTATACTAATACCATTACTACTACTACTACTACCACTACTACACTACTACTACTACTACTACTACTACTACTACTACTACTACTACTACTACTATACAACTACTACAATTACTTGTCACATCGTGTACTGCATGTAAAAAAGTAGCAGTTCGCACTGCTACTTTTTTTCATGAGCGAAGAATTTAAATGCCGATCATGAAAATTCTTCGCCCATAAAAAAAAGTAGCAGTCTTTATTACTAGCACTATACCCACCACCATTACTACTACCTACTACTACCTACTACTACTACTACTACTACTACTACTACTACTACTACTACTACTACTACTACTACTACAACTACTACAATTACTTGTCACATCGTGTACTGCATGTAAAAAAGTAGCAGTTCGCACTGCTACTTTTTTTCATGAGCGAAGAATTTAAATGCCGATCATGAAAATTCTTCGCCCATAAAAAAAAGTAGCAGTCTTTATTACTAGCACTATACCACCACCATTACTACTACTACCACTACCACTACTACTACTACTACTACTACTACTACTACTACTACTACTACTACTACTACTATACAACTACTACAATTACTTTTCACATCGTGTACTGCATGTAAAAAAGTAGCAGTTCGCACT
>CM065686.1:21214067-21256567 GCA_017654935.2 Phymorhynchus buccinoides | reverse complement strand
TGCGCGCGCGCGTGTGTGTGTGTGTGCGCGCGTGTGTGTGATGGTCACTTATCCTTCTCCTTAAGTACCTGCTGGCCACAACGCTCCCTCCTCGAAAATCCGATAGAACCGGGCAAACTGACCACTCGGTCAAATAGCTGTGGCATAACTGTCATGCTTTCACACGGCCAACGGTATGTCTGTGTGTGTGTGTGCGGGGTGGGAGAGAGAGAGAGAGAGAGAGAGAGAGAGAGAGAGAGAGAGAGAGAGAGAGAGAGAGAGAGAGAGAGAGAGATCAAATCACAAATCGCACACATAAAATACTGATCCAGGCCTTGTGCATATTTTCAAATAGAGGGAAGGGGGTTACAAAAGGAAAAACAACAATGACAACAAGAGAGAGGGGGGGGGGAGAGAGAGAGAGAGAGAGAGAGAGAGAGAGAGAGAGAGAGAGAGAGAGAGAGAGAGAGAGAGAGAGAGAGAGAGAGAGAAAACTCTACTCAGTTTACTGACTAGGCCTTCTGCCCATGTCACAAGGGAACAGTGGGGAGGGGGAGAATGAACAATGGCATATAACTAATAATAAATAGAGAATGAGAGAGAGAGAGAGAGAGAGAGAGAGAGAGAGAGAGAGAGAGAGAGAGAGAGAGAGAGAGAGAGAGAGAGAGAGAGAGACTGACTAGGCCTTGTGGGGATGAGGGAGAGAGAGATGATAAAAGGGGAAGAACAATCTGTGTCCACGTCTGTCCCCGAGTACCTATGATGTCATCGTTGTTGAACGTGCGCGGTGACGTGGAGAGGTCGCCAGCTGTCGTCACTGAGTGGTGTGACGCAGCGGTGGCCTGTTTCACGAGTGGTTCCAAAATTGCTATCAAATAAAGAGAGGGTGAGGATTTCGGTAGTTTATTACATGATGGTTGGTTGATGGTTTCGTCCCGGTGTTTCACGAGTGGTTTCCAAATTGCTATCAAATAAAGAGAGGGTGAGGATTTCGGTAGTTTATTACATGATGGTTGGTTGATGGTTTCGTCCCGGTGTTTCACGAGTGGTTTCCAAATTGTTATCAAGTAAAGAGAGGGTGAGGATTTCGGTAGTTTATTACATGATGGTTGGTTGATGGTTTCGTCCCGGTGTTTCACGAGTGGTTTCCAAATTGTTATCAAGTAAAGAGAGGGTGAGGATTTCGGTAGTTTATTACATGATGGTTGGTTGATGGTTTCGTCCCGGTGTTTCACGAGTGGTTTCCAAATTGTTATCAAGTAAAGAGAGGGTGAGGATTTCGGTAGTTTATTACATGATGGTTGGTTGATGGTTTCGTCCCGGTGTTTCACGAGTCGTTTCAAAATTGTTATCAAGTAAACCGAGTGTGAGGATTTCGGTAGTTTATTACATGATGGTTGGATCATGGTTTCGTCCCGTATGTGCTGTTTTGCAGCCAAGCGGACGTCAAAACAAACTACGCCTTGGCACGAGGCTGTGCCATACCAA
Organism: Phymorhynchus buccinoides; assembly: GCA_017654935.2. Taxonomy (NCBI): domain Eukaryota; kingdom Metazoa; phylum Mollusca; class Gastropoda; order Neogastropoda; family Raphitomidae; genus Phymorhynchus; species Phymorhynchus buccinoides. Next base: position 21,255,100 of record CM065686.1, on the reverse strand, counting down.
TTGACATAAAGCTAGAACACCAAGGCTAAATCAAAATGTTGTTCTGTTCTGTATGGTTGTGCGGGAATTGTCTTAAGCCATGACAAGCTCCTAGCATTCATAACATCATCGGTCTAAAATCCCCCCGAAGTCGGAGTGTGGCTGCTCACGTGTCGGGGTAATCAAAGACGGTCACACACGTAATGTTCTCATCCCTAGCTGGTTTCATTTGTGCCATGGTGTTCAAGTGATTCGGCTGTTGGGATGATCCATGGAGTCTTTAAGCCAGGGTAAGATAACAACAACAAGCAACAACAAACTAAACTTTCATTCAGGGTCAGGGATGGTTTGTTTAGGTGGAGATATCGTCTTTAGCCCTCGACACCAGGGGTTTAGTTTCACAAGACCGGACTTTCGTACAAGAAAGAAACAGGACGCTATGGTGCCCAGGTCCACTGTCAAAGCGCTGGAAAGTCTTGATGGCGGAAGTAGGCTCCCATTGGCCTAGCCACTACTAGACCGGAAGGGGGGATAACTCCCGCCCCATATCCGGCTAGGGGTCAAGGCCAGGGGATACTTTCGTTTTTCTATATACTATGGTATGGTCCCAGGTCGCTTGAAGCGAATGCAATTGTTTCAGGTGTTGGTAAGTATTTAGTTAAATAGATAGTAGGATTAATAAAAATCCACTATTCGTAACTGTTGGCGCAGTTCGGCAAAAAATGTTCTAAGAAACACCTTCTTTTGCCGATAGTTTGCGATCGTTAGCGCTTTTGCTCGTAGGGTAGATCGCGGCAAACTATTAGTTGAATCATGGGAAATATACAACTTTTTTGTTTTGCTTTTCTACGCGGCTTTTTTGTGTTTTGGTCTCACGATACTGTTTCTTTTTTAATTTTTTTTATAGGGAAGTTATGTTTTTAAATGCGCCCCTGGAAAAAAAGTTTTAATGCTTATTTTAAAGTTGATTTAGTAAATGTTATATCTATTTTTTTTTAGCTCACAATCCCCCTCCTTTCCCCCCATTTTACTAACTCTTATGGCAAAACTTGTAACTATAACCACCCCTTTTTAGCGCTGATTCTTTCAGTTGAATGAAAACAATCCTAGGCTGATCCTAACCCTATCCCTTTCCCGAGAACGGCAGAATGCTGCTTCTCAGTTAAAATTTTCAATGGAAACATTTGAGGGGGTGTGTCTAAATTACATACTCTCTCTCTCTCTCTCCCTCTCTCTCTCTCTCTCTCTCTCTCTCTCTCTCTCTCTCTCTCTCTCTCTCTCTCTCTCTCTCTCTCTCTCTCTCTCTCTCTCTCTCTCTCTCTCTTCCAAAACAATTCAACTCTGTTAAAAATTATTTATGTCCTCATAGAAAGGTGTAGGTCCTACTACGCCCTTTTCAAGTACTCTTCAATACCCTCTCCCCTACTGTCCAAAGGGCCAGCCACACGTCCACTAAAATCGCACGACTCTACGATGCGATTCGATCACGTGGTCTCGATGCGCCAATCACATTTCGAGCACTGGGTAATTCCCTAAAAAAAAGTGTTATCACCCTTCTGTGTTTCCTTCTGTGATAACACCTTTAGGCAACCTACCCCTCGACATTTTGTTCTTCTCGGAGACCACGTGATCTACTGGTGTCTATCTACTCGTGTGTCTTTCTGTCTTTTTATGTTTTTGTCTGTTTGTCAGTGTCTGTAAGTTTAAGTATTTTGCTAAAAAAAAAGTAAGGCACTAGCGTATTTTTTTTATGAGATCATCAACTTTGATTTGCAATTGTTTTCTGCTTTGAGATAATCAATTTTGATTTGATTTTGTGTGTGCTTTGATTCTATTATGATCTACCCCTATTTTTCTTTATCTTGACACTCGGTTTTGTGTCTTTTGCTTATGCACTTTTTCTTATACTGAGCACGCCATAAGCTTAGCTTGTTGTTGCTTCAGTATTGTTGCTTTGTATGTTTGTTATGTAAACGCAATAAAAACGTTTAAACCAGACCACGTGATCGAATCGTATCGTACAGTCGTGCTATTTTAGTGGACGTGTGGCTGGCCCGGCCCTTCACTCACCACCCCTATCTGCCTCATCATGCATGCATATCACAGAAGCATGTGGAGGACCTCCGAAGTTCGCCGGGTGGTAAGTTGTCCCATTTCACTGACACAGGCATGCATAGTCCATGCCACGCCTCCCTGTCAAGGCGGTGTCAAGCAGGAATCGCACACACTGGGAGATTACCCCATGGAGTGGGGGATGATAGACCCGAATTAAAATCACACCACCTTCTACATAAGTAAAGCAGCCTCAACTAGGGGTCAGTTGCCATAGCTGGTGCGCTCTGCCAAAACATTAATAAGAGTGGTACATTTTAAAGGGACACCCTGACGGATGAGTTTTTGCAAGAAACACATCGAGATCACCAGAAAGACAGTCTTTTCAAGGATCGGAACACTCGCTTTGCTCTGGTTTCCTAGAAATCAAACCGTCAAAACGGCGATTCCTCCTTTTTGGCGGAGTTGCCGGAGAGAGAAGCCATTTTTGGACGGGGTGGATGGAGGACACTCAGAGTGTTTGAAGCTTTTTCTTCTTTGTAGTGCAGTGGAAAAAAAGTTGGAGCTATTTCCTTTACTGTGAGCGAAACTCCTTTTGGTAAACTGTAAATAAAAAAGGCTTGTATTGTGGAAATTCCGTGATGTCTTCTCTTTCACTAAAAGAATCTGACTTCCAGCACCTCCGCCAAGGAGGAATCGCCGATTTGACTGATTTCTAGGAAACCAGAGCAAAGTGAGTGTTGCGATCTATGTAAAGGGTGCTTTCCTGGTGATCTCGACGTGTTTCCTGCAAAAACACATCCGTCTGGGTGCTCCTTTAACGCTTCTTAGCAACGATATTGGAAAACACGATTTTCTTTGGTACGAAACTGTATTGTCATTTAGATACAACGCTTTCTGATCAAAGTTTATTTATTCGCCACTGTCTTGCATTACTTGCAAAAATTATGACAACTACAATTTACGATGAGATTTGTTTGGGAACTTTGTGCAATAACAAAAAAACCGGCATCAAAGTAGAAAACAAGCCCTCAGTTTTGAGAAAATCGAGACCATCTTCTTGTTACAGCAGTTTTCTTTTTTTTTTAAACATAAGAAAAAAGAAGAAGAAAAAAAGTCCTTTCTCTACAAACCGCTCATTTTACAAACGTAATTCAAAGGCCAGGGGGTCGTTTCTCAAGGGCTAACGTTACGTAGCGTGAGCGCAAATCGGCAAAAACGGTACTAAGAAACACCTCTTTTGCCGACGTTTGTCGAAAACGTTTTGTGGCTGCTATTTGAAGGATCATGGGAAATATCAATACTTCCGGCTTTTTTTTAATATATCTCGCGTGACGAGACTTGAACTTTAAAAATGGAAGATCTAAACAACAAGCTTGCCACAGCAAATATTCTTTAGTCTATCGTGAAAAAATACCGGATGGTTTTAGCAAATTAACCCTTTCACCGCCAAAGTAGCATTTTAGCACCACAGTGATTTAACCTCTATGTCACTAAAAGGCATCAAATTGGGGTCTATTAGCCAAAGACCCTATTGTTTTAGTTTTGGGAAGTAAGGATAGACCTTATTTTATATATGTCACAGAAGAATCCCCAGGTCAGGTCAGGTCAGGTCAGGTAGATTAAGACGACTAGGACTCGCGGCCTCTCAAGCGTCTTTTCTTTTCTGTTTCTTTTCCTTTTTTGGGGGGTTGGCACAGCTTGATTCTGCCGTTTTGCAAAGTAAGAAATTAGACCTTATTTTATGTATGTCACAGAACAATCCCCAATACTGCAGATGGATTTTGTTCTCTACTCAGGTTAATTTAATGGAAAATGTTGGCTGAAATATGGCTGGCGGTGAAAGGGTTAAACAAACGCAAGTGTTTTGGAGTGCTCTTTCTTGATTTATCTCCCTTATGATAGCAACCCTTTTCTCTCTCCAAAAAATGAAGAGTAAGCTTAAAGAGTTATCTGACCTTAGCAAACGTTTAGGGTGTTTCTTAGACCCTGGTTTGCAATGTGTTCAAGCACAAGCTTGATTGATGCAAAGTAAGATGCAAAGTAAGAAAACCAGCACTAGCCCGATTTGTCTCCTCCTTAACCCTTTCACCGCCAGCCATATTTCAGCCAACATTTTCCATCAAATTAACACGGGTAGAGAACAAAATCCATCTGCAGTATTGGGGATTGTTCTGTGACGGGGATATAAAATAAGGTCTATCCTTACTTCCCAAAGAGAAGACAATAGGATCTTTGGATAATAGACCCCAATTTGATGCCTTTTAGTGGCATGGGTGTTAAAAATCACTGTGGTGCTAAAATGCGACTTTGGCGGTGAAAGGGTTAACCTCTTGGGCAAAGGTTTGCACCGTCTCAGTGCAGTAAGTTATAGGTTCTCTTGTGTAGTCGGGTCCGCGTATTCAACGCCACAATTGGTTACGTAGCATTGTGCCCCCGTTTCTATGTGTCCCCGTCTTGATTCTCCCCCGTCTCTTTGTTTATGCCTGAACTAATCTTAACCCCTAACCCTTACCCTAAGTCGAGGGGACACACAGAGACGGGGACATAACAGAAACGGGGGCAAAATGAGGGCGACCCAGGGCCACATCGCATTGACCCCCCCGCCATTCTGTCCACATCACGCGGTGGACAGCTTTGCAACGGTGTCAAACTCATCATCATCATCATTATAAGTTATGCATTACACATAATCTGTATTGTCAAAAAATCGGGACTTTACTGGTGTTGCACTGCCTCCGGGCATTGCCTCCGGTATCGTTCCCGCCGTCTTTATAATATCTACTAATGTCCCATATGTGTCTGTTCCAAACCGCAGGACGTTAAACAGATTTTCGTCATCATCATCATTTGCCCACCGTCCCTCCTTATCTCTCCCCCCCCCCCCCCCAATATATATCCTCTTTCCTGTTTGAAGCCACTTTCTGACCCCATATTGGTCTTTCCGGTATACCACTTATGTGGCGTTACGGATTTCCCGTTCGTGTCCTGGGACGGTATTCATGTCGAGATAGCATGAGACTTAGCATGATGCTAACTTAGAAGCTCTTCCAAAAGTCCTATTAAATCCTATAGGACATTGGAAGAGCTTCTAAGTTAGCATCATGCTAAGTCTCATGCTATCTCAACGTGAATACCGTCCCTGGCTTACAAAGCTTCATTTACTTAAAAAGGGGATGATCCCATTATCCTAACAATGGCAATGATCAAGTTAAAAGGTGGTCAGAAAAGGGTGTGTTTAACAAACAAAAACCAACCAACTAATTATACTGTGGACTAATAATATTGTTTACGCTCGCTTTCAGAAATAATACACAAAATTACTGATTGAACTAATAACACAGTTTACTTTCAAGGGTGTGGTGGTTTGTTGGGGTGGGTGGAGTGGGATCAGTGTCCAGGGTGGAACGCAGCAAAGCCAGTCCTTGATCAATGGAACAGAAATAATAAACAATTCACGATTGTTGCAATGTTACGCTAGTCAGCCATCTTTGATGACAATGATCATGGAAAATATAAAGGATGGAATGGTTTACAGTGAAGAATGCCTTGCCCTCAGATGGGTACACGACATTTTCTCCTTGATAATTGCTCCTCGAAAATTGCCTCGCGACAGTTACTCCTTGATACTTGCTCCTTGGGATGCTTGCTCCTGGACTAATTGCTCCTTGAACAATTGCTCCTCGCACATGAGCTTCTTGGGTGTTTTGCTCCTCGGACAGTTGCTCCTATTTTTCTTTATTTTTCTCGTCCATTGCTATAAAAGGTATCTAAATAAAAGGCATCTTTCAGGGGTGGGGGTGTTATTGGGAGTAGGACAACTCGTTAGCAACATTCGTGAACTTTGTGAATAATGTTTGAGAGAGAGAGAGAGAGAGAGAGAGAGAGAGAGAGAGAGAGAGAGAGAGAGAGAGAGAGAGAGAGAGAGAGAGAGAGAGACAGAGAGAGAGAGAGAGAGAGAGAGAGAGAGAGAGAGAGAGAGAGAGAGAGAGAGAGAGACAGAGAGAGAGAGAGACAGAGACAGAGACAGAGACAGAGAAGAGAGAGAGATAGGAGATAGAGAGAGAGAGAGAGAGAGAGAGAGAGAGAGAGAGAGACAGAGAGAGACAGAGAGAGAAATGGCAAAATATCGCTGCTTTTAAAGCAGGGATTAGGAAAGGAGCAATTATCACATAGACGAGGAGCAATTGTTCGAGGGGCAAAAATCCAAGGAGCAACTGTTCGAGGAGCAATTATCCAAGGAGCAAATGCTTCGGGAGAAATTACTAAAGGAGCATTTGTCAAGGGGGAATTGTTGGGAAGCAAATGTCGTGTCCAGGAGCAATTATCAAGGAGAAACTGTCTGTACCCCCCCCCCCCCCCCCCCCCCTGCCCCACCCCCGATGCATCCCATCCTGACTCTCGCCGAAATAAAACGGGGTTTCAGACAGTCAACGTTAAGAAGGTGGTCTCCCCAAATATGGGTAGAAGTATGAGAAAGGTTAGACCCGTGGGGGTAAAGTTTGTCTGGAATAAGTTGGTGGACTGGGTTCTTGGTTATCTTGTACATTAAGCACCCCACCCCCCAAAATTTTCTCATGGAATATTAATTCACTGAGAAGCAACTGTCTGCCATTCTCGGGTAAGGGCTAGGGCTAGGGTCAGCCTAAGATTAGTTTCATAAAACTGAAAGAAGCAGAAACGTTGAGATTGAGGGTGTCGGTCGTAAACATGTAGGGGGTTGTCTGAGGTACATGTTTGTCTATTCTTTTTCTTTCTCACGGAGCAGGGCGAAAGAGTGGCCAATTTAGTTCTAAATAATTGACTGCGAATCAAAATTTGTTTACTCTGGATAAGCGGTTTTTCTGTCTAGCCCCACAACCCACCCCGCCAGAATTTGTTTTGTTTTAATGAAGACAACAGCCACCTGTTGACACCAACGGAAGTGATCAGTTGTTCGTGACGTCGCCCTAAGCGAAGGGGATTGGTCAGCGGTGACTTTGTCACGATGCAGGAGATTGGTCAAACTTGTCACGAAGCAAGGGATTGGTCAGGATCGCAGCAGGGAGCTTGACACCCAGCACCGTATGAGTGTCGTCGTTCGTGGTTATCTGACAAATTCGTGTCTTTCTTTTATTGACTGACAGTCATTGCACAAATAGTAGAAGAGATTATGATTATGATTATCGAGTCTACTTCTAACCTCCAGTAGTGTGAAACGGAAGGAAGGAAGGAAAAATTGTGTTTTACGTCCTCTCGGTCATAGACACATATGGGACATTTGTAACTACAAAGATGGTAGGAACATTACTGGGGACAATGCCCAGAGGCAGTGCCACACCAGCAAAGTCCCGATTTTTTTAATAATACAGATATGTGTAGCGGTAACCACGCCTCGGTAAAACCTCATTGGCTATGGTACCGCTACAGTATATGAATTAGTGTGAAACGGTAAACATAATAAGTCAGTTATCGTGACCATCGCAGACGATCCGACTGGGCCTATGCTGTGGCGAGTTTCTCTAGATAACGGTCGCCGCGCGAATAACGCTCACGGCAAACGGGGCCTAAGAAACACTTTAGAAAACGTTTGCGGAAGAATATTACAAGCTCTTGTCTGATTGGTCAAAATGTTTTATATTTTAAACAAACTGTAATGGACCAATCCAACAACAAGAACCATATTCACCCCCTACTAGTTCCGGATAGTTAGCCGCTTGTCACCTTTCGACTGAGAGCAAAACGCCATGCGAACTATCGGCAAACGAAGGGTGTTTATTAGACCGTTTTTTGCCGATTTGAGCGAGCGCGACGAAACGTTAGCCCTTGTGAAACTCGCCCCAGGAGTGGTTGATAGGAATTAAAAAAGAAACACCAGACTGAAGGTGTCAACGGGACCCCGAGACGCACCAGCCACACCAACACAAGAGCAGCCCTACGCCAACCTTGGAAGCCCGTGTTATGTTGATTCAAAATTCGATCTAATTCAATTATACCGAACAACCGCACGCACGCAGTGCGTATCAATACTTTAATTGAACACTATCATCACCTCTTGCGTGCTATAATGTTCAGAATTAACAAAAGGAGAAAGAAAGAGATGGAGAGAGTGACAGAGAGAGAGAGAGAGAGGGAGAGAGTGAGAGAGAGAGAGAGAGAGAGAGAGAGAGAGAGAGAGAGAGAGAGAGAGAGAGAGAGAGAGAGAGAGAGAGAGACAGAGAGATTTTCCATGAATGTGTGTGTGTGTGTGTGTGTGTGTGTGTGTGTGTGTGCATGAGTGTGTGTGTTATTTATACACATGCATACGCGCGCGCCGCGCATGCACATGCCTGAATTTCACCTTGCGCATTTGCACGTGCTCGCATAATCATGTGTTCGTCTGTGTATGTGTGCAGTTTCAAATCCAAGCGGTACAGAGACAAGCTTCGGACAGAGGTGAAGGCGCTGGAAGGCCTTCTGCCTGTGGACCGGACAGCCCTCAGCCGCAAACTGGACAGTCAGACCGTGTTCAGACTGGTGCTAGCCCTCCTCAGAATCAAAGGCTACTTCCAAGGTGTGTTTCACAGAAAGAGCTGAGAGAGAGAGAGAGAGAGAGAGAGAGAGAGAGAGAGAGAGAGAGAGAGAGAGAGAGAGAGAGAGAGAGAGAGAGAGGAGGGAGGGAAGGAGGGAGAGAGAGAGAGAAAGAGAGTGGAGGGGAGAGGGGAGGAGGGAGAAAGAGAGAGAGGAAGTAAACTTGGTACTGTACTCGCTTTAAAGTTGTGTGTATGTATGTGTGTGTATGTGCGTGTCAAGTCAAGTCAAAATGATCTTTATTGAGGGTTAAAGAATAAGCTAACAAGGCTTTTTTTCATCATGTGTGTGTGTGTGTGTGTGTATGTGTGTGTGCGTGTGCGCGCGCGCGCGCGCGTGTGTGTGTTTTATTATCTCTGGTACCGTTAAAATGAAATTGGAGGAGTGACTTCTGCATTATATTCCTTAAACTTTTTTTCAAAGAACGGGATACAAACTTCAGCCTTCAAATATGTTTTGCCTAATAACCAACTTCAAGCTATACGCATATTCTAGCATTCTAAGTGTGTAAGCTAACAAGCCTTCATTATTGTAAAACAATAAGAAATAGAACCCCCCAAAAAGAAGCCATGATCTACGTTAAAATAAAAAAAGTCACGGTGAACGTGACTTCCAGCATGTAGCGACCATCCATCGATCTATCAATCATCATTCATTGACATTGTATGTCCTCTTTTCTTATTTGCTCTTTTCGAGTGAGTCAAAAAACTGCGCGGCGTATGAATGAAGCGGGCTTCCAAGTACGAATCACTTCAACCCCCATTCCTCTAGTAGAGACCAACCAACCAATCCACAACACTCGACGATCATGTAATAACGTCTCCTCAAACAAACACTCCTCAGACCAGACACTTAGTGGCTGTCCGTACCAGTCCAGCCAAGCTCTCTGTGGGCAAACCCCGTGCCCTGGAAGTCCTCTGCCGTCAGCAAACATACACACACCTGCCTTCGAGTTCAATTCTCAGCTGACGGGACCTAGGACCGGACACAACTAATGGGTGGTTTGATCAAAGAATGAAATAGTGAGGCCAAGAGAGGAGATAACGAAATTAAACAAAGGGTGAGTAATCTCTTTCTAATTAACTCCCTTCCGCCAAAGTTGATTACGATACCAATCACCTAGCACTGCGTGGGTCAGAACCAAAGTGAGACAAACAAAGCATCATTCTAAAAAAAAAAAAAGAATGTGCCAAGTTCGCCTTTATGACCCTCCACCCACACAGTACACATCAACAATGGTGGAGAGGACAACATACAAACAAATCACTGCTAGGTGATTGGTATCGTAATCAACTTTGGTGGAGGGGAGTTAATTAGAAAGAGAGTATTCACCCTTTGTTCAATTTCGTAATGGATGGTTGGTTGGACTTCCCAAACCCTAACGGTAGACATTAATATATTGTAAAGAAAAGAAGGAACTACTTTTTTTGATCGCGGAGAAAATGGGGAAAAGGCTTTTTACAAGGGCGTTTAAAAAAAACAAAAAACAAGAGCATTATTCCAAATGTTCACCGTGCTCAGTGCAATACCCAGATCCTATTTTATGGCACCTGTTAAACAGGTATTAGATGAATTATTACCTGAGTTGAGAACCGGTTCAAATTTTCGAACCGGTTTTTAAACCGGTTTTTCGTCCCGAACCGGTCTGTTGGAACCGGTTTTTTTTAACCAGTACTCGCATCAGTAGTTTCACCTATGCAAACATATGTATTTGTCAGAATATTCACACACGCGCGCGCACACATACACACACACTCAACTAAAAACTTGGCTCAACTCCAACAAACATTTTAATGACAGGGCCATCTGCCCGTGTCAAAGGAAGGTGAGGGTAGGGGTGTAGTTGAAAAATATTATAATCATAGGGAAAATAATTAAACCAAAGCAAAAACAAAACGTCATATGGCGGTTGGAGTGTGAAGGATGGTGGCACATTCACAACGCAATGAACTAGCTTTGAGAATAATCAGATATGTAGCGGGAGGATAAGGAATACAAAATATAATAATCTTTATTATGTACCTGAACAGATAAACAAAATGAGAAGAGAAAATCTTTCACAATGCAAGGAAAAAATATCACACACGAGCGCGCGCGCACACACACAGTCACACGCGCACAACCGCACACACGCGCGCTTGTACACGCACATGCACGCACACACATTCTCTCTCTCTCAGTCCCAGGGTTGGGTGGAGAAAAGCTGTTATTGCTACTATCTCATTCTTACAACAGTAATGACATATTCTACTTTTAGACAATATCTTCAGTACGCGCATTCATTTTAATCGAACAATAACTACTGGATGTACGTTAATAAGCAGTTTATGAAGCGTGATATGTGTGATAATAGGGTTTTTACGCCCTCTCCGGCCTTTCGGCCATGTGGGGCATTGGGGATTTATTTTAGATGCCTATAAGTGTGTGTGTGTGTGTGTGTGAGAGAGAGAGAGAGAGAGAGAGAGGAGAGAGAGAGAGAGAGAGAGTGTGTGTGTGTGTGTGTGTGTGTGTGTGTGTGTGTGTGTGTGTGTGTGTGTGTGTGTGTGTGTGTGTGTGTGTGTGTGTGTGTGTGTGTGTGTGTGTGCATATCAATTTTTTTTCGAACATATTTGCTCATCTTCTTAGCATAAGAATTTATAGAAATGAAATAAATAAACTTCAAAAGACATTGTTTTATTGTTGTTCCATTCACAATTCTCTTGGTGCAATAGTTTCTACAATCACTCCATCACTCTTTCGATTTTTTTCTCTCAGGAGAAAATGCCTCCAAATGTTCGTTACTGTGGTGTAGGCCTAATCATGGCCATACTTGCTCCTTACAACACCAGACAACTAGAAACAGCTACTCTTGGTTTACAAACACCCAATCTGCGCTGAGATTCAGCGTTGTTCTTCGAAAAGAATGCGTTATTCTAAGAGAAACTTACTTTCAGTTTGCAGTTAAAAAACCGGTTCACAGCAACTCGAACCGGTTTTTCGAACCGCGGAATTTCAAGACCGGTTTTTCGGTTCAAACCGGTTTTTCCCCCCACCTCTAATTACCTCTAATTCATGTACTTATTCTACAACTTGTGGCGGTGCCATAGCCGATGAGGTTTAACCGAGGCGTGGTCACCGCTACAGCTATCTGTATTAATAAAAAATCGGGACTTTACTGGTTTCGTACTGCCTCCGGGCATTGCCTCCAGTATTGTTCCCACCATATTTGTATTTACAAATGTCCCATATATTGAAATGAAATTCAAAATTTGTGTCTGATTCAGACCAAGAGGACGTAAAACTCCATTTTCTCCTCTCCAGGTATTAGATGAACTGTGATGCAGAGCAATATTTTTGCAAGTCAATGTTCTGCGAATCTTAGTGGCATAGAGAAAGATGAGGGCAAAGGCGTGCATTCAGTTGCCTCATACGTACGCGCACGCATACGCAAATATTTGATCTGATGCTGGTTTGAATGGTAAAGCGATACGTAGTTCACGTTGTTATAGCTGCTGGGTGGGATGGAATGAAATGCTGGTTGAAACCATGGGGTACAAGTCAAAAGTATTGAAATTAATGTTTTCCTATGAATATGGTTTAACTTTACAGACTTCGTGAACATAGATGTAGGGAAAAATATGTCTATGGAATGTAGGAACACTAACAACAGCATACAAGCAAGCAACACACCCACCCTACCAAAATAAAATTAAATACACGTAAATACATAAAAGCGGAAGAGCAAAGTCTTAGGAATTTATTTTTTAGAAAGAAGATAGGTTCCATACACTTATAAAACAAAGACATTCTGTTGCCCGAAGGGTCAACATTTTCGAACAACATAGAACTCACACGGAGATGAATAAAAGACTGTCCAAAGGCACAATAAAACCAAGTAAAACTGGTTCAATCGACAACAAGATCCTTTTACTTTTTTGTTGTGTTGCGTTTGCCTACACTAACTGTAACACTACACGGGCTTCCAGGGTTGGCGTAGGCCTGCTCTTGTGTTGGTAGTGCAGGAGAGACCAGTGCGTCTCGGATCCCTTCAGCACCTTCGGGTGTTTCAGTTTTTTTTATAATTATTCTTCCCACCCGCATAAATCTTTTGGGAAAGAATATTTAAAACAAATCAGAACACGAAGAAGAGAGGCAAAAGCAAAGAAAGACGATGAGAAAGTAACATGGTTGGAGTCACGTAGGCCATGTTTGTCTTTGTAAAGAGCATTTCTGTCGCTTTTGACAGGCAGTTACAAGTGGCTGTCTTGGACAGCTTAAACTGCTTTAGAGTTTGGTGTAGGCTATTATGGTTCATGACGGCTAGGGACCACTGTGTACACAAATTAGCTTCTTGTCACAATTTCTTGACACCCCTTTTATGAAATTAAAAGAACAAACAATATCCACATAAAACTCTCTCTCTCTCTCTCTCTCTCTCTCTCTCTCTCTCTCTCTCTCTCTCTCTCTCTCTCTCTCTCTCTCTCTCTCTCTCTCTCTCTCTCTCTCTCTCTCTCTCTCTCTCTTGTGTGTGGTGGGGCATGGATATGTTTGCTCGAACGGAAATTCTGCTCAACGTCCTCCGGTCTGGAACAGACACATATGGGACATTAGTAGATATAAAGATGGTGGGAACGATCTTGGAGGCAATGCCCGGAGGCAGTGCAACACCAGGAAACACCCGAATTTTTAACAATACAGATGTACTATTATGCGGTATTTGCCCGAAGAAAAGATTGTCCAGCTGAGCGAACGAAATTTCCCCTCAACTTTTTCTTTGCACAATTTCTTTTCTTTCCTTCCTTTTTATGTGTTTGTTTCATCTCACTCATTCACTCTCTCTGTCTCGGTGTGTGTATTTCTGTCTCTCTCTTGTAACATAAGATTGCGCTTAAAATCATCAACTAACCAAGAAATACTTCATTTGATGCTGCCCAAAATGTTGCAACATTACATTGATATTGCACAGTATTTGAATCGAATGAGATGCTGCTGCTGCTGCTGATGATGATGAAGAAGAAGAAGAAGATGATAATGATAATTTTGTTAGTATATTTCGCTCAGGAATAGAGCCTCAGCCACCAGACCCATTCCCTGTCCTTAGCTGTCCCTTTGACGTCACCAATGGAGAGAACCTGGGGGAGGACGACGTCACTTCCCTGGTTCAGGGTCTTGCCTGTCTGCAGGTAAGCGCTTGCATCTTTCGGAATTGCTCTAATTAGTTGACAAATCTTTTAATTAAACATATTTAAAAACTTTTCGCTGCGCCTGCTATTTTTTTCAGCTCAAAATCAGTTTCCATTAAACTTAGCCTACTATTGATGGAGAAAAGATTTTGTCTGCAGCAGCAATATTGGTGATTCCTCCGCTAAGGACTAAACTTAGCCCATCTCCCAACATTAAGAACACGAGGTCATTGGATAACAAACCCTGATTTCAGTGATGCCTTCTTGTGACACGGTTGTTAAGTCTGTGACAGGGCCGGACCTAAGTTTTTAATGGGTGGGGGCTAATTCATCGAAGGTGCGAAGCACCAAGACCCCTAGAGGTCCGGGGGCATGCTCCCCCGGAAACTGTTTAAATCCGAGAAGCAAAGCAGTGCAATCTGGTCATGAAATAAAGGACTAATGCCATTACTGTTAATACCCCTATTTGAAACATGTTTTGAACCATTAAGGAAATTTAGCTGCCGCTCGGCAACATGAATTGTTGTTTTTTTAGGAAAAAGGGTGGGGGCTGCAGCCCCCTAAGAGCCCCCCCCCCCCCCCCTCCGGCTTTGGCGGTGACTGCAAGGGGAAATGGAGTAAAAAGCGGAGGAAGTCATCTCTTCATGCAATAGTCAAAATCCCCAGTTATTTCCCCCCGCCCCACCCCTTTCTCCTCCCTTCAAAGTTTAAAAGTAAAAAAGGCAAAGGGAATGAAGTTAGGCTGAATAGTCAACCTACACCAGGTAGTGGCTGTTATTAGTGCAGAGAGAGGTGTCAATGGCGGGAGTGACGCTGTCATCCGGGCCACTTCACTGCTCTCTTTCGTGTAAACAGGCCTGTCAGGGGAGACCACTTGGCATGACGTGGTGCCACTCCACAGTTATGGAACACACACGGCGATCGCTAAGATTTTTTTGAGAGTTTGGAATTATTGAAGAAGAGGGTGGGAGATATTAAAGTAAAAGAGCGAGATGGCCGTGGGAAGGGGAAATGGCAGAGAAAGGTTGTTGAAGTAAAGGAAGAGGGTGTAAGGAAGTAGGAATGTGCGTACCGGGGAAAAGAATGTTTAAGAAAGACAAAGAACAGAAAAACAAAGAAAGAAAGAATGAATGAAAGCAAAACTGGAGATAGAGATATGGGAAGATGTGCATGGATCTCAAATTCTTATGCTCACCGTTGAACTGAACTCAAAGCATTCCGAAAACTGCATGGAAGAAACAAAGAGAAGCAATGTTTAAAAAAAGAAGCGAACACTTGCGACACATGTACACCCGTATGTTTTTCAGCAATATCAAAACGTGACATTTTCCCCCTTACAATTAAACATTCTAACAATGGAAATGAATAAAGAAATAAAGACGTCAAATAACCCCAGAAACAACAAGAGTCAACATTATTGTTGTAAAATGGTTGAACAGAAGGTATAATGCTTAAAATAATTATGATTAATTTATTGAAATGACTCAAGAATTATGCTAACCGAAAATTGATTTGGCTGGCTGAGCAGCATTGTTTTTAATATGTTTGATTTATTGAAATGAAACACATAATTCAACAAATTATAAAACTAGACATTATTGTTCAATGGTTGAGCAGTATTGGGCAAAGTTGCAGTTTAAGCAGCCCACCTCCCTTCGAATGTTCTCAGTAAAACATGTCACTGAGAAGCAACACTCTGCCTTTCTCAGGAACAGGCATCAGAATAGTGTGAAGTCCAATCCTCTGACAACTGCAGTAAAAAAAAAAAAAGGCCATCAAGGCCCCAGACTGAAGAGGGACAACACTGAAATCAGTTCCCAACACCAACAAAAAGGCTTTATTATAGTGGTAAATCACTTTAAAATGCTATTTAGCACAAATAATAACACTGAATAAAAAGGCAAAACCTCCGACAAGAGAAGCCGATCCTCTGTCAGAAATTCTTAATCCTCTGACAATTCTGATGCCTGCAGGAAAGGAATCGGGTTTAGGATCAGGCTAGGAATATTTTCATAAAACTGAAAGAACTAGACTTCGAGATTGGTGTGGAGGGATCCTTATACTGCATCGTTTCCCAGTAGTGCTCATGATAGGCTTAACTTATTGAAATGAGCTGTATGGTTAAACAACCAGGAACCAATCTTGTCATTGTTGTCATCTTTGTATGGGTGGAAGTAAAGAATTCTCTTTCCTGAAACAACACGTTTCAATGTTCTTTGAATGTTCCCAATCCTGAAGAGGTGACTTCATTAAAAATGATTTCCAATGCGAGTGCTTATATGCGTACATGATGGGTTGGGGATAGTGTTAGAATAGTATATGATTGTATCAAATTGGTTTAATCTGCCATCAATGTTGGCAGAAATGTTTGACTTTATAAGACAGTGGTTCTGGATGACAAGATGGCCAGCCCTGAAGACTCTTTCTATCAGGTTTTTCAATCCTGATTTCAGAAGCATGATTGAATTACTTTCACCCATGTCTTTGGATTGTTCAGGTTCTGGAGGGGTTTCTGTTAGTGCTGACAGCGGATGGCACCATTCTCTATGTGTCTGACAACGTTCAACAATACCTGGGCTACAATCAGGTACGCCTTTTAAAAAAAAACTGACTCCAAACCAGAGCTTTATTTGATTACCAAAAAAAAAGTATTCACAAAAATAGAGGAGAAAACAAATTACGCACAAAAGCAGGAACACTTGGAAAGCCCATATCTGTATGAAAACAGCTTTTATTTTGTCGATACTTTTACTTTTAAATAATGAAGCTAAGCCCACCAAAAGGGCAACATTTTAATGTCCACTACTCGAAAAAAATAACAAAAAAACATATACGCCGTGTGTACAGATTTTTGAAATTTTCATGAACAATAGTAGGTCTATTTCCAACACAAGAGAATCTGAAGAATATGGTGCTAAGTTACTGTTGTACGTAATCCATTAGAGCATGTAAGAAAGTAAGCCAATGATCTGTAAAGAGGGAATTGCGGCCCTTAGCCCTTAAAATCAGGTGACGTTCCATTTAGAGTGCGTTTCTTAGCAATGGAAAACTCACTCTTTCTGTGCCGCCCCCACTCTCGATCGGACGCGGCAAAAACAGATTTCCCCTCTTATTTTGACATAGGTAAGCAATATAACCAAAGACCACATAGAATGTAAGGTCTTTGATACAAACTTAATCCGGGAGAGTGATCTTCAGTTGGGCGGCCAGAAGCGCTCATTGAGAACAGCGAATGGAATACAGCTTGATGAAAAAGGCTGGGGTTCTAATTGTTTGTCACTGTGCTTTCTTCAGTTAGTGCTGTTGTATTATCTTGATCCTTTTGTGTGAAATTGTCTACGGGTCGTATCATAAAGCTCACATCGCTCCAGTCGTTGATGAAATATTCTGCTTAACGTCCTCCGGTCTGGAACAGACACAAATTGGACATTAGTAGATATAAAGATGGCGGGAACGATCCTGGAGGCAATGCCCGGAGGCAGTGCACCACCAGGAAAGTCCCGAATTTTTTTAACAATACAGATGTGTATTAAAAACACATCGCTCCAGTCCACAAGTAACGACGAATTTGAAGGTTGCACTATTGGTGACTGCTTCAGGTGGACCTGATGCACCGGTGTCTGTACAGCATCGTTCACAGTGACGACATGCTGGACCTCAAGGTGATGCTGGAGAGTCCGCTGTCTCACCTGGTCACACGCTATGGGCACCCCCCTGGAGGGCACCGGGTAAGAATTCAACGCCCACATAGCACATGGGTTGCGATGAAAACAAATTACTGCAGGGTTTTTAAATACCATTAGAAAACAAATAAATAAAAATAAATTTGTTGTTGATGAAATCCAAACAAAAACAACAGTAATTTTAAAAAAAAGCAGACGTTTCCAACTTAGCTCAATTTTAACACAGGTTGATGAAGCAGGTGTTTACTCTCTCTCTCTCTCTCTCTCTCTCTGTCTCTCTCTCTCTCTCTCTCTCTCTCTCTCTCTCTCTCTCTCTCTCTCTCTCTCTCTCTCTCTCTCTCTCTCTCTCTCTCTCTCTCTCTCTCTGTCTCTCTCTCTCGCTCTCTCACAGGGGCTATCTCTCTCTCTTTCTCTCTCTCTCTCTCTCTCTCTCTCTCTCCCTCTCTCTGTCTCTCTGTGTGTGTTGTAATTCTTATGTTGATGTCATTTTCTCTGTATACCTTACAATTACATTTAATCACACACACACAAACACAGAGCAAAAACCACATTAATAACATTATAACTTACAATTACATTTAATCCCACACACAGAGCAAAAAAACAACAACAACAACAACACAGTATAACATTTGATTGCATTTCTCGATTTTTACATTTTGTTTACACGGTGGAAACCATCTTCCCCCACGTACTTTTGCATTAGAGACACAAAACAGTCTTATGACTTATGTCTTATTGAATAATGTGATCCAGTTTGTTTGTTTGTTGATCGCCGATCACACTTGGAGTCCAGTTCTTGAGACGAAATTGGCGGTACTTTGCAGGGCGTCCACAGACCCGTACAGCTTGTCTTGGAGGGGCTCCGGCGTTGGCCAGATCTCCTCCCTCAGCAGCCGGCGGCTCCCACAGTCCTGCAGAATGTGGGCCGTGTCCTGCTCTGCTTATGTGATCCAGCGTATCCGCATGTTTTACAAAATGACGACCGAAGAGTCTTAAAGACCCCCCACGTCACGTGTCACATTCCCTCTTATACTTGGAAGATTTCTTAAGATTCCTTATTAGCTATAAGAGGGAAAACACGTGAAAACCGTGATTTTGACACGTGACGTGCGGGGTCTTTAAAGGTATCGTTTTTGTTGCTGTTGCAGGAAGGGAGTCACCATCAAGAGCCATGTGGTCTACGGGGAATCAGCAGTGACGCTTGCGCACCACTGTCCTTCATCTGTCGTATGCGTTGCTTCAGTGGGTCTTCTGTGGGATACCTGGTCAGTTGCTATTGGTGGGGTGTGTGACAATCCCATATCCATGTCAAAATCAGTTGTTGTTTATTCCTTTCGTTCCCCTAGTGCCATGTGAACATTTCGCATGGCATTGGGTGGGAAGATTACGTGTATGGCTGCTTTTAAAGGGCCCCGCCACATGGGCGGCCATACTCCGACTTCAGGGGACTTCGCTCCATTCATGGAGCCACCCACACATTCACTCCACCCCTTGGAGTGACAACAACCAACAATTCTTTACGGCGTGTAGGGAGAACTGCCACTGGTAAAGACAGCTTCCATCGGGCACAGCCGTATCGTTTTAATATTGGCCATGGGTCAATTTTACTTGCATCACATGTACAGACACAGTGAATAATAGCCAAGGACCTAAATTGGCCGTCAAAATCAGTAACAGCCTGGATTTACAGTTTGAGAACAAAACGTTAACGAAGGGGTTGGGGGTGTTCATGTTCTCTACAGGAGAAAGGCTGGCAAGCAGACAATAGACATACAGAACGTTTATAGCGGACATTCATACGACTTGTAATAAATAAAAAATGAAAAATTAACAAAATTAATTGGCAATATATTCACATTTATCCTCGTAAGAGAAGATACTTCATTTAATCCGTTTCTTTCAGAAACGAAAGAAGCATCCAGTGACCTTTCTTTCACCAGCGAATAACCAATCTAAAAAAACAAGTTCAATTTCTGGTCAAATTAAAAATACTGAAATCAGTGTAAAACTGAAAGAGTAGCATCCATGCTTTGGTGATGCCTTGACAATTATGGTGTTTTATCCAATGATGACGTATCTTTTAAATTTTATCTGCTCATCTTTAAAATGGCATCCATTGATTTTGAGTATAAATACCGTTACGCGGATCCATATAACAATACTGATACAGTAGGCCTACTTATGTGGTGTTACGTGATGCTAAACGTGCGTTATTTTATACTCGCAATGGCGTGTGGATCATTGAAACTTTGATCTGGCTCATGTTATTGCTTAAACAAACTCAGGCTTTTAAGGTTTGTTTTTTGTCTTCTCCAAACTGAAACGCTACTAACGGGAATGCGTACTAACGTGGAATGTACACATCGTCCTAATATAATTAACGTGGAAAATACGTTTCGTCCTAACGTGGAATGTACGGTTGGGCCTAACGTGGGGAAACTCCCGTCCGTCCTAACGTGGAATATACGTTTCGTCCTAACGTGGAATCTACGGTTGGGAATGTCTCCGTTTTGTTTATAATTCCTAAAGTTTCTTTCTTTTATAAATTCGACAAACAACAAACACACACAAATAGCCTACACACAGAGACTGTTGCCCGCACTAACACTGCTCTCCCAACTTTCTTGTTTCCACCTCTGGCAGAAGATGCACTGTTCCGGGAAGATGGTGCTCCGTGACCCAGGGCTGCCCAGGAGCAAGAGGTGCTCCGGTAACGTGGTCCTGCTCTTCTGCAACCCCTTCATGCTGAGGGCAGCCGAGCTCACCCCGGACCTTCAGAGGAACGTCTTCTGGAGCAAGCACGATCTGGACCTGAGACTCAAGGAGATAGATTCCAAGTGAGGGGGGTTTGTTGTTTTATTTATAGGGGATGGTTGGGATAGGGTGTGAGATAAAAAACACACCAAAAACGGGGGGGGAGGGGGGTCAGGTACATAAATGGGAAAGTGGTAGAGTGATTGTTCATGTGGGTTTAACGTGTTCTGCATGTGTGTACTTTGTGCCTCTCTTTTCCGTTCATATCTGCCTTTCTGTCAGCCTGTCAACGGAAAAGGGACACTAGTAGGCCTACTATTACTACAGTCGATGGCTTGGAGTCAAACGGACTATCTTTACGAGTTTTTGGAGTCAAAACCGGACTATCTTTAGATGTCCATTGATGTAATCCCCAATATTGCAGAAAACTAATAACTTACCCAAAAAAAGACTGGAAATATTTTTTAATCCCCTGAAATACATTATTGGCAGTCCTTTTTAAATACAAGTCCTTAGTTTTTTGCATGTCAATACTTTGTCCTTTCTTTTCTAAAGATAGTCTGCCTTTGACTGTCAGCCATCGTCAACGTCTATTATTGAACACTTAGTCCAAAACTATTACTTCTGCTAAAAAAGGGACTGCATCAAATATCTACATAGCTGTATTTTATATATTTCTGGAGTCATTGTGTTGCATTACAAGTTATTAGTTTTCCCAATAGGTTCAATAATACGTCAATGGACAATCTAAAGATAGTCCTTTCCAGACTCCAAGGATCGTACTGCATTATTTCATTCATCAACATCACCACTACTACTACTGCTACAACAACAACATACAGGCTACTACTAGGCTACTATTAGTAGTACCACTGCTGTCACTACTACTTCTACTTTTAAAAATGACAAATACTTTGAAGTGAAATGCTTGACCCAGATCGCATTAGGTAAGACGTAAGAACGTGATCATATTAATGAAAACGGTGTGATGATTATCTGAGCGCTTACAACGCATCCACATCGCAAACCAGACTTTAAGATTCGTTCAAGTATGAAGACTGCGATGGCCTGGAGTCAAAACGGACTATCTTTAGATAGCCGATTGACGTATTATTGAAATTATTGCGATAACTAATAACTTGTATCAAAAAAAGACTGCAGAAATATAAAAAGCCTAATCCCCATTTTACATTATTTGCAGTCTTTTTTTTAATACAAGTTCTTAGTTTTTGCAATATTATCAACAATAAGTCAATGGACTATGATTTATATAGATAGTCCGTTTTGATTCTAAGCCATCGAAATTTTGTATTGTCTGGTAATCGTAATACTCAGAAAAAAAAGATACCCACAAGGATCATGTTGCATATTGCTGGGTTCTGTTCTTTCCAGAGTGACAGAAATAGTGGGTTTCAAGCCAGAAGAGATGGAAAAAGAGTCTTTCTACTCCCTCGTTCATCCTGAGGACCTGACCGCTCTGTCATCCTGTCACAAACTACGTGAGTCACACAACAGATGGGGCTTAAAATAGGTCTTGTTGAGTTGCCTTTTTCTGCCGTGCATTGATGTGTTAGACAGTGAAACAGTTGGCCTACAACGCTATTCGAACCACATAGAAACTGTAGTCTGTTTTTTAAAAATAAGAAAAAAATGACCTTTTTACATGTATCTTATCATTCACTTCTGAAAAAAAATAATCTTTGTATTTTATTCATAGTCAAGTGTAGAATATGCACCACACAACCGTACATATTGTTATTATTGTTATATAAGATTCTGTACAGATACACATTGAAAGTTGAATTTCAAAGATACAGTACATTGTCATATAAGTCTTTACAGATATACACATTGAAAGTTGAATTTCAAAGATACAGTACATTGTCATATAAGAGTCTTTACAAGTATGCACATTGAAAGTTGAATTTCAAAGATGCAGTACATTGTCATATAAGAGTCTTTACAGATATACACATTGAAAGTTGAATTTCAAAGATACAGTACATTGTCATATAAGAGTCTTTACATATATACACATTGAAAGTTGAATTTCAAAGATACAGTAAGTCCAACGATAACAGCTTTTGCAATTCATTTTTTTTCGTTAATATCCTCGAATATTGGAATGTGCTTGTAGGCCTATTAGTAAGTCGAACCAAGATGATAAACCCTCTACGCTCTTGGCCGAGGGAGAAAAATAAACAACCAAAACCATCTGAAGGAGAACAAGCACTTCAATGTTCAGTTGAGCTTTCAATTTATGAATTTCACTGGGTGAAAATAGAACCCCCTTTGTGAGAAGTGCGCGTTTTATGTGTTGAAACATGAGAGCACAAGTTCATTAGAATCGTACATTGTTGTAGGCCTAGCCAACTCTTAATGGTAATGGATATCAGTTGGCCCCATTTGTCCTTTTTTCCAAGAGGGGCCCGGCTGCCATCTTGGTATAAAGACGGCGTAGCAACCTAACTAGTTCACTACTTAGATGTATCCCAAGATGGCGGGTATGACGACAGCTGACACCCAGCTGTTGTCTTCGTCAATACTATAGTACAAATGAAACAGATGTAATAGTTTCTCTCTTCTCTCCAGTGATTGACAGTGGTGAGGTGCAGACAGTATACTTCCGCCTGCAGACCAAGGGAGGCGACTGGGTATGGCTTACCTCCCGTGGCAAAGTCATCAGCAAGAACTCCAAGAAATTCTCCATAGCTTTCTCCCACTGTCCTCTCAGGTGAGTGAGAGAGAGAGAGAGAGAGAGAGAGAGAGAGAGAGAGAGAGAGAGAGAGAGAGAGAGAGAGAGAGAGAGTGTCATATATTAATGCTCGAAACGGGTAAAACAAAATAATTTCGACAATGAAGCTTTTCTTTTAGATGACACAATCAAGGTCATATTTTGTTTTGAATCTGCAAAAAGCCAAACATATTTATTGTCTTTATTGCTTACCTACCGAATGCATGTAGATGACACTGGATCAGCACCTTCGGTGTTTCTTTTTCATTATTTTTTCCTCTCTTGGGATGACTAGGTTAAGACCTAAGATCACATTCTGGGACTCTCTTCTGAGACATATAAGACCGTATGGCGACAGCCTGTGGCTTTGTCTAGATATGCACTGGCCTTGCCTGTCCTTGGTGGGGCCTGTTGGATGCGTTCTGGTTTCTGAGTGGGTGTCTTTTGCCGGTGGGCTCTGCAGTCATGAAAAATGGACGGCTACACCCATGGGGACATTTTGCAAGGATTCCTCTGTATCGTATCCGATGGTCACCAAGCTGGGAGTAGCTATGTGCCCCTGTATACTTAATGGAATGTCCCGTGTGTGCCTGCTCCCCAGTAACACATCACGGACTTCCAAGGCTGGAGCAGGGCTGCTCTTGTGTTGATAGGGCAGGCGTGGCTGGTGCATCTCTGGGTCCCATCAGCACGTTTGGGTGTTTCTTTTTTTATTATGTTCACAGTGACATCTTTTAGAGAACATAAGTCGAAGAAATTCATGTTAATTTTCTCCGTGGACGAAAAAGAGCCCCTCCCCCAACAAACAAACAAAAACCCAATCAAAGCATACAGCCTGCAATCTTGCGTTGTTTTTGTTTTTACATTACACAGAGAGGAAGACAGCACGTACATCCAACAAGAAGCGGTCCTCCGAAGACGGTTCGCCGTCGTGGATCTCATGCTCCTCAGCCAGTTCAGGCAAGAGGAGGCTAGCCCCCCGGGTCCCCAGAAAGAACCACCCCAGAGCTCCATCCCAGATCATACCTCCACCCCCTCTTCGTCTTCCTCCTCCTCTTTTTCTTCACCCTCTTCCTCTCTCCAGAACACCACATCGTTGCAGACGTTGTCATCCATGATGACAGGATCCAACAGGTCTTCTCAGATGAGGGACGATCATGGGGGTTATACTCCGTTCTTCTCTGCTAACACTACTACTACCACTACTGCTGCTGCTGGTGGTGGTGGTGGTTCGTCTGCTGGTTCGGGTTCGAGTGGTGGTGGTGGTGGTGCCAAAGGGGGTGGGGGTAAAGGAGGAGAGGAGGGGGGGAGGAAAGAAGAGGCGGGGGCGGTGGACATCAGTTGTGTCCTGGAGGTGGCCTGCCCTTCAGCCTGGCATGCTGGGAGCGACAGGTAAAGAGGGGGGATGGGGGTTTGTTGTGTGTGGTGGGTGATCGGAGGGGGGGGGGGGGAGGTAAGGGACAGATTGGTATGGGATGGGAGGAGGTGATGAGATGAGCGAGGTGGTGTGTGTGTGCGAGTGTGTTTGTGTTATGAGTATAGTAGTAGTAGAGGGAAAGAAATGAAGTAATCTCACATTTACATATGTGTGCATATGTGCGGAGAAAGAGAGAGAGAGAGAGAGAGAGAGAGAGAGAGAGAGAGAGAGTTTTTACTTGGTCTGTCTATTATATGAAATAATTTTGGAAAGCAAAGATAACGTGCCTAACAAAGAATGGATAGACCCTGTAGATAATTAAGTCTAATCTGGCTTCAATGTTCATTCGCTACTCTTTAGCACCTCACAAGAGTAACAACTCACGCATTGACAACTAACTGGAGTGTATGTAATATGTATCTTATAACATAAAAAGTCTAAACCATTTTTGTTTGCTTTTTTTTAATTTATCGCAGACACTCTCCCGTGCTACCATCAAGTCACGTGGCTCACAAAATCAGCCAGCGGGAGAAACAGCTTCAGTTCCAGGAGTTCTGCAAACGCCAGAAAACAGGAACCACCAACAATGGGTCAACCACCTCCAAGGGGCAGCAGCACTACTACAAGTCCAGCAACTCTTTGAAAGTTGCGCCCCTTTATCCAACTACTTCCACTTTCGAGATGACGACCTCACAGTCTGACCAAAACGTTCCATCATCGGCAGAAACTGCCGTGGACGTGGGTGGAATTTGTACTGCTAACACCGTAACCAACCCAAATGGATTCTCATCTCACAATCCCAGTTTGGCTGGGTTTGGATCAGGTGTGCGTTACAACGCAGTCACAAGTCGCCAAGGCAGCGGATCTTCTTTCGTGCATCCCTGGTGGCACAACGGTGGTGGCTCAGTCTCAATGGCGAACCACCCACCTCCTCCTCCTCTCCAAGGCGAGTGCTTGACTCCTTGCAGGTCTCCTCATCAGTGTGGGGCTGTGAACAGCGTGACAGGGCCCGTGTGCAACAACGCTGCGGCGAGCCAGTTCCACAGTTACGACTCTCCCCATCCTGTTTACTACTCGGTCCCACCTCCTCAAAACACGCCTGCTTACTCCAGCATGCCCCCTTCTCCCCCACCTTCTCCCCCCTCCACCAGACCGTTCCTCCCTCCTCCTGAGCCGGTTCAAGCGGAACCTGTCTCTTCCACCAGTGTTCAACAACAGTGTTGCCACGCGGAGTACCAATCCTGGCACTATCCAGGCTCTGCCGGCACTGTGCAGCCTCAACCCTACCTCAAGAACGACACTGCCGCGACATCTTCAACTCACCCCGTGTCCACCATCACAGACTTGCAAAGAACGGCAGAGAAATTTCTGCAACCAGCGCCTTTGAAGAAAGAAAGACGCGATGATAAAGCTGTTCCAGAACACTGTGCACAAACCCAATTTAACCCACAAAATTCCGAAAACAGCGGTTACCAGAATCCTGAGGACAGATGGAACCGAGCGGCGTGGACCTTCAACGGGCAGGTGGACATTTCGTGGAGACCCTCCTCGACCTGCCAGTCTTTTGGACAGCTGAACGTGAACGGCTCAGTGGATTTCCAGCAGTCGGTCCCACACTGTTCAGAACCTCCACCCTCCACATACACGCACCAAAGTTTCCAGAACAACCATCTCGTCCCCCACGCTTTCTTTCCACCTTCCGTTTCCTCCCATCCAGCTCCTCAGCAGTACCCGTACTTCTATCCTCCTTTAGGGTCACCCCCCGCCTATCCGTACGGAGTGTACCCTCAACTCGGGGGGTACCAGGGTGGTCAGTACCCGGTGAACTCTTTTTACGGCGCCAGTCCGTGTGGTCTTGTGAAGGGACCCGCAGAGTTTCCCAGGCCTGCAGCTGCTGCCGAATGTCCTGTAGACCTGCCGTCCATCGGAAGCTTTCTGGAGTATCTCCATGAAGTTTAGGCATCTTTCTCCCTTTCTGAACCAAAGTATTTCACCCTCTTCCCTTTCCACCCAGCGTCCTTCCTTTCGCCTTTGTGTACAAGTTTCCGTTTCCTCTGTGATCAGTTCAAAGTGAAGAGTATGTTTTTCTAGTCATGTGCATCAGAGTAAAAAAACTTCAAAAGACTGATAATGCCGCAGTTCAAGCACAGAGCTCTCAACGTCAAAAATGATTGGCATTCTTAGCGATGCCTTTAAAAAAAAAAAGTTCATTTACTGTTTTAAACTGTTCTGAGCATAGCTGATGTTTGAGTGTTAAAATTATATGATGAAAAAATGTCTGATTACTCTTGTTGTGTGTGAATGATAGGGGATTATAATTTATGTGCTTGATTTGAGAATAAAAGATAACAACAAAAGGCTTTGAGAACAAATGAAAATATTACTTGTTTCTTTACAAGCCTTTAATAGTTTATAGCCTGCAGCAATGAGAGAGAGAGAGATAGGGAGGGTTAGAGAGAAAGAGAGAGAGAGAGAGAGAGAGAGAGAGAGAGAGAGAGAGAGAGAGAGAGAGAGAGAGAGAGAGAGAGACAGACAGACAGAGAATCTCATACAGAGCAGAAAAACAAGACCAAAGAAAAACTTAACAGTCCAACATTTGATTTTTTTCCCCCCACAAAACCACCATCATTAGTCATTCAACCAGTCAGCATCAGAAAATACAATTTAAAACTATTAACCAATTAATTTCACTAACTAGACATGAATTCAATACTTTGGTGTTTTTAGCTCACAAGTTAATCCTTCTTTCCATTTATAATTATACAATTCACCATCATTAGTTATTCAATCAGTCAGCATCAGAAAATACATAAATAAAAATAATACATTATTTACGTTTACATTATGCTTCAGCTTTAATTAAGAAATTGAAACAGTAATGTTGTTGTTGTCGTACCCTGGCTTAAAGACTCCATGGATCATCCCAACAGCTGAAACACTTGAACACTATGGTACAAATGCACCAGCTAGGGATGAGAACATTACATGTGTGACCGTTTTTGATTACCCCACCATGTGGGCAGCCACACTCCGACTTCAGAGGAAGAAACAGTAATAAAATGACAACAATAAAAAAACCCAAATAAACAAGTTAATAAACATAATCCATCTTGTCAGAAGCCAGCAGCCTGTCTTTGATTTCCAGTGAATAATACAGACAAACCTCTATTTTAAGACTTCCAAAATGTCTGGAAAAATCGGTCGTAAATTGGAGGGGTCGTATGACGGAGGTTTTCACTGGCAGCCGTAGAAAGAAAAAGTTCAGCACAGTTCATACTCTCTTCTTCATGCACACATACAATGACATATTAAAACTGGATTTGGGTCTTTCCAACTCCATAGGATTGTGCAATCGATGTATTACAGTTTCACTTCGCCGACTTCTGTTAATCACCTCCACTCTCGTCCAAAGTCAGTAGTTTTCTTTTTCAAAGGGTCAGTGGTTTTCGTGCTTTTCCTACGCTTTCCGCCATCTTTTCTACAACAAGGGAAGCGACTCCGCTTTCAGGCCCTTGACCGTGGTTGTTTCCCTTTGCTCGAAGTCTATGCAGACGACAACAACAGTGGCAAAACACAACAAATTGGCGGTCGTAAGTCGCGTTTTAGAGGAAGTCGTTTAAGAGAGGTCGTTTACATAGTAAAATGCATCCGTGCCAACAAATCCGGACTCAAATGAGGTGGTCGCTTAACAGAGGGTCGTAAAATAGGGGTTTGTCTGTACAATATAATATATACACACAAGTTTTATGAGACATCCCAATTGACATTATCACAAATAAAACACCTTCAGACGTCATGTTAAGAAATGAACAAAATGCCACCCCAAAATGGGTGAATACACCCATGACAGCACGGAACTGAGATCAAATAAACATGGAGAGGTTGATTGAAAAACAACAAAAAACAATACAGAAAGGTTTAACTAAGAAATTGTCCTTTCTCTCCACACTCCCAAGCCATGCATTTTATGTCTAAGTTTCCCCCCGTGGGGATACCGGGGGGCTCTTTTGTATAAATAGTTCCCCCACCTTCTGGAAGTTCTGTGCTTGTAACTTCCTCTAATCTGTCACTCTCTTTGACTCTGCCTTTTCCCTTTGCTTACTGTCATCTACTATCTTTCTGCCTTACCGGTCCATTCTCCTGCCTTTTGTTCAAGAAACACTTCCAAAAAGATTTCCTCCAGCCGAAGTCGGACTTGCTGGGCCTAACTATTTCTTAGTTAGGCGCATAACGGCAGCATGACGCATCTGCGCTCATAATTGACAGGAAACTGTCTGAGTGATCGAAGAAGAAGAACAAGATGTCCAAGTTTGCACAAAAAAATATGTCATTGTGAACAAACTGTCCATGACTTTTTCCTGAAGTCTCTCAGACTCATCCCCCAAACGGGAATCCACTACTTTTAGAACTCCTTCTTCTGCGTTCCCAGGCAATATGGCCATGATGGGTAAGGTATGTACGCGTCCGTTTTTCAGTTTTCACTGGTTTCCCCGCTGTGTACAGCTGACACATTTTGATTTCGGAGGAGCTCAAAGGAGAAAAATTATTTAGAGGACTTTTTGGAAAAAAGGCAGAAGAATGGGCCAATAAGTCAGAAAGATTGTGCCGGTAGATGATAGAAAGCAAAGGGAAAAGGCAGAGTCACAGAGAGTGGCAGATTAGAGGAAGTTTCCAGCACAGAACTTCCAGAAGGTGGGGGAACTATTTTTACAAAAGACCCCCCCCCCCCCGGTATCCCCATGAGGAGAGACTCGTGGAGGGGGCGGGGTCGTCCAGCTCCCTGTATGGAGGCATGAAGCATCCACCCACTGCCCCTGTCACGATAAATAAGTAGTCGTATGAAATATTTACCTCTGCGCATGCGCATTAGAACAGTTACTTATCTCACGTGATTACTACTAACCCTAACCCTATCCCTAACGAAGTTGAAACAACGGAAAGAACCAAGAAATAGAGCAGGAGGGTGTAAATCTACATATTTGCAGAGAAATCGATGTACAAAGCCATGCACTTAGTTTCGCAATGATTCACAATGGCGGACAAACAAACGATTCTGATTGGCTACGCGGCTAGGACTACTTATCTCATAGAGGTAGCATATTCTCTTCACACCCCCTCCAAAAACCAGAAGCCACAACTGTTGGCACTCCAAAAGCTGGAAACCACAAGCTTCTGCAACCCTAAAAACCGGCTTTCCGGCGGCGTGTTCTGGAAAATGAGCGCCCATGTGCATCCTTAATGATATCATGTCATACAGGTTCCACAGGTGAGGAGACTGTCAGGCAATGTGGCAATAAAGAGTCAAAATTAAACACAGTATCACACTCATAAGCTACTATCTTAACCTTTTCACTGCCAATGTCGCATTTTTGCACCACAGTGATTGAACACCCATGTCATTAAAAGTCTTGAAATGAGGGTCTGTCATTCAATGATCTTGGGTTCTTAATTTGGGGAGGTAAGGATAGGCCTTATTTGAAATATATCACAGAAGAATCCCCAATATTTCAGACAACAATCTTTTTTCTATCCATGTAAGTTTAATGGAAAAGTTTGGCTAAAAAATGGCTGGCGGCGAAAGGGTTAATGAACTCGTGCAACAGTACACAAAATAAAAATGTCACAAATTCCCTTCTTTGTGTGAAGACACGTGCGATAAATTTCCACTTTTCTTCCTTTCATCACACAGCCTGCCCATCGGTACATGCAAAACAATTGAATTCACTCTCTGGGTCACCCACATGTACATGA
This sequence comes from Phymorhynchus buccinoides, assembly GCA_017654935.2. Taxonomy (NCBI): domain Eukaryota; kingdom Metazoa; phylum Mollusca; class Gastropoda; order Neogastropoda; family Raphitomidae; genus Phymorhynchus; species Phymorhynchus buccinoides. The sequence continues at coordinate 21,225,016 of CM065686.1, read as the reverse complement.
TACATCATTCAAATACGGGCAAATTAAAAAACAAACTAACAGCAGTTTGAGTTTTATTCAGACAGTACCGTAATATTCGGACTATAAGGTGATATTTTTCTCCTCCAAATTTGACCTCTATGTCCAAAATACGAACACAAATTTGAGAGTCGGGAGGCAAAGATTGTCAAGCACTGTACACTAGACATCAAAAGTGTCTCATGATTCAAAATCCTTATTATCTTTGAAGATATCGTCTATCAGACATTGTAACTTTTGATAGGATATAAAAATCATTTTTTACCTTAAAATACCAAAGACACGTGCAATAAAACATTAGGAAGTCGTAAAATGAGTCTTGCTCATTTGATAGCACAGCTCAATGTCAACAGTAATCATGGCTATGATAATTAAGAACGGGCTCGGAATTTTAACTTTCTTACGCCAGGTTCATACTGCCTTTTACAAGGGCACATTTTTCTTAGATTTTTTTTCCAGATGTTTTTAACATTCGCCGGAGGTGCCTAATGGTAAAAAAAATATGGTAATACCATTTGCAAAATAGTCTACATCACATGATCTACAAAAACAATGAAATACCAAACTAGAGAGCACCAGCGCAGCACAAACTGCTGCCAAAGAAGACCATTCATCTAGTTTAAGGCTTCTAAAGTAGGAAACTGGAATGATACAAGAGCTCTTTCTTCACATATTAGAGTACCATAAGTGTTAAGGTTATCTTGAATCACATGTCCATGTGCGTTTGCGGACACGTGTGTGTGTGTGTGTGTGTGCGTGTGCGTGTGTGCACGCATATCTGAGTGTGTGTGTGTGTGTGCATGCGAGTATGCGAGGGCGTGTGTGTGTCCATGTATGTGTTTGTGTATCAGTGTGTGCACATAAGTCAGCGTGTGTGTTTACTTTGAGTTTGTGTCTGCGTGTGTACCCCTGCATGCGTGCACGAGAGAGTAACAAAAATAACAAACCTATCTTTAAAAAACAACCAAACTCAAAACATGCGCACATAAACGATCAAATCACTCAGACCAATCTGACCCGCGCAGCAGAATCAAATAATCTTGGCGTTATATTGGAAACCCGCGTCTCGTAACGTAACGGGTAAAGCAGAGGGGGTGACGGGCTCTGATCTGTGGCCACTGTGATAATCGATGACTGTGGGGAGCTGGGTGTAGCTCAGGTGAGAGTTGGCCTTGTTCAGAGCCGGGTAAACTTGACGGTAACAGGTGTAGCACGTCACCAGGCCTAGGAGGGAGCCTACCGTCACATCTGTTCACACATACACACACACACACACAAAGGAATGAAGCTATTTGAAATCAAACCTACCACCAACATGCATACACAATTGAGAGAAAAACATATGAGATAAAAGATAGGCAAGTTAAGTTCATACATCCTTGATCAAGAACCAAAACAAAGAGTAACCAAAGCAGTGATTTTGGCTTTACCATTGAAGAGTGTCCCAAGTATGTTTCAATAACTGCAAAGCCACAGGCCATGGTATCAGACAAAACATTCATACAACCAGACCTGTTTACCCCTATTTTGCAAATTTGTAATTTCTGAAACAAAAAATAGTAATTTTGAAAAAATAAACTGTAATCCAACGTGCGGACGATTCTTTTTCTTCACAAAACCCGATTAACAAGAAAACTATAATTACACAATTATATGCAAGCAATAGTGCACTGGGAGACCTTCCAAAACATTTTTTAAACCAAGTATTTGCCTTTTCTTTGGTGTCTTTCCATCAGATTTTGGATCATTTGACCTAGAACTCTCACCACGCGGTCGCTTTGACGCCATCTTGAAACAGAATGAAAAGAAATTGACACGCGTTGTACGCTGGGAACCGGAATGACTTTTCACCGTATTGTTTCAAAAGCATCTCTCTGTAGTGGTGGTTTTTTTATAAGGAGATTTTCTTCTTTTTTTTCGTCGCCGTAATTATCGTAATTTGACTTTTGTTTTGAAAAAAATTATGGCAAAATCGTAAACCCATGGACATATTTTCAATCATTCATTTGACAATCATTCACTCTTCATTTTTGCAGTGGAACATTTTCAAAAAGGAAATCAGGGCTCAAGAACAGAACAGCAGATTTATTATGTTTGTGATTGAAAAAAAGAGAAGGTTTTGTTATTAAAGCCACACACAAGCACTCCTTTAGATATTCAAACACCATCAGTTGAAGTCGAAGTCTCATAAACATCAACGCAGAGTTAAACTCCATAACCGTAGAGATACTCTTGCATTTACTCAGGCACGGAATGCCTAGGCATAATCATCATACAGTGAAGCACACAAAGCAAACTAACAATCATAACACATCTTACTTCATTGCGTGACAAATACCATATTTTACGGACTATATGGCGCACCTGATTATAAGGCGCACCCCCCAAATTTGTACACAAAATTCAGATTTTGTTTCTCTATTTTCTTACTATATTATCAGTCAAGTTATAAGGGGCAGGAGTCTGACTCTGGGGAAAAAAAACTATCGCCCTATAGTCCGTAAAATAAAAATAATTTCAACTTACAAGTTTACTTAACTTTTCCCTTCGAAACAGTTTTGAACAGTCAAAGAAAGGAGGCACACAGAAAAACAAAAGAGGGAATTTGAAAGTCTCACTCTCGGAAAAAAAAGTATCGCCTTATAGTCCGTAAAATACGGTCATTTCAACTTACAAGCTTACCTAACTTTTCCCTTCGAAACAGTTTTGAACTGTCAAAGAAAGGAGGCACACAGAAAAAAATGAGAATTTCAAAAATAAACATATATAAAACCTGCACTACATTGTTTAAAAAAATATGGAAAGTGAAAAAAAAAACCATACATGCTGGAGTTGCAAAAACTAAGAAAAAGAAACTGTTTGTAGACACAAGCCAATGCTTGACATAATTTAGGCTAACCCCTTCACTGCCACACCCCTTTCCTGTTCTGAGGCAACTATTTGCCAAGCCGTTTTTGGTTGCAGAGTCTAGCTGAAAAAAATAGTGAATAAAAGTGCATATATATACATATAACCTACACTTTTCCATGGATGCAACTTGAAAAAATTGAAAAACAGGCAATGCAGGTTGGACCCTGGCAGTGTACAGGGTTGGGGGGGGGGGGGTCAGGGGGCAACGCTGATCTCAAAATCATACTCAATTTGAAGCTTATTCCAGGCTTGTAAAGTGAGAATTCCACACTTTTTTTCCCCTTGAACTTTGAATCAATTTTTTTTGGGTGGTCAAAATTTTGAAAAACAGGCCTCGTATCCGAGGCAATGTTGCATCCATGCTTTTCTGAAAGGGAATTGAATATACTATCTTTCGAGAACACTTTCACACGCATTCGAACATACAAACATTAAAAAAAAAGTATATCGATAGAAAAAGTGAAACTCTCAGAATAAACCCTAGGACGGATTGTTTCCGTGGCGGGGGCAGTTTATAGGTCACCGAAAGTTGGCGGAAGAATAACCGTAAACGGGGCAGCGAAGAGGCTAACAGCGGACAACTTTGCGAAGGCGTTTCTACCTTGCCAGTGGTGGTGGTAGTCCGACGTGCGGGACACGGCGATCATCAGGGCCCACAGCAGGGGGCACAGGAAACAGAGGAAGCGCCACCCATCGTTGCGTCCTCGCTGAAACACCTGCAGCTTCCCCGCGACGTACAGCGACACAAAACCCAGGCTGGAAAAGGACACTTAAAACGAAACAAAAACAAAAAGAAGAAGAAAGTGGTGGCCTGAGCATGCTTTTCTTTGTGTGATGGGGTGGTAAGGGTAAGGGATAAGGAGGAGTTGATGAGGGATAAGGATCAGAATAAGGATTGGAGGGTGATGATAGACACACCACGCAGACCAGGAACATATAGAGGAAACCAGACAGTTGTTTGACTTTGTTTATTTACTAGGAAACATAGGTAGGAAAACTAAGACAGACAAACAACTGTCTGGTTTCCTCTATATGTTCCTGGTCTGCGTGGTGTGTCTATCAACACCCTCCAATCCTTATTCTGATCCGTATCCCTCATCAACACCTCCTTATCCCTTACCCTTACCACCCCATCACATTTGTAAAAAGCCAGAAGGCAATAAACGGCAGAAACAAAGCAAAAAAATAAAAAATAAAGGCCTAGAAGATTTAAATTACCGTAAAATATCAAGACAATAAATTACCCTAAAATATAAAGACCATAAACTACCATAAAAATATAAAGACAATAAATTATCATAAAATATAAAGACAATAAATTACCATAAAATATAAAGACCATAAGTTACCATAAAATATAAACACAATAAGTTACCATAAAATATGAAGACAATAAATAACCAAAAAAATATAAAAACAATAAATTACCATAAAATATATATACAAACAATAAATTACCTGTTTGTGTGCTATTTGTAAAAAGAAAGAAAGAAAAAAGTGTTCAATAAAAAAATAAAATTACCATAAAATATAAAGACAATAAATTACCATAAAATATAAAGACCATAAAATATAAAGACAATAAATTACCATAAAATATAAAGAAAGTGTGAGCAAAATTAATATTGAAAAGAGCCAGCCGACTGGAAGACATAATTTAAAATAGCACAGAATACTGAGAAAATGTGGGCAATTATTCAAAAACTGGAAAGAGACTGTATGTAGTATGAAGCATCCCCAACAAAAACACAAACAAACAAGAGCCAACATTTGAAATTACCTATAAATTCTACAAAATCATTCGGGGAAAACAATGACTTTTAAAAGTGACATACCATCTAACAGGGACAAGCAGGGGAATAACAAACACAACAGCAACAACAACAATAACAATAACAACACACACACACAACAGGGCCGGAAGTTTTTAACTCTTTCACCGCCAATGTCGCTTTTTTGCACCATAATGATTTTACACTCTTGTCATTAAAACCCTTGAAATCAGGGTCTATTATTCAACGATATTGTGTTCCTTAATTTGGGTAGTAAGGATTTTGACCCTATTTTAAATGTATCACAGAGAAATCCAACAATATTATAGACAAAATCTTTTCTGCAGCCAAGTAAGTTTAATGGAATTTTTTGGCTCAAAGATGGCAGGCGGCAAAAGGGTTAAGGGGTGGGGGCTAATTTATCGAAGGTGCGAAGCACCAAGACCCCTAATAGGCTATAGGGGTCCGGGGGCATGCTCCCCCGTAAAATTGTTAAATCCGAGAAGCAAATTAGAGCAATCTGGTCATGAAATAAAGGACTAATGCCATTACTGTTCATACCCCTATTGAAACATGTTTTGACCCATTAAGTACACATCATGCTGCTTCCACACTGCTAGGCATAGCCCGCAAAGAAATTCAGCTGCCGCTCGGCGACATGAATTGTTTTCTTTTTGGATTTTTTTAGGGAAAAGGGTGGGGGCTACAGCCCCCTAAGCCCCCCCCCCCCCCCCCCCTCCCCGTAGGTCCGGTCCTGCACAAACCAAGCAAGAGACATGAAATCACGATGCTCACATGAGGAATGGCCACTGGGGAAGCTCTTCAAGCCCTGCAGAACAGATTCCTCACTCCCGGAACAGGCGCCGGTGTCTGTCAGAACAAGGGGGTCTGGGAGGCCTTGCGGGAAGCAGCGGGACAGAAAATCTGGCCGAGGCCTGGGCACATTATTCGTATTTGAAAACAACAACAATAACAACAACAACAAAAAGGCATGAGTTTGAATAACACAGCTCCCCGTGGGGATACCGGGTGTTTCTTTCGTAAACATAGTTCCCCCACCTTCCGGAAGTTCTGTGCTTGTAGCTTCCTCTAATCTGCTACTCTCTTTGACTCTGCCTTTTCCCTTTGCTTTCTGTCATCTACTACTATCTTTCTGACTTATTGGCCCATTCTCCTGCCTTTAAAAAAAAAGATAAATCTTCCAAATAATTGTTCTCCTTTGAGCTCCTCCAAAATCGGAATGTGTCGGCTGTACGCAATGGGGAGACCAGTGAAAACTGAAAACCGGACACATGCGTACCTTACCCATTATGGCCATATGGCCTGGGAACGCAGAAGAAGAAGAATAACACAGGGTTCCCACACACTTCTTTAGGGGAAAAAATGAAGAACTTAAAATCCAGGATCATGCGAGTACATTTCAAGGACTGAAAGTACTGCATGTACTGTAATATGGGTGATCACAGTAAGACGTTTATTAAACTCAAACTAGTGCAAATGTGTCAAAAATTAACAGAAAATTACACATCAGTGGAATAGTCATGTGCTGTCACAGAATATTGGGGCTGCCAAAAGGTGTGAAGTTAAAAACAAAGTATTTACTCAACATTTTTTTCAAGAACAGGTTTTAATAGTGCTGCCTGAAAATTTGAGGATCTGGTCATGCATAAAAAACAACAATCCCAGGACTTTTTTTTGGAGCTTTTTTGAGCCTCACAATTTGAGCCTGTGCTGTTCCCCCCCCCCCCCCAGCACTTTTCAAGCCCTGGAAAAAAGCCTTTCCAGTCTCCAGGGACTTTTCATGGTTTCCAGGACTTGCGGCAACCCTGACAAGATGATTGCATTATCATGGATGCTCCTGCTTTCAGGATGTCCTGAAGCTTAGGATTTTTGTTATTGCCTGGAGCCGGCGTCGCCGGATTATGAGAATTTGAGGAGATGCGCTTAGCTGGTTATAGAGGTCATGAAGTTTAACCAGAAGTGAAAGTGCAACGAAAGCCTGTCAATTACACTGGGAACTGTTGTTTCCCTTCAGCTTCCAGGAGGTGCGCTGTCCCTGCACTCCGCCGGGGACTAGGCGGCCCCTGGACCCCTGCCTTGCAGGATGTTTTAAATTTCCCAGGAGCACCCATGCATTGTTATTTTAGGGGTTAGGGGGCTTGATGGAGACAGGTGCTGGTAAATGTGAGGCTGAAGTGGGGGACAGAAATGTGTGTCTATAAAGGGAGCAGCGGGGAGCAAGATGGCTCTCTGTCACTAGAGAATAATACACACACACACGCACACGCACACACACACAAAAGATAATCTGTTAACATTTTTTTCACATTTTAATCTGTTATTTCAGCGTGTGCATCTTGTTTTGAAATATAAATGTCCAAATTAAGAACTTAAAATGGGCTTTGGTTTAGGGCACCAACGGAATAAAAATAATGTACAAATACATGTATGTCAAGATGATGGACAGTGGTTAGAATATATTAATACATACAGTGATACACTCACAGAAACACAACAGGGCTCCCAGGGACCCCCATTTGGGGGTCACTAAAATTCTAAAGGACCCTCTAAAAGAATGTGCAGGGGGTCCCAGGGATGCACTCGAAAAATTCTTTTTAGCATTTGCAATGCCACTAGGACCCTCTATGCTGCCTCTAGGACCCTCTATGCTGTAAGTGAAGGAGTCCATGGAACCCCTTGTTTTGCAGGACGATTGGGAGCCCTGCACAAGCACGCATGCATACACGCACATACACACAAAACTCAGTTTTCAAACATCCATATAATTTACCTCCCCTGCCCCGAGGCACAGAGGCCACCAAGTGCTGCATGAGGACAAATCTGGTATTCTGGTATTTTTTCTGGTATTTGGTATATTCTAGTCATGAGATAGATTTATCTCTGTGAAATTCGGGCTGCTCTCTCCCGGAGAGCGCGTCACCGCAAGTGCAGCACCTACCCAACTGGCAAACCACAACTATGGTCTCAAAATGTTTAAAAGGAAACTGTGCAAACTCACATTGCTGTTTTAACTTCTCTGTGATAGAGAGTGGACCCTTTCGCATGAAGGTAAAACATTACAATCACATCAGCTTTGTAGTAAATCAAAGCTGTCAGTGGTCTTTGTGTGTGAGAGTGCGCACACATGTTTTTTTGTGTGTGTGTGTGTGTGTGTGAGTGTGCGCGCATGCGCGGTTGTGGCTCTGTGTGTGTGTGTTTGTGATGGTAAATATTTTAGTAGTTTGATTAAATATTTATGATTAATCTATTTATTTATTTCAATCATTTGTGAAGCGCCCTGAGCTCAAGAGAGAAAGGACGCTCTATAAATGTTAGTTATTATTAGTGGTCTAAAACTAATTGGACCGGAAACTGTTAACTTGGAGTATTTTGACTAAGCCCATTACAGGGCTCCCAATCGTCCCGCAAAATAAGGGGTCCCAGGGACTCTTTCACTTACAGCATAGAGGGTCCTAGAGGCGGGATAGAGGGCCCCAGTGGCATTGCAAATGCTAAAAAGAATGTTTTCTAGTGCATCCCTGGGACCCCCTGCACATTCTTTTAGAGGGTCCTTTAGAATTTTAGTACTTCATAGACCCCCAAATGGGGGTCCCTGGGAGCCCTGGCATTATTTTAGTTCAGAAAACACGAAGAATAACACTGACCTTCCAACTGCCAGCTTGACAACGTTGGTGATGCAGCCGGTGATGAAGATCGACATGCTAACTCCTGGAAAGGAAAACAAACACAAGAAAACGTTAAACCCACTTGATTATTATTTCATCAATTGTCTTGAAGCTGAAGAAATGATTAGTTTCCTTACACTTTTACTCCTGTAACTGTTGTCATATCTGAAGAAGGAATGTGGTATGCAAGCACATGTGTTCGCGCGCGCACGTGCGTGCGTGCGTGCGTGCGTGCGTGCGTGCGTGCGTGTGTGTGTGTGTGTGTGTGTGTGTGTGTGTGTGTGTGTGTGTGTGTGTGTGTGTGTGTGTGTGTGGTTGTTAGTTCTTTAATTTGACATCTATTCATTTTACAGAGATCTTAGATAATTCAGCTGATAATTAATACAAAGTAAAATTGTGTGTGTGTGTGTGTGTGCGTGGTCGTTAGTTCTTTAATTTGACGTCTGATAATTAATACAATGTAAAATTGTGTGTGTGTGTGTGTGTGCATGTGCGTGCGTAAAACTAAGTAGTGCTGATTACAATTCTGTCATAACTCTTATCAAAATAGATCACAATTTAGCAAAAAGATGTATTCATGAATAAGATCACACAAAAACAGAAAGGAATACTATCATTTATTAGCCACTGAAATGGAACTTTATACAAAAGTAGATAAATAAATAAATAAAAATTAACATTCATTATTTCGACGTGTTATGCAAAATAATGATGGTTCCAAAATATGCATTTTGATATCTAGACTTCCCCAAACTATGGACCATTTCAAATTTTCATTTCTATTAATTATTTTTTTATTTTTGTCTATGCATGTCACCCTTTTGAGAAACAGCTTCAACACAAAAGTGCAACATTCCATGAAAAAGACCTGCTACGTACATATTTCATTCACACGCGCGCACACACACACACAATTACAAAATAATTGCATTATTAGCTGAGAAATATATATCAAATCAAATCAAAGGCTGTACAGGGCTCCCAAATCGTCCCGCAAAACAAGGGGTCCCAGGGACCCCTTCACTTTCAGCATAGAGGGTGCTAGAGGAGATATAGAGGGTCTCAATGATATTGTGAATGCTAAAAAGAATTTGTATAGTGTATCCCTCGGACCCCCTGCACAGTCTTTGAGAGGGTCCTTTAATAATAATAATAATAATAATGAATATTTAGGGCGCTTAATCTTAACAAAAGCCCTAAGCGCTTACAATCATGATAAAAACAATACTAACAAAATGAAAAGCTGGACAACACACAAAACACTCACACGAACTTAAGGTCAAACACACACACACACACACACACACACACACACACACACACACACACACACACCAAAAACACACACACACACACACACGCACGCACACGCACACACACACATGACTCAACGGATAACCTTTGCAGGAGGAGGATGAGAAAGATTATGTTTTGAAGAGAGTTGTTTTGAGGGAGGACTTGAAAGAAGAGAGGCTGTTTGAATTTAGAATTATAGTACTTCATAGACTCACAAATGGGGGTCCCTGGGAGCCCTGTTGTATAAAATTTGAAGAATGCAGCTAAGCGATAGCGGATCTATTGTAGAACTTAAGTTTCCAACCTAAAGCAGCTTGGATGAGGTCCTCCATGTCCTTGCGCAAAATGTAAAACAGCAGCAGCACTACTGTGGGCACAGAAAACACCGTTATCTGCAAAAGATTGTTAAAGACATCAGTTACCACACAAACAATACTATTAGTATTACTAAAGAAAAGTAAAAAATCATAACAAAACAATCAAATTAAAAAACACACATCGTTATCAGGAAAATATTAAGAATATTTGTGTCTTAACTGATTAACCCTTTCGCCGCTAGCCATTTTTTATCCAAAAAATACCATTAAACTTAGCTGGGTAGAGAAAAAAATATGTCTGCAATATTGCGAATTACTTGGTGATATATATATATATATATATATAACATTAGGTCTATCCTTACCTCCCAAAATTAAGAAAATAGGTTCTTTGGATATTAGGTCTGGATTTGATGCCTTTTAGTGACATGGGTGTTAAAACATTGTGGTGCTAAAATGCGACATTGGCGGTGAAAGGGTTAACGAGGTTAGTAAACAAAACAAAAGACAAAAAAGAAAAATCAAAGAAAAAATTAACCCTTTCACTGCCAAAGTCGCATTTTAGCACCACAGTTATTTAACACTTATGTCACAAAAAGGCATCAAACTGGGGTATATTATCCAAAGACCCTATTGTCTTAGTTTTGGGAGTAAGGATAGACCTTATTTTATGTATGTCACAGAAGAATCCCCAATACTGCAGATGGATTTTGTTCTCTACCCAGGTAAATTTAATGGACATTTTTGGCTGAAATATGGCTGGCGGTGAAAGGGTTAAGCACATCATCATAATGCATACGGGGTGCATTTATAAAATAAAAAGATCAGAGGGAAAATAAAGGAAAACATATTGACGTAGACACCAACATTGAAATAACCTGTGACACATTACTCAGTAATATATTTTTTTACTAGCTCATTTAAAAAAAAGAAAAAAGATTTGACTCCTC
>CM065686.1:21191567-21206567 GCA_017654935.2 Phymorhynchus buccinoides | reverse complement strand
CTGTTGGGTGGACCTTCGACCTGTGGAGCCGGAGAGAGGAAGGGAGACCAGCCTCGCGCTTCTGAGGGAGCCGCTGGTTGAGTGTTGGTGCCAAGGGCACCAACGGACTTGTAAACGTTTGGGTGGAGAACGTTTGGGGAGGAGGTGCAACCAAGTTTGTGACCTCGGTGGAGAAGACGGTGCTTCGCGGAGACAGATAAGTGTTTTTAGTTGGTGTCACGAGGAACGGTGTGTTTGTAAAAATTATCCTGTCAGTGCCTGTCCCAAGACGAACATTTTTGTACTCATACAAAGGGACCAAAGTTGTTCTCGTTTAGTTTAAGAATAAAGGGGTGATAATCGGAAAGTTGTGTTAGTGTGTTAAAGTCCAAGTTAAACTCTGGTTAAGAACGCGCGTGGATGAGAGAGAGACAAAGTGTGTGAGAGTTTGTTTCAGTTTCTTTACACCCGTCTTCCCCTATATTATTATAAAATATCCCGTTTCGTTCTGTGTCCTTTCACCCTTTCCCACTTCGACTTTTCCCCCTTTTTATCTTTCGATTCCAGTTGAGGAATGGATGTCTAGGACCTGCTCTTCCAGCCACACGTCAAGCTAAACTCACGTAAGCTAATTTCATGGTGTGTGGGAGTCATCTTGCCTAATTCAATCGGTCAAACAGGGGAAGCTACTCTACCATCGGGTAGATCCCCAGCTCTCGCCTCGTGTGTTTGACGGTAGAACTTACCACTTAGAACACCCTTGCGTCATTCTAAATTTGATGTAATTTATAATGTTTACGTTACATTTTACAAGTTCTATCGGTTTGCGGATACTGGCCGCCCCTCATTTTTCTAAAAAAAAATGTTTGCAAGTCGCTGACTCGCATAGTCCTGCGGTTTCAAGCTTCGACGCCATGCCCCTATTGTTACTATGGTTTTGACCGAGTAAGTCGAGGTAATTAACTCTAATTTTTACGAAGTGTTCTCCCCTAGTTTTTTTTAAAAATTTTACCCCGAAAATCGTCTATTTATCAAAGCGGCATTTTGATGTGTTTTCATCATTTTTATCAGATGCATAACACGATCAAAAGGCACAAAACAAAAAAAACATCCTCGCGCGAGTCACTAATAACATCACAGCCTTTAATTAAAACTCCACCACAAAATAAAGGTTTATGATACCAGTTTTGTTGTTGTTGTCAAGGTTAAAAGCCCCGTTACGGTGCTCTAATACTGTACATAAAAACAAAGTCACGTTTGGCTTTCATGTTCAAACGAGACAAAACAAAGTGGCGGTACCAATAGCCGATGAGGTTTAACCGAGGCGTGGTTACTGCTACACATATCTGTATTGTTAAAACAAATCGGGACTTTACTGGTGTTGCACTGCCTCCGGGCATTGCCTCCAATATTGTTCCCACCATCTTTGTATTTAAAAATGCCCCACATGGTCGAAAGGCCGCAGAGGGCGTCAAATCCTATTTGGTCGTGGCTTTCATGTTTGATATCCTATTATTCACACACAGTTGAAGCTTTACGTCCTCTCGGTTGCGAAGAACCATAATATGGGACATTTCTTTTTAAATAAAGTTAGAGAAATTAGGGGGGAAAGTTTTATGGAAATAGGGGAAGACGGGGTAAAAAGCGCATGGGCGGGTAAGAAGCCCACCCCAATTATCTCATGAAATAAAGAAAATTTCAGTCACATTTGCCCATGAGACGAATGCTAGACATTAACGCTCGTCTCATGGGCAAAATGAGACTGAAATTTGGTTCATTTCATGAGATAATGAGATAATTGGGGTGGGCTTCTTACCCGCCCATGCGCTTTTTACCCCGTCTTCCCCTACTGTAGATTTGTAATTTGATTAAATATGAGTTAATTTGGTGCCATGGCTCGGTCTAGAAGCTGCCTTAAGAATATTTTGTCTTTGGTTAAGATATTTGATTTAAAATGCACAGAATGTTATCCTATTATTTTGATCCTGCCTAATTTATACTGTCCTGTGTGGCGTCAGGCGTGTTTGACTATGGGCTTTAGATAACAGAGGAGGCAATTGCTATTCTGGACGGTTGGCTGGAATTAACGTGTATTTTCTGTGGAGAAGCTCGCCGACCAAAGGGGCATCCTCACTCTCTTGGCCAAAAGGTTTAGTTTGGGGGTGTTTTAGGTCTACTTAAGTTCCCCAGATAGACACAGGCACAGACAGACAGACAGACAGACACAGACACACACACACACACACACACACACACACACACACACACACACACATAACAATGATACTATAAGGCCTATGATGAGCACACACTCCAACATATAGGGGAAGACGGGGTAAAAAGCGCATGGGCGGGTAAGAAGCCCACCCCAGTTATCTCATGAAATAAAGAAAATTTCAGTCAAATTTGCCCATAAGACGAATGTACATTAACGCTCGTCTCATGGGCAAAATGAGACTGAAATTTGCTTCATTTCATGAGATTATTGGGGTGGGCTTCTTACCCGCCCATGCGCTTTTTACCCCGTCTTCCCCTATAGCCTACATTCGCAAAGCACCCCCTTTTGATAATTTAATTTTTGGTATTAACAATTCATACATACCACCCCTCCTGAGGGCGCAGTTTCTGTGGTACTGGTTTCTCATGAAGACTCTAATAGTCTTTAAAAACACCCAATCGTTTTAAAAGTTACATTATTGTAAAGTTCATCGGTACCCTGTGTCGAGCTTTCTGTCTAGACACTTCAACATCTAGGCAAAAGGTAATGTTGTTGGAACACCAAAACGAACCATTTGCACCCCAGAGTACCCTGTGCTTTTCATGTATTTCATAGCGGTGTTTTTTGTTTGTGGCTCAAGCCACAAACCTATAACTCACTTTGTCGGTCGGTCGGTCTGTCTGTCTGTCAGTCGGTCCAAAATTGTCGCACATTTTGACAAAATTGTCGCACTTCATATCGAGGCTACACTTCAAATTGAGGCCGCTCTTTAAATTGATGTATTTTAAAAGCGTACAAAATAATAAACATACGTAATACAGACACTACAACAGACACAACGAGTATGCGGTGCTTCTTTTGATGAGTATGAGTAGGATACATAGTTTTAAATGTTTTCCAAAAGATATAAAAAGTTACGAAATGGTGCAGAGATAACATTCTGGTTTACAGATTAAAATTATTGAAAAGCCAGGGGAGGTGACTCATGATTGGATTGGTAAAAATAGACCGCTGTGCCACAAACTATTGCGATTTCGCGCTTGTTTTATGACGACCCGGTCCTTCTCATGATTCAACCTTCCAGCCAAAGTTAATGATGGGTTTGTCATGAAACGAGCGAACAAAGTGGTGATAACAATATCGTTTATCTTAAAACATGGATGCTATGCTTACACTTAATGTAGTGTCCATGTCTTATAAGTAAGAGGGGGGTTGGGGCGGTAGACTATGTACAGTCTATAAGAGGTTACGCCTAATTAGACGTTAAACCAGCCAGAGAGAGAGAGAGAGAGAGAGAGAGAGAGAGAGAGAGAGAGAGAGAGAGAGAGAGAGAGAGAGAGAGGAGAGAGAGGAGAGAGAGAGAGGAGAGAGAGAGAGAGAGGCGGTAGTGTACTAAGAATGGAGGGCTAGGGAAGGATTTAAACAAAAAGAATCTGAGGAAGGATGAAACTGAAACCAACATTAGTGTAACCAATAACAATAATAATGATAATAATAATAATAATAATAATAATAATAATAATAATAATAATAATGAGCGTCCAGTAAGCTCTACAAATGAGTGTAGAGGATCAGATATGAAATAGACGATTTTCGGGAGAAAAACAACAACCCTAAGAGAGAGCACTTCGTGAAAATTAGAGTTCTTTACCTCCATTACTCGGTCAAATACCATAGCAACAATGCAACAATGGTGTCGAAGCTTGAAACCGCAGGATGCGAGTCAGCGATTTGCAAACATTTTTTTAAAATAGAAAATTGTGGCCACAAACTGACAAAACTGCAATATGTGACGTACAAATATAAAGGACATCAATTTTAGAATGACGCACGGTGTGTTCTAAGTGCTGTAGGTCTGCTCAAACACACGAGGCGAGAGCTGGGGATAACCTGATGGTAGAATAACTTCCCCTGTTTGACCGATTGAATTAGGCAAGATCACTCCTTCACACCATGACATTACTCCCCTTAATTGTTTCTGAACAATTCCTATTGAAAAGGATAAGGGAGGAGGACGAGGGGAGGGGGGAGTTGCAGTTTCGTAAGGAAGGGGAACAAGGGCATCGCCGAGCGGCAGCAACGCATTGTGACAATGCAAACCCGGCCAGAGTTATGTCCTCTCCCCCCCCCCCCCCCCCAATAAACACACCACTTTCCACCCTTACAGAACGCATAAAATACATAGCCCAAAATTTGAAGCGATTCTGTTCACTAGTTCACGAGATACAGCTGAACTTTTACGCAAACTTCCTTGCACCATGGTACACCACCACACAAAATTTGAAGCGATTCTGTTCACTAGTTCACGAAATAAAGCTGGGGGGAAATTACATAGCCCAAAGAAGGAAATTTCGGTTTTCATGGTCAAACTTCAAGGTCAAGGTCAGCACGGTGTTGATTAACGAAAGGAAGCTTCCTTTTCAAGCTGTCTACCCCTCTGCCAATTTTAATCAAAGTCCAAACAGTAGTTTTTTAAGATAATCGATACACAGACACACACACACACACACACACTGGGCCGTTGTGTGTGTGTGTGTGTGTGTGTGTGTGTGTGTGTGTGTGTGTGTGTGTGTGTGTGTGTGTGGTGGTGTGTGTGTGTGTGAGAGAGAGAGAGAGAGAGAGAGAGAGAGAGAGAGAGAGAGAGAGAGAGAGAGAGAGAGAGAGAGAGAGAGAGAGAGAGAGAGAGAGAGAGAGAGAGAGAGAGAGAGAGAGAGAGATGCTTTGTATATGCGTTGTTGCTGGTTTGTCCTTAAAAACATTTAAGTTAAACACTATTTTTGCTGTCTACTTGTTGATGAATAATTGATTGTAAAGCGCTTTGGGCTCATTTGAGGTAAAGCGCTATATAAATGTACTATTACTTACTTACTTACTTACACACAGACACACACACTTAGTTTTGTTTCCATTTTTCATGCATGCAAATGTATTTCTTTGATTGTATTGTGCTTGTAGGAGATCACACTGGTATTTCACCTAACGTGATAATAAAGTATTTTTGACTTTGACTTGACTTGACACACACACACACACACACACACACACACACACACACACACATGCACACACACACACACACACACACACACACACACACACACACACACACACACACACACACACACACACACACACACACACACACACACACACACACACACACACACACACCAATCGCAAAACCCCGGCCTCTGGCCGGGTAATAAAGGGTAGAGAAACAGGCGTTCACGAGCAACAGGACGATTTGTCAATTACTAATGATGGGCCAAAGCAACAACTCCATGTTGCCTTATGTTTCTGTTCCTGTCTCTTTCTTTTTCTCTCTCGTTTATTCATAGTAAAGACACACTGACCCACCACGATTACGCCCCTTGTTTTTTACCCCATGGGTAGCTGTGACACACATTTAAATGCCCCCAACTTCAAATTGAGGCTGCTCTTTAAAATGAATTCGTTTTCAATTTGGGGGCATTTGCATGGGAGTCAAACCTGGTCAAAACAAGATTTATTTCTAGCTATAAGAGGGAAAACCCGTGAAACCCGTGATGTTGACACGTGACGTGATCTGGTGGGTCTTTAATGGAGGAAATGGCCAGTGTAGCATTCTCAAAATGGATTTGTTCTCAACTTGTCTGCGCATGTGCGAAATCGATCATGACGACACATCAAATTTTATCTTTTGTGTATTCGACACTAAATTGACCCTAAACCTAACCCTAACCCTAAACCTAACCCTAACCCTAACCCTATCCCGAACTCTTCGCACATGCGCAGACAAGTTGAGAACAAATCCATTTTGAGAATGCCACACCGGACAAAAAGAGATCTGGGATGGAGGGTGGGGTAATAATTATCCAATATCTGTTTTGTTAAAAATCCGGGACGTTCCCGGTGTCGCACTGCTTCCGGGCATTGCATGCCTCCAGGATCGTTCCCACCATCTTCATATCTACTAATGTCCCATATGTGTCTGTTCCAGACCGGAGGACGTTACATTTCATTACACAGGGTGGGGTAATTAAGGGCGAAGGGTAGTTTCAATGTTGGTATAAAACAACAATGGCGAATGCAAGAGCAATAGGGGAAGACGGGGTAAAAAGCGCATGGGCGGGTAAGAAGCCCACCCCAATTATCTCATGAAATGAAGCAACTTTCAGTCTCATTTTGCCCATGAGACGAGCGTTAATGTCTAGCATTCGTCTCATGGGCAAATTTGACTGAAATTTTCTTTATTTCATGAGATAATTGGGGTGGGCTTCTTACCCGCCCATGCGCTTTTTACCCCGTCTTACCCTACATCGCAAAGGATAAGGGGAGATGGAAATTGAATTTGAATAGCCTACCCTGTAAGCCATTGTTGATTATCCAATGTGGCGATGAGGTTTAACCGAGGCGTGGTTACCGCTACACCTATCTATAATTGTTAAAAACTCGGGACTTTACTGGTGTTGCACTGCCTCCGGGCATCGAAGCCAGTATTGTTCCCACCATCTTTGTATTTACAAATGTCCCATATGTGTCTATGACCGAGAGGACGTAAAACATCATTTTCATCCAGCCATTGTGTACTGTGTGGGTGAATTAAGGGTCATAATGGCGAACTCGGAACATTCTTCATTGAGAATGATGCTTTGTTTGTCTCACTTTGGTTCTGACCCACGCATTGCTAGATGATTGGCATCGTAATCAACTTTGGTGGAGGGGAGTTAATTAGAAAGAGAGTATTCCCCCTTTGTTCCATTTTGTTATCTCCTCTCTTGGCCTCACTATTTCATTCTTTGACTACCATGTCTCTTCTCTTTGTTTCATTTATTTTCGGAGTCAAAGTACAGATTATATTAATTTTATGCACATGAAAATTTCAGGAGAGGTTTGCATTTAATTAAGCATCACACGATATCTATAATGCATAATGCATGCCTATGTATGTACGCGTATGAATGCATAGAGAACAATCAAAATCAAGCATAAAGAAAGGTGGCAGAGTGGTTAAGACGTTCGCCTGACAAATGTAATGCGTGACTGCAGCGTAAGTGACCCGGGCTCGAATCCCGGCCTCGCCCTTTCTTTCTAGTTTGACAGGAAAATAGAACTGAACGTCGAATCCTTCGGATGGGGACTTAAAGCTAGTCTGACCCGTGAGCACGGCAGTTGAAAGTCGGTAAGAGCAGGGAGAAATCCCGCTGCCTGGCATGGCCAAATTGATAGCTAGTTTTTCCAAGTGTGCCCACACCACCTCCTCACCCTGTGCCCCCCCCCCCCTTCCAAAACAAAAATTGGGTAGGCGCTGCACTTGCGGCGACGCCCTCTCCGGGGGAGAGCAGCTCGAATTTCACAGAGATAAGTCTCTGTGACTAGAATATACCAAATACCAAATTAGAAGAACACACAACAAGCGCATCAGATTTACCCAATTTTTCGTTTGGGTTTATTGGACATTGTCAAGGTATAAAATCACAATAGAATGAGCCACAACTATGAGGGCTCCGATATCAGTCTGATGCTTAACCCTTTCACCGCCAAAGTCGAATTTTAGCACCACAGTGATTTAACACCTATGTCACTAAAAGGCATCAAATTGGGGCCTATTATCCAAAGACCCTATTGTCTTAGGTTTGGGAAGTAAAGTTAGACCTTATTGTATATTATACAGAAGAATCCCCAATACTGCAAATGGATTTCGCTCTCTACACTGGTAAAGTTCATGGAACGTTTTGGCTGAAATATGGCTGGCGGTGAAAGGGTTAAACGGAGGCGAAGAATCGCCATGGGTTGGCCTGGTATTGCTATGCCTCCAGGATCGGACCACATCATTTGAAGACCACCCCGCATCGGAAGAATTTGTTGTTATTGTTGTTGTCGAGTCCTGGCTTAAAGACTCCAGGGATTATCCCAACAGCCGAAGCACTTGAACACTATGGCAGAAATGCACCAGCTAGGGATGAGAACATTACCGGTGTGTGACCGTTTTTTGATTACCCCGTCACGTGGACAGCCACACTACGACTTCGGAGGAGTTTCCTAAGGGTAAAACCCTTGAGGACGCCAAGGCTTTCTTTCTACTTCTTCAAACTTTCTCGGTACACGCACAGAAAATGTTTGAAAAAGGATTTGGTTTTTTTAAGCTTCAGTGTTCATTAAAGCGCTAGTATGCCTGACTTCAAACAATTTTTTTCGGGTGTCATTTCGCTTATAAACACAATTTTGTTCTATTTTGCTTATAGCCAGCAGCATTTTTCAAAATCTTCTGGAAGCAAAATTTTCTTATTTAATTAAATTATATGATAATGTTGACTTTCTGTGTGCAACCCGCCCACTTGATTTGTTGTTTTACTTGTCCACAAGGATGGATGGAAGTTCAGTTTAACGTCGCGTATCGGCTTTCGCCATGTACGACGGGCTGAACTAACCAACCAGGGTATAAACAAAAATGTATGTTCCTGAATGACTGTCCCAGCCAAAAGGCCGAGAAGCGATCAGAATTCTAAGGAAAATGGTAACAACATAAATAGGGCTGGATCACCAGAAGCTGAAATAAACAGCCTATCCGCTTTTCTTCAGATGCAGCTAAGATAAAACTAATAATGTCACCCCAAAAACACAAACACAAGCGCAGACGTACGCGCGCGCGCGCGCACTTGCACACGCGCACACATACACGTGCACTCGTGCGTGCACACACAAGCATATGCAAACGCAAGCAAAACTCATTCACACACGCACGGACGCATGCACATATGCACAAGCACACGCTGTCACACACGCACAAACACGCGCGCGCGTGCGCGCGTACTCACGCACGCATCCTCCCCACATATACACAAACACGCGCGCCACAAAGAAGAAGATGTGAGAGGAAGGGGTATGGGTGGGGGAGATAATGAACTGCTCCAACAAGGCAGAAGAGCAAAATGCAAAACAAATGTAAACAAAAGAGAGATAAGAAAGGAAATAAAATTCGGAAATCAAGCTGTAGGGCCTATAAAATTAAAAACAACAACAACAGGCGACAAAACAACACAAAAAAACAACAACAGGGGACACACACTCGAACGCAGGCGCGCACACACACATAGCACGCGCGCGCGCTTGCGCACACAATTACACACATATTCATACGCGCATGTTCACAAATATGCCGTGACACTCAGAAATAGAGAACGCATACAGAGACATGCGTATAGGCCTGTACATAAGCAAGCGTCTACACACATACGCGCGCGCGCACGCACACACACACACGTACACACACACACGCGCGCGCGCGCGCGCGCGCTCACGCACACACACACACAGCAACAACAACAACAACAACATACGGTATTTGTACGGCGCTGAATCTTGATAGAAATCAAATCAAAGCGCACACACACACACGTTAGCATTCGCAACGCATTCAAACAAAAACGCCATACAGAGCGGGTGACACACACACGCGCGCGCACGCGCTCACACACACGCACACGTGCGCACGCACACACACACACACACACACACACACACGCGCGCGCACACGCACACACACACACGCACACACACACACACACACACACACACACACACACACACACACACACACACACACACACACACACACACACACACACACACACACACACACACACACACACACACACACACACACACACACACACACACACACGCAATCATACTGAGAGAGAGAGAGAGAGAGAGAGAGAGAGAGAGAGAGAGAGAGAGAGAGAGAGAGAGAGAGAGAGAGAGAGAGAGAGAGAGAGAGAGAGAGAGAGAGACAGACAGACAGTGAGTCTGTCAGACAGACAGACAGACAGACAGACAGACAAGCAGAGACAGAGAGACAGAACATTGGAAACTAGTTGCACTGTAAGAGTGTGAAATACGAGGATTTATAATCGGATAATCGATCCACCTTGCCGAGCAAATGAATTATTGGGCGAATTTTCAATCCAATGAACCACCAACGAAAAAAAGCAACAACAACAAAAACCACCCCAAAAAACAAAAACAAATCCTGCATTCGTTTTCTGTTTCTTTTATGGTGTTACTAGTTTTTATCTCCCAGGAACAGAGAGGAAAGAGATAAAATTTAAAGACACACTGACGCACCACGATTAAGTCCCTTGGTTTGTTTTTCTGGCCAGCTGTGACCCACATACAAACGTCCCCAACTTCAAATCGTGGCTGCTCTTTTAAAATGATGTTTCGGTTTGAATTTGGGGGCATTTGCATGGGAGTCAGATCTGCTCAAAACAAGATTTATTTCCAGCAAATAAGAGGGAAAACACGTGAAACCCGTGATTTTGACACGTGATCTGGTGGGTGTTTAATGAAATTACAGAATTTTAGAGGAATGTGCAGAATGATGTGCGGTGGTGGTTGGTTGAAAACGTGGTTTGGAAATGTGGTGAGGTTGTCTTGTTTAGTTTAGTTTCTTCGTTCTTTTAGCTTACAAACTTGAAAAAGTGCATTCGATCACGGTCACAGTTTAAGTTCTTGTTTTATGACGAGTTTATACTGTTGAGTTTAATACACATTGCAGTTTTGCAGAGAGAGAGAGAGAGAGAGATTGTGAGTGTTTGTGCGTGCGTGTGTGTGTATGTGTGTGTGTGTGTGTGTGTGTGTGTGCGTGCGTGTGCGTGTGCGCGTGTATATATATATATATATATATATATATATATATATATATATATATATATATATATATAGTATGAAAGAAAAATCTCAGTGAATAGTCAGCTCCGTACCCCTACTCTGAAGGACTGAAAAGTTAGTGCATTTGAAATGCAGAATAGTTTGCTTTGATAAAACTTTTCTGTGTCCAATGTCTTTATTTTGTGAACCTCAGAAACAAAACCAGTTAACGTTAACTTTGAGTAATGTTCTGTGCTCCAAAAAAATAAAAAAAAAAAAATAAAAAAAATAAAATAAATAAATGAAAATAAAAAATAAAAATTATAAATTGTGCTGATCTACTTTTTTTCCCAATGGGGGAGGGACAGTGCCTTATGCAAAGACAGCTGTTTCGATCTTGAGAAGATCTCATCAGTTTGCATGATTGGCCTGCAATTTGACTGTCCAGTGGATTGCCAACCTGACCAAAAAAGACATTCTACAAGAGAATGGTGTCTTCTCTGCATCAAATCAAAAATCCACAATAAAAGCAAACCAGCACAAAGTTAAACCAGAAATAGTAAAAAAACTTCTGAAAATCTTATGTAAAATGAACAAAATAATAATGTTCTGAAATTTTAATTTCAAAACCTAATAGACATAATAAAAAGTAGATCAGCACAATTTATAATTTTATTTTTTATTTTTTTATTTTTTTATTATTATTATTATTTTTTTTTTTTGGGAGCACAGAACAGTACTCAAAGTTAACGTTAACTGGTTTTGTTTCTGAGGTTCACAAAATAAGACATTGGACACAGAAAAGTTTTATCAAAGCAAACTATATATATATATATATATATATATATATATCAGAACAAAAAAAGAAAACTAACAAGAAAGAATGTAGACTATTCCCAATATTTCGGCTTTTGGCCTTGGACGCGGGACAGACAGTAGAACAAACTTGACGTAACAAATACAACACGTAACTTTTCTTGACGTCATTGTTGTGACCCACATTCTGTGTGTATAATTAGATTGTGGTGCAGTGTGTGTGTGTGTGTGTGTGTGTGTGTGTGTGTGTGTGTATGTGTGTGTGTGTGTGTGTGTGTGTGTTTGATAATTCATTTGGACTATTGAGTCCACATAATAAAAAAATGATTCCCCCAGTACAGTCTATCTCTCTCTCTCTCTCTCTCTCTCTCTCTCTCTCTCTATATATATATATATATAGCATGAAAGAAAATCTCAGTGAATAGCCTGCTCCGTACCCCTACTCTGAAGGACTGAAAAGTTAGTGCATTTGAAATGCAGAATAGTTTGCTTTGATAAAGCTTTTCTGTGTCCAATGTCTTTATTTGTGAACCTCAGAAACAAAACCAGTTAACGTTAACTTTGAGTAATGTTCCGTGTTCAAAAAATAAAAAAAATAAAAAAATAAAAAATTATATAAATTGTGCTGTCCCTCCCCCATTGGGAGAAAAAAGTAAATCAGCACAATTTATATAATTTTTTATTTTTTTATTTTTTGGGTGACTGCCAACAGAAAAAAAGAAAAAAGAAAAAAAAGATTGGGTGACTGCCAACAGAGCCATGATTGGATTTTTCTTTTATATATATATAGGTAAAAAGATAATCCCTTCCAATTGTCATGCGCCGCACAAAAGATAAGAGGGTGCTGTGGTTTTAGGGTCTCTTGGACGAATTACAAATGAACATAACTACCACGCACACCAGCAGTCCACTCTTTTTCTTCTCTTCAAGCTTTCGCCTTTTTTATTTTATAGGCTTCATCAGGATTCTGAAAAACACTTTATAAAACCATGTCAGAAAGGCAAAGGACAATCAGCATACATACATACATACATACCTGCATATGTGCATACATACATACATACATACATACATACATACATACATACATACATACATACATGCATACATACATACATACATACATACATACATACATACATACATACATACATACATACATACATACATATTATTCTCCTAAGTAAATGTATATTCATACCCTTTAAGTGGAAAAACAAGAGGGTTATCAAATTAGAGAAAGAAAGAAACACAGGAAAACAGAGTGAGAGAGAAGTGGGGAGAGAAGGGAAGGGAAGAGAAGACAAAGTTGAAAGAGTGAGAAAAAGAAAAAAAAAAGGGGGGGGGGGGGGGGGGGGGGGGAAGGGTGGAGCGAGGGAATAGTAGCAGACTGCCATAATAATTCTGCTGAATTTTGAGTATAAAATTTGTTGTGAATTAAATCCCAATGATACTGAGCTATTTAGGATATGCTCTAAAATTTGCCCTTGGAAAATCTTGATTCAATACAACACACCATAAGCATACACTTTAAAATTCAGGTAACTATGATAGTCGAATATAGTAACCATAGTTATGAATAGTCAACCACATCACAATTTGGTTAAGGTTGAAGTAAACTACACTTCTGTAATTTATCCATAAATAGTGCCGAACTGCTTATTATCCCTTCAAAAAGAGAGAGACCACAGGAAAACATGAGAAGAGAAGATAACTTGTAGGAAGAAGGAGGAAGGAGGAGAAAACGGTGGAGGAGGGGGAGGGGGGCAAGGGGTGAGCAGGTGAGAAGAGAAGATAACTTACAAAATTATTAGTATTACTAAATGACCCGCACATTTGCATACGACCCCTTGTGACCCACCCCACTCCACCCTCCACCAACTGGATGTTAATTTAAATTTAAAAAAAAATTCTGTTGATGCAAATTAATTTGGAAGTGTACTATTAATTTATCAGTTTATAAACCTCACGTATACCTGTCTCTCCCTAAACCCACAGACAAGCACAATAGAGAATCTAGCTCATATCAGTTTGAGAATCAAATGTTTTTGGCTGAAACTATTTGTTATTTAAACATTTCTGATCGTCAATGATGATACAGTTTCACACCCAGTTGTTGCTTTAATTAAGCAAAAACAAATTAATAGTAGTGGGGTTTATCATAACTTCGCCTTTGTTTTGTTTCTAGATTAACCAATAACATTGACTTCTCTCAAGTGGCTATAATTTTTTAAATTTATAAATGGCCCCCCCCCCCCACCTGCGTGCGCATCTCGACCCTTCCAACGGAAGTGTCGCCATCTTAGTCAGATTTGTGTGTAAACAGCATCGATCTGGCGTTTTTCAAACAAAGTGACTGACTAAGATGGCGGTCTCCCATAATATGGCACGCTCCTTGTGGCCGGATATGACGACACGTGGGTACAAGCCATACAGACAGACTATATCAAATTCTCAAACCTGTGCATATTTTGACAGAACCGATGGAGAGTTTTCTCCCAGCGAATGTTAAATTGGGAGCTCGTTCAGACCAGAACAAGGTTTTGTTGTTTCATTATGTTATTATCTGTCTATTCTTCTCACAGCAGGAAGCCAACATCTGCCGGGAGTGGGCTGAACTGACACAGCCAGTTGGAACTATTCTTCTCCGTGGGGATACCGGGGGGGGGGATCTTTCGTAAAAATAGTTCCTCCCCACCTTCTGGAAGTTCTGTGCTTGTAACTTCCTGTAATCTACCACTTTCTTTGACTCTGCCTTTTCCCTTTGATTTCTATCATCTACTATTTTTCTGACTTATTATTGGTCCATTCTCCTGACTTTTAAGAAAAAAACATCTTATAATTTCTTTTTTCATTTGAGCTCCTCCGAAATCGGAATGTGTCGGCTGTATGCAGTGGGGAGACCAGTGAAAACTGAAAACTGGACACATGCGTGCTTTTACCCATTATGGCCGGCCATATGGCCTGGGGAAGAAGAAGAAGAAGAAGAAGAAGGAACTGCTCAGCATGGTCGCAAACCACAGTCGCACGCACACACGGATACACACACAGGCGCACAGATGCGAGCACAAGGAACACACGCAGAGCAATGGGGTAGATCAAAGAGACGAAAGAACGTAACGGAATGAAAAAGAGGAAGGAAGAAAGACACACACACAGACACACAATAAAGTAAATAGACGAACAGACAGAAGCAGATCATGAGAAAGATGGAGAGAGGGGGAGAGAGAGAGAGAGAGAGAGAGAGAGAGAGAGAGAGAGAGAGAGAGAGAGAGAGAGAGAGAGAGAGAGAGAGAGAGAGAGAGAGAGAGAGAGAGAGAGAGAGAGAGAGAGAGAGAGAGATATGAAAACTTAAA
>CM065686.1:21176567-21179067 GCA_017654935.2 Phymorhynchus buccinoides | reverse complement strand
TGCGCTCATAATTAATTGTTTGACCGGACACTGTCTGAGCGACCGAAGAAGAAGAAGAAGAAGAAGAAGGAGGATGGGGTTTCTCCCTAATAGGGTAATAATCGTGTGACTCACACGAAATGATTCTTTTCTACCTATGTTGACACTTTGATTCTAATCCGCTCGTGCGTTCTCAGCAACACCGGGCCTTCTTCTTCTTCTTCTTCTTTCTTCTTCTTCTGCGTTCCCAGGCCATATGGCCATAATGGGTAAGGTACGTACGTGTCCGGTTTTCAGTTTTTACTGGTCTCCCCGCTGCGCGCAGCCGACACATTCCGATTTCGGAGGAGCTCAAAGGAGAAAAATTATTTGGAAGATGGTTTTTGTTCTTAAAGTCAAGGAGAATGGACCAATAATTAAGTCAGAAAGATAGTAGGTGATAAAAAGCAAAGGGAAAAGGCAGAGTCAAAGAGTGGCAGATTAGAGGAAGTTACAAGCACAGAACTTCCAGAAGGTGGGGGGACTATTATTTTACGAAAGACACCCCCCCCCCCCCCCCCCCCCAATATCACCACGGGGGAGAGACTCGTGGAGGGGTCGGGGTCGTCCATCTTCCCGTATGGAGGCACGAGGCATCCACCCACTGTCCCATAAAGGGCCAATAACTACAAATGTCAGACACGTCTTCAAGTTCTTATTATCCAATGCCCACCCACATGCATAAACCCAACCACCCACAATGTGCGAACGCTCGCACACAGAAACATATGGCGCGCCAAAGATACAAAACTCTATCTAGCTGTATCTATCAGTTCGATAGAGTTTGAAAACCCTATCTAGCTGTTCGATAGAGTTTTAAAACTCCGTCGAACAGCTAGATAGGGTTTCCACAAAATAACCCTATCGAGATATAGTTTTTCTATCGCGATTTCTGATTGGTACATGGCTTCAGCGACAAGTTTGTGGCCTTGGCAGGGCAGTGACCCGTGAATTTGAATAAGACAATAGGCCTAGGCCCTACACAGTCAAATATACTAGTCCTATCTACCAATGAAATGTTTCGTTTAAAAAAAGTATCAAAATGGCGCGTTCGATAGAGTTTTACGACGAGAAACTCTATCTAGTTGCTCGACAGAGTTTTGAAACTCTATCTAACTGCTAGCTATAGTTTAGAAACTGTATCTAACAGTTCGATAGGGTTTTTAAACTCTGTCGAACTGCTAGATAGAGTTTTGGTCATTCGGCGCGCCATAGAAACAGTAGTAATTTGCCTGCACGCAAACATCTACCCACGCAGGCATAGGGGAGGGTCCGTTGGGACTAATCCCGCTCGGACTACTCTTTCGATCACACCGCTGACAGTCATGGCGGACATACCACATACCACTGGGACTAATCCCGTGTACGTGTGGACTAACATGTTATCCGTACCGCTCGGACTGCACACATACGTTTAGTGTAAGAAATAATAATAAACAGTAAAGCCATTTCGACGAATTTATTACGGCTATATTCACATTTATGCCCGTCAAGAACGATAATTTGTAACAGAAAAGAACATAGCGATTGCTTTTTCAGTCAACAGATTATTGTTCTTGACGGGCATAAATGTGAATATAGCCTTTATTACAAAATAAAATAATAATTAAAAAAATTAATTAAATTCAAATTTTATCTTTTGGGTATGTCGACACTAAATGGACCCTAAGCCTATCCCTAACCCTATTCCTAACCCTAACCCTAACCCTATTCTTAACCCTAACCCTAACCCTATCCCTAAACCTATCCCTAACTCTATCCCTAACCCTATCCCTAACCTATGTGAAAAACAAGGAATACCTGGGTACGCAGAAATGCAATGATACAAATGCTCAGCAGACATTAGACCGAATGGGAAAAGCAATGCAAACAAGTGCAACGCGGAGCGGCTGCCGAGGTACTCCGAAATCGGAATGTGTCGGCTGTACACACAGCGGGGAGACCATTGAGAACTGAAAACAGGACGCACACACGGACGGATAGACGGCCGGAAAGAAGTGGGACATATCGGGCCTGTGACACAAAGGGCCTAGGCACGGCCGTTCAATTGGGATCATTTAGCTTCCACCTATGCACTATCGTGAAACCCACTCACCTCCTCCCCTAATGCATCTCCTTCCCCCATCCAGCCAGTCACTGAGGCAAGCAAGACTCGGCGATACCAGCAAGCTAGCACACCCACGCAGGAACTCAGTAGTCAAGTGTGAGCCACAGTGCTACAGCCAACTGTTTGCTACCCCCCCTCTCTCTCTCTCTCTCTCCCTCCCTCTCTCTCTCTCTCTCTCTCTCTCTCTCTCACTGCTCTCTCTCTCTCTCTGTGTCTCTGTCTCTCTCCCTCACCGCTCTCTTTCTCTCTCTGTCTCTTTCTCTGTCTCTGTCTCTGGGTGTTTCCAGCCGTGTTGGTGGAGTCTAGGCTTACGGGTTCACTTGTAATATTTACATCAAATCATCAGTCAACAGATAGAGTTTCAAACCATGAAGT
>CM065686.1:21166567-21171567 GCA_017654935.2 Phymorhynchus buccinoides | reverse complement strand
ACAAAAACGTTAAGAAGAAGAAAAAATAAATAAAATGATTTTTAACACAATTTAAAGTAAAAATCAAAATACTCCCACCGGCCCTCCCACCCCTCTCTATTTCTCCACATACACACAATAGACACTCATGAACACTCACATCATCACATCAAGGATATAAAAAATGTCAATGCATGAACAAACAGAAAACAAGCTTGAAGCAAAAAAAAACCAGGTTGTCTTTGATCGACCACCCACCCCACACCCACCCCACCCCACCTTATCCACACACAAATCATACTCACTTACAATATCCTGGGGGTGAAAACATAGACGATTTGCGGAAAAAAAATTGAATGTGTCTCCCCCCCCCCCCCCCCCCCCCCCCCCCCCCCCCCCCCACACACACACACAAAAAATCGGATTGTCCCCCATGAAAAAGTAGGTAAAACAGCTACCTATCAATGAAAGGTCACTCGCGGCAAACCGCGAAATTATGTCCCTTGGCTATTTGCGAACATTTCCTATTGGCATGCGAAAGTTTTAACCACTCTGCCATCCGCCTTCCTTGGCTGGTTGTGGTTGAGGCGACGAAAGTGGGCCCCACACAAGGATGTCTTAACCACTCTGCCACTGCCGCTTTCCTTGGCTGGTTGTGGTTGAGGCGACGAAAGTGGGCCCCACACAAGGGTGGCTTAACCACTCTGCCACCTGCCTGCCTTCCTTGGCTGGTTGTGGTTGAGGCGACGAAAGTGGGCCCCACACAAGGGTGGCTTAACCACTCTGCCACCTGCCTGCCTTCCTTGGCTGGTTGTGGTTGAGGCGACGAAAGTGGCCCCCACACAAGGATGGCTTAACCACTCTGCCACCTGCCTGCCTTCTTTGGCTGGTTGTGATTGAAGCGACGAAAGTGGCCCCCACACAAGGATGGCTTAACCACTCTGCCACCCGCTTTCCTTGGCTGGTTGTGGTTGAGGCGACGAAAGTGGGCCCCCACACAAGGATGGCTTAACCACTCTACCACCCGCTTTCCTTGGCTGAGTGTGATTGAAGCGACGAAAGTGGGCCCCCACACAAGGATGTCTTAACCACTCTACCACCCGCTTTCCTTGGCTGAGTGTGATTGAAGCGACGAAAGTGGGCCCCCACACAAGGATGTCTTAACCACTCTGCCACCCGCTTTCCTTGGCTGAGTGTGATTGAAGCGACGAAAGTGGGCCCCCACACAAGGATGTCTTAACCACTCTGCCACCCGCTTTCCTTGGCTGAGTGTGATTGAAGCGACGAAAGTGGGCCCCCACACAAGGATGGTGCTCAATGACTATAATAGGCACTACGTAGTAGGGATTCAAAGCACTGTACACACACTTACAAACGCACAATAGCTTCTACCAAATACTATGTATGACATCCTAATCTTTTTTTTTCCTTTTGTATCCGCATAATGCATCAATGCGAGCATTTATTCGTCGATTTTGGAATTACAGATCGTACGTGATTTCTTACGGCGATCCCCCCCCCAAAAAAAAAAAAAAAAAAAAAAAAAAAAAGAAGAAGAAAAAAAAAAAGAGGCCGAAATTTTGCCGAATTATGCATTTATTCAAAACTGTCCATGTTAGATCACCGTTGTCTCTCTGCAGAACATGGTTACGCAAAGTGATTGGCATGCTCCAGTCAGCAGTGGGAGTCAGGTTGCAGTCTGAAAACGCCAGGGTCTGGGCCAGAAAAAGGTTGATGCTCAAAACATAATACGCATTGCTTTAATGTGCAATTGTTGTTGTTGTTGCTGTCAGCTTACTCTCTGTTCTTTATGAACAAAGGTACTTTACTACTGAAAAGAGAAGCCGTGGTTTTTTTGTCTGTCGCCTATCAAGAAGTCTCAGTGACGCTCTTAGACATTTGAAAGCAACAATGTCTTCAACCCGACTTAGAGCCAAACAGCTTGGCTCTAACTAAGCTGGGTTGAGATAGTGTTTTCCTCTAAAAGACTTGGTTTAATGAAGTTTCTCAATTTCTCTAATTATAATTAATGTATCCACTCCATGTTATACGCTTCAAACTTTTTTTATTGTAAGAAAGGCCTACTAAGATCTCTCTCTCTCTCTCTCTCTCTCTCTCTCTCTCTCTCTCTCTCTCTCTCTCTCTCTCTCTCTCTCTCTCTCTCTCTCTCTCTCTCTCTCTCTCTCTCTCTCTCTCTCTCTCTCTCTCTCTCTCTCTCTCTCTCTCTCTCTCTCTCTCTCTCTCTCTCTCTCTCTCTCTCTCTCTCTCTCTCTCTCTCTCATCACCTCTCGTTTCCACCTTCACAGTTATAGGCAAAGGATGTTCTTGAAT
Source organism: Phymorhynchus buccinoides (assembly GCA_017654935.2). NCBI lineage: Eukaryota > Metazoa > Mollusca > Gastropoda > Neogastropoda > Raphitomidae > Phymorhynchus > Phymorhynchus buccinoides. The sequence continues at coordinate 21,169,257 of CM065686.1, read as the reverse complement.
CATGTGCAACTGTCAATCTTCTCGCATTTTTAATTGATTTTAAAAACATCTGAGTGTGTTTTGTTATCAACACAGAGAAAAAAAACCCACCAACATGTTAAACGTGATTAAATGTCTGAACTTTTCATTACTCGAAACCAAACAAAAAACAAAACAAAACGAAAGCAAAACCCTGCACGACTGGACATGACATCACTTTCTATCTCAAGAATGTTGAAATGTAGTTTCAAATTCAAACGTGCTGTTTAGCTACTTCATTTTGTGTAATTTATGCATACGTTATTTTATTTTTATTTTTTGTTGCGATTGTAAGCCTGCTTTTGTGGCGGCGCCCTCGGAGGAGGACCTCACTCACGCTGGCTCCGCAACTAAGAGAATAGTGTCGTCAGTAGGGGGCTTAGTAGATGGTGTCCTGAACAGGCTCCACTGAACTCCACCGAAGTGACTCAGCAGCAGTGCAGTGTCTCCTCGGTTGGTTGCCTCCTTACGGCCTAACATATATTCGCTCCTCTTGGACTGCTGTTCTCGGATTCTGCGACCTGAACAAGCCGGGGTGTAGCTGCGATTTGGGAATCGGAATGAGCGCTGTGGAAGCAACGCCACTGTACGGCCCAGAAGATGGGACAGCAAAAAAGAAAGAAAATCTACTGCTTTCGCTGTCTGTACACGAGTAAACCCAATGCATGGATTTCACGTCAATCATGACTCACATCGTCACAATCGCATCGTATTGACATCGAGTCGTATGTGTTGTAGCAGACCCTTAACACATTCTCAACGTGTTTTTGTGTGGGTATATGGACACTAGAACAAACAACGCACAGCAAAGGAGTTGAGATATTTTGGAGGAGTCCTCCTTTTGTCTATCCATGGACTAGTTTGTGACATAAAGTCAGTATTTGGTATATATCCTATGAAAATTCGGGCTGCTCTCCCCCGGAGAGCGCGTCGCCGCAAGTGCAGCGCCTACCCATTTTTATTTAAAAAAATGTTTTTTGGGAGGGCAGGGTGAGGAGGGATGTAGGCACACTTGGAAAACTGGCTATCAATTTGGCCATACCAGGCAGCGGGATTTCTCCCTGCTCGTAGCGACTGTTCCAACAGCAAAGAAAAAAAGACCTGGCCAGACCCCGTCTCTGTGGCCCAGAAGCTCTTCGGAAGCCTGGAGGACTTGCAACATACGGCCGCCTTCATATTGGATGCTGGGGTGTCCCTCTGACATATGAGAAGAAGAAGAAGAAGAAGAAGAAGAAGAAGAAGAAGAAGAAGTACCGACTTTCAACTGCCGTGGGATTGTTTACGTGCGTAAAGCGCACGGGTCACACTAGCTTTAAGTCCCCATCCGAAGGACTCGACGTTCAGTTCGATTTTCCTGTCGAACTAGGAAGAAAGGGTCGAGGAGGCCGGGATTCGAACCCGGGTCACTCACGTTGCAGTCACGCATTACGTTTGGCAGGCGAACGTCTTAACCACTCTGCCACCTTTCTGAGGTATGCTACGTTTCATGAATTCAGCGAAAAGAATTATGAAAATCATAACGCTTTCTACTTATTACTGAAGAGTAACCTGAAGAAGATCTGTATTGGCATAGGCCTAGTAATGTACAAGATGTTTCTATCTGGCTAATAGTTGTCAAAACGATAAACAGACAAATATATGTACAATGAGAAATAGGCTCCCTGTCTATATGTGCGTGTGCATGTGTGTGTATGTTTCTGTGCACGCATTTATTTGTGTACACATGTCTCTACGCACGAGCGTATGCACATGTGTGTGTGTGCGCGTGCGTGTGTACGTTCGTGTGTGTGTGTGTGTGTGCGTGTTCGTGCGTGCGTGTGTGTGCGTGCATGTGTGCGTGCGTGTGCATGTATGTGTGTGTGTGTGTGTATGTGCGTGTGCGTGTGTGTTTGTGTGTGTGTGCGCTCGCGCGCGCGTGTGTGTATATGTGTGTGAATGTGAATGTGTGTGTATGTGTATGTGTATGTGTGTATGTGTACACTTGCTTCTGAAAGTGTGTATGTTGTTGGTGGTGGTGGTGGTGTGTGTGTGTGTGTGTGTGCGTGCGTGTGCGTGTGCGTGTGTGTGTGTGTGTGTGCGTGTGCGTGTGCGTGTGCGTGTGCGTGTGCGTGTGCGTGCGCGCGTGCGCGTGTGCGCGTGCGTGTGCGCGCGCGTGTGTGTCTGTGTGTCTGTGTGTGTGTGTGTGTGTGTGTCTGCGCTTGCTTGCTTCTGAATCTGAATGTGCATAATGTTGATGCGTTCTCTCTGCCAAGTTGTGTAAGTATTTGTGCTTCAAGTCATGCATCATGCATAGTCACCTTCAATTCTTCGCCTCTGGGTTTCTTTCTGTCTGAAGCGACAGATGTCTGCAGATTTATTGAATTGAAAACTCAGATTTATTCGAAAGCATTGTAGGTTCCCCCCTCCCTCACCCCCTACCCCCATATCAACTCTTGTTAAATTCTCCCCATCAAAGATTCATGTCTTTGGCTGCCTGGTTGGCGCCTTCTAATGCACCAGCCAAGATCTGTTCCTCTTCAGATTCTAGCCCGAGAGCTCGCCCGGTAAATTTAATGCACTAATGTCAAGTCAAGTCAAGTCAAGTCAAGTCAAAATGATCTTTATTGAGGATCAAAGGAATAAGCATTGAAACGTTTTTGCATCCTGTCCTCAAGAGAACAAAATAACTCTTG
>CM065686.1:21149067-21161567 GCA_017654935.2 Phymorhynchus buccinoides | reverse complement strand
CCTGTTTGTGTTATTTTGTCAACTTTTGTTTAGCCAAAGGGAGGAATACTGGCAAGTGAAAGCGTGGGTGGAAATGTCGGGTATTAGTTTGTTTTATTTAAGAGTGCTAAGCGTCGTATTTCTGCAGTATCATTTACAGATCAAATATCACAGGGAAAATGATGATACAGATGAAACATCGCAGGGAAAATGATGATCCAGACAAAATACCACAGGGAAAATGCAAGAGTGAGAGAGAGAGAGAGAGAGAGAGAGAGAGAGAGAGAGAGAGAGAGAGAGAGAGAGAGAGAGAGAGAGAGAGAGAGAGAGAGAGAGAGAGAGAGGTTTTAATCCTAAGTATATCTAGATTCATTTTCATTTTGAATTGTAGACGAATAAATATATTTCGTTTTATTTGCAAAAACAATCGAAAGCGAGTTTTCATTAAAATCGGCATGTTTTTATTTTCGTTCGCTACGTTTCAAACAATGGTGTTTAGTTGATGCGTGATTGTGGTAAATAAATAGGGGAAGCCAGCCACTCTTGAAGTCTTTGCTCAAGCTAGGGTCAGAGGGTGTTTATTTAACCAAAGGAGGTAGCCCCTAACAATTTATACCTACAGTGGTGACTTCAAACAGTTTCCTGTTTACCCCAGACAATTGAGTTTCGTACTAGTAAAGTTATGTTTTGCCCAAAGAAGAGAGAATGTGAAGAAGAATGCTGGAAAGGAATACATGTTTTGCTGCTGGTTTGGGGTGGGGAGAGAGAGAGAGAGAGAGAGAGAGAGAGAGAGAGAGAGAGAGAGAGAGAGAGAGAGAGAGAGAGAGAGAGAGAGAGAAACGGGGTAGGGGTAGGGGTGGTGTGTTTGGAGGGAGAGAGACTTTAGATGTCTTTAAAAAAAAATGCATTTGAATTACTTTTATTACGCCTAAACGTCATACAATATAACAAGTGCAAAATCAATGATGTATGAAAACATTCGAATAACTGTATTCGAATACGGTAACAAGGGCGCAACTACACAACATGAAAAACCCTGAAAGGCCGGGGTCTAGGGGTAATGTCCCCCTGCAGCTGAAGAAATAAATGATTTATGAAGGTATTTTAGTTTGCTTTTTCCACAAATAATACAAATACTTATTTTAAGTGTTTGAAAAATACAGTAGACACACAAAGATCTTGTTTGACAAATCTAATTAAAAAAAAGGAAATTCCTTTTCTGGTAAAATTCAAAAACAGGAAATCCTTGTATACCAGGAAAAGTTGCGGTAAAGGTCAAGATTTGCCACCCCCCCCCTACATTTCTCGGTTAATTGTATTTGTCCGTTTTTGCCTTTGTAGGAACATTTTTAGCTAATAACCTTGTTTTGAATACTAACCCTATCCCTAACCCTAGCCCTAACCCTAACCCTACCCCCAACCCTATAAGACGGAAAAACGCAACGAACGACAACTGTGACAAATCGCGGTGTACTGCAGTGGGGGGTAGGGTTAGGTTTAGGGCTAGGGTTAGTATTCCAAAAAGGTTATTAGCTAAAAATGTTCCTAAAATACATGAATGGCAAGAAAGGCAAACACGGAAAAATACAATTAACCGAGAAATGCAAGGGGGGGTGGCACATCTTTACATTAAAAAACCCACCGTTTCTACTAATGTTTGAACATATGAATGCAATGTCAAAAATACCTAGTTCACATTCTGTTGAAAGTCCTGGAAGTAGCACACAAACAGCCCCACCTCTAACAATTTATATCCACAGCAGTCTGAATTCTTGAACAATTCTTGTTGGTGCTTTTTTTTCTTCTTCAGAGATTCGCGAAAGCTGAGAACGAGAATTGAATTCAAGTCTCGTTCTTTGGTGAACGTAACAATTTAGACATGGATGAGAGAGAGAGAGAGAGAGAGAGAGAGAGAGAGAGAGAGAGAGAGAGAGAGAGAGAGAGAGAGAGAGAGAGAGAGAGAGAGAGAGAGAGAGAGAGAGAGAGAGAGAGAAGGGGTAGGGGTAGGGGTGGTGTGTTTGGAGGGAGAGAGACTTTAGATGTCTTTAAAAAAAAATGCATTTGAATTACTTTTATTACGCCTAAACGTCATACAATATAACAAGTGCAAAATCAATGATGTATGAAAACATTCGAATAACTGTATTCGAATACGGTAACAAGGGCGCAACTACACAACATGAAAAACCCTGAAAGGCCGGGGTCTAGGGGTAATGTCCCCCTGCAGCTGAAGAAATAAATGATTTATGAAGGTATTTTAGTTTGCTTTTTCCACAAATTATACAAATACTTATTTTTAAGTGTTTGAAAAATACAGTAGACACACAAAGATCTTGTTTGACAAATCTAATTTAAAAAAAGGAAATTCCTTTTCTGGTAAAATTAAAAAACAGGAAATCCTTGTATACCAGGAAAAGTTGCGGTAAAGGTCAAGATTTGCCACCCCCCCCCTACATTTCTCGGTTAATTGTATTTGTCCGTTTTTGCCTTTGTAGGAACATTTTTAGCTAATAACCTTTTTTTGAATACTAACCCTATCCCTAACCCTAGCCCTAACCCTAACCCTACCCCCCCCACCCTATAAGACGGAAAAACGCAACGAACCACAACTGTGACAAATCGCGGTGTACTGCAGTGGGGGGTAGGGTTAGGTTTAGGGCTAGGGTTAGTATTCCAAAAAGGTTATTAGCTAAAAATGTTCCTAAAATACATGAATGGCAAGAAAGGCAAACACGGAAAAATACAATTAACCGAGAAATGCAAGGGGGGGTGGCACATCTTTACATTAAAAAACCCACCGTTTCTACTAATGTTTGAACATATGAATGCAATGTCAAAAATACCTAGTTCACATTCTGTTGAAAGTCCTGGAAGTAGCACACAAACAGCCCCACCTCTAACAATTTATATCCACAGCAGTCTGAATTCTTGAACAATTCTTGTTGGTGCTTTTTTTTCTTCTTCAGAGATTCGCGAAAGCTGAGAACGAGAATTGAATTCAATTCTCGTTCTTTGGTGAACGTAACAATTTAGACATGGATGAGAGAGAGAGAGAGAGAGAGAGAGAGAGAGAGAGAGAGAGAGAGAGAGAGAGAGAGAGAGAGAGAGAGAGAGAGAGAGAGAGAGAGAGAGAGAGAGAGAGAGAGAGAGAGAGAGAGAGAGAGAGAGAGAGAGAGAGAGAGAGAGAGAGAGAGAGAGAGAGAGAGAGAGAGAGAGAGAGAGAGGGGGAGAACAATTGAAGAAAGTTTAACCCTTTCATCGCCACTGTCACCTCTTGGCACCACAATGATTTAACACCCATGTCACTGAAAGGCATCAAATAAGGGTCTGGTATCCAGTGACCTTATGTTCTTCATTTTGGGAGGTAAGGATAGGCCCTGTTTTGTGCATGTCACCGAGGAATCCCAATATTGCAGACATAATCTTTTCTCTTTCTAGGTAAGATTAATGGAAAGTTTTGGCTGAAAAATGGCTGGCGTTAAAAGGGTTAATCCCTTTAGGCCATTAGCCCATAGAAACAGGGTCAACGTACAAAAAGAAGTCAAAATAACACTAGACTAGAAACATGGTTAACCTTCCAAATACTCGTCCATACGTTTCCGGAGAGAGAGAGAGAGAGAGAGAGAGAGAGAGAGAGAGGAGAGAGAGAGAGAGAGAGAGAGAGAGAGAGAGAGAGAGAGAGAGAGAGAGAGAGAGAGAGAGAGAAAGAGAGGGGGAATACGAAATACGAATGTTTTATTGAGGGTAAAAAGGATAAGCTACAATAGCTTCTTTGCACCTGGCCCTCTCACTCACACACACACACACACACACACCATGCATCAGACAGAGAAAAAATGACATAAAAAGTTAAAAACAGAGAGAGAGAGAGAGAGAGAGAGAGAGAGAGAGAGAGAGAGAGAGAGAGAGAGAGAGAGAGAGAGAGAGAGAGAGAGAGAGAGAGTGTCTTGCTTTGAAAGTACTTTGAGTTTATTTCTGAGGAACAAGGAAACGGTAAGAAACATACAGTGCCATGCAAAAGTGTTGCAAAATGACGGAAAACATAAAACAAATGTGAAGTAAAAGACCCCCTCCCCCTCCCCACCCCATCAATAAGAGTAACATTTTAATCAGACAAAAACAACAAACAAACAAATCCCACTTGATTTCTAAGAATAAATCGGCTTTAGCAATTGAACAGTTATTTTTAGGAGTCATTGTGGATAAAAAACACACACACACACACAACTGCCTTGGCATGATAACACCAGTGCTATTCTTTAAAAAAGATTAACAGCCGAATGTACTGTCTGAGAAAAATGAAATCTTTTAGTATGCGTGCTGAGATTCTAATGTTTTATTCTTCTGTCATCCTGCAGTGTTTTAACCTTTGGTGTTGTGTGCTGCGCTGGGGTGGGAGCGTCCCTAAACATGACAAAGACAAGACTGGAGAAGACAATAAAGAAAGCTGGTGGGGTGGTGGTGGGGAAAAACCCCAAAACTCATTTTGACGACCTGGGCCTGTATTCACGTTGAGATAGCATGAGACTTAGCATGATGCTAACTTAGAAGCTCTTCCAATGTCCTATAGGATTTAATAGGACTTTTGGAAGAGCTTCTAAGTTAGCATGATGCTAAGTCTCATGCTATCTCAACGTGAATACAGGCGCCCTGTACTCTAGAAAACTGACGGACAAACTGAGGACAATCATGACGGATGAAACCCACCCTGTACATGACGAGACGATCGGACAGAAGAGACAGATTCCGAGCCCCGCGCATTAAAACATCGAGGCATCTTTACTCTTTTAACCCCTCAGACATTCGTCTTTACAACGAATGCTGACCCCCCCCCCCCCCCCCCCCTGTTCCCCCCACTGTTCTCTCACTTTACTTCTACACAAAACACAATACATTGTTCTCTCTTACTTTACTTCTACACAAAACACAATACATTGTTCTCTCTTACTTTACTTCTACACAAAACACAATACATTGTTCTCTCTTACTTTACTTCTACACAAAACACATACATTGTTCTCTCTTACTTTACTTCTACACAAAACACAATACATTGTTCTCTCTTACTTTACTTCTACACAAAACACAATACACTGTTCTCTCTTACTTTACTTCTACACAAAACACAATACACTGTTCTCTCTTACTTTACTTCTGCACAAAACAGAATACATTGTTCTCTCCCTTTAAAAAAGAATCAAAGCCATGTGAACTGATCCTGAGTTTGGGTACATAAAATAATAACTTTTTTCTAAGAGTAACAACCGCTTTTCTTTCTTGTCTGATTAAACAGAATATTAATTGTCCCCCCCCCCCCCTGTATTTCCTGCTTTTCTCTAATTATCTAGTACTTTTTTTAAAGTTTGTTTTTAAAGTTTCTTTTCTTTTTATATCATTATGTTTTCAAATTGTATTATCCCCCCCCCCCCCTCACTGACAATCAATATACAAAGGGACGAGTGTACATGCAAATGAACATGCAACATATAAATGAAAGCCAACACACACAATCAAAACCGACACACAGACGAAGAAATAAACCAAACAAACCGAACCCGTTTCTTCATGTCTGTCTTTTTTCTTTGTCTCTTTCCCCTCTGTCTTCTCGCTTCTTGATCTTCTCTATCTCCCCTTCATTGTTTGTTTCTCTCAGTATGTGTCCATTCTGTCTTTTTTTTCTTTCTGCACTTTGATCTCAAGGAGATCCCTGGTTTTATTTTTGTTTTGTTTTGTTTTGTTTGACCTGTTATATTAAATTGGGTTGTTTTTTTTTTGGTTTTTTAACGAATTCCGCAACAGGTCTTCTTTTTTTTTTCCCCCCTCTCTCTCTCTCATTTACCTTTACTTACAACGAATGCTGACTTGATCTGTGATCTGTGCTTTTCTTTTGTTTTCCCTCAGAATGTACACTGTTTTTGCCTGTAAATGTGGTGTTTTTTTCTCTGTTTGACACGCATTTGCCATAGCAGCATGGATCTTTTCATTGTAATCTTACTCGTGAATGTGCTAGCAGTGTGGAGTGCGATTGTGTAAGATGAACATTTTTTTGTTTTGTTTGTTGTTGTTGCTTTTTTCCCCCCTTGAGGGGTGGGGTGGGGAGGTGTGTGGGTGAGGGGTTGGGGGAGGGGAGAGGGAAAGGGGTGCGGATGTGAAGACAGTAGAGCGTGTGTGAAGGCGTTGATGTTTGATACTTACAGTAATTTACCTCTTTCCCTTTTCAATTGCTTGATGTTGTTATAATGTTTTGTACTCTTTCTGTGCCATCGGATGTATTTATAATGTGTATGCTTAGCCCCAGGGATTAATAAAGTTATTTGAATTGAAATGAATAGAATTGAATTTATTGCTTGTAGCACCACATTTCACACAAAACAATACTTGATTCTGCTGTGCAATTTAACAATCGCCTAATCATTTCAATTACTCGTGAATACATTCCCCACTTGGTGCCTGACACGAGGCTTCATGAATCGGAAGAAAATCGAAGACACTTTTAAGTTATATCTGGCAACTTACCTTTACTTTAACAAAGTCAATTAACTATTGTTCAATTCAGTGGACTATTCAACAACGCAAGAAATGATGCTAAATAGATTCCTAATACTAGTAAGACTACAAGAACCGTTCTGACCACCATTGTCGTGCTTAACTTATCATTGCTAACGAAACATTACATTCTTTTATAAGAAACAAGCTGGAAAGCATCAAAAAGGTTTCCTTGTGGTACTTAAAAAAAGGACTGCTGGAAGCCCCTGAAATTCTGTCTGGAAGAGTATGGAAAGAGAGGCTGCCAGCATGTATGTTCGGTATGCCAGTCTGTTTGTTCCGACTACGACTGCCAGATAGCCGTGGGGCCAGCTGCTACCGTAAATGGCTGGGCTGGAATTTGTTTGTAGTGGAGATGCCTTGCCCAGGGTGAATAGCTACTCTCTGACCAAAGGGATTTTTCTTTTAGGACTGCTGGTGTTGGGGAATGTCCCTGGTGCAAGGTCTAAGATAGAACGACTGATCTATAGATTACCCACCGATCCGTGGAACTGTTTTGTTGAAACATTCTGTTGTATACTACAACACGCACCGATTACAGATCTATAGTATGGCTATCATCAGCAACAGCATTGCATGTAGTACTAACCACCATTCATCATCATCATCATCGGTGTCTTCATCATTGTGACGAGGGAATGGGTTAAAAGGCTAAGTCTCTAGGGAAGACTTTTAGTGTGTTAAATTTTCAAGTAGAAAATTTGCCTTTAGCCCACTTCTCTAGGGTGTGGGAGGTGAGCAACTTTCCCGGCCCCTTTTCATCTAATAAATTTATATTTGTGCCCGGGTTCTGGCTCGTATGATTGAATGAAATACAAGTGGTAGTATGCTCTAAATGGCAGACAGAGAGAAGTAGGTTTTTACATGAAAATTACACAGCTTCCACTCTCATCAGTCTGACCAAAGGGTTTAGAATTATTTGACACTTGTATTTTATTTACTCACAAAATCTGCATAAGATTATGCAACAATAAGAATAAAGCAGCTCAATGGCGTCAAAACAAAATATAAATGAAAAAACAATGAAATCCGAAAGGATTTACAAGACTTTTGTCTTTCTAGAAGGTTAGCCCCAAACCGGAAGGGTCCCTAATATTCTTAGGTGTCCTGGTTTCCAGTTATTGTTCTTAGCACTGTCTTAGGGACTTAGCTGTGTTGAAGTTCCTCCGTAGGTATCGGCGAGTGCTGGGTTGACTTGGCTTGCTCTGGTGTAGAGTAGCTCCCAGTCATTCCGGTTGCGGCGTCGCGGGATGGCACGGTTCAGGCGTGGTCTCCTCGCGGATTCTGGGTGCGGGGGCGACTTGGCGGCGGTCCCGTCTTGATGCTTGTGAGTCAGGGATAATCGTCCTGATCACGTTGCCCTGCTGATAATCACAGGAAAAGGTGGTTGTAGATCTCTACGGCTTAGAGACAAGGGGCTTCAGCCGGCAGGGAATTAGTGGATCCCAACCGGCTAGAAGGCTGCCCTTGTACAATAGCACTAATCCAAATAACCTGAATTTCAGTTACCAAACTGAAATAACACATGACATGTGTACTGGAATCAACTGTTATGATTCAGTAACACAAGTCAGCAAACCTCACTCTCAGTCCAACACTTGGAAAGGAATGTTATCAAAAGTTACAAGGTTGCAACCCAGGGATCCCCTACTAAGAATATACAAAAGGGTTAGTAGGCCTAGAATCCGGTTCTTGTCCTAAAAGAGTTAAAATAAAAAACACACACACAAACATAATACGTGCACATAATTAGAACAGAATGTTTACCAATTCTTTTCACTGACGTATCTACTCCTTATTCATCATGGAACATAGGATCTAGATCAAAAATAGAATCAAACAAAAACAAATCTCAATCACTTATGTTACATCCCAGCCATCCCTAATACTCACTAGTTGGGCTATTTTGACTGGTAGCAAGAGAGATTGATTCTGCCCTGTTGTTTCAGCCAGGGTTTAGTGTCTTGTGAGTAAGATAATGTTTTGGCGACTTTCCTCCAATTCAAATCCCCCTTTAATTTTAAACACCCGAAGGCCTATGATTGGGTTACTAGCCGTCAAGAAATCACGAGACGACGCTTCAAATTATGCATATTAGTACGAACGCTCACGCGCCGGTTACATCACTGGCACGTGTCACATTCCTCTCCCTATCGTGATCGGGAAAGGAGATACGGGGAACAAAGGGAGACCGCCAATGTGGGTGTCACAAGCTGACAGGGAAGGTAAAACGGGCTTCAAAGAGATAGCGCCTATAATCGGCGAACTGTTTGATGTTGAATTGTAATAGGGCATTTGCCACGAGTTTTCGTGCTTTGAGTAGAAAACGAGGGGGGGGGGGGAGGTGTAGTTAAGAAAGTGGAGATGCGTGGGCCACCTTGTCACAATCATCATCATCATCATCATCATCATCATCATCATCATCATCATCATCGTCGGCGTCTTCATTATCTTCATTATCATCATCATCATCATCATCATCATCATCGTCGTCTTCTTCTTCATCATCATCATCATCATCATCATCATCATCATCATCATCATCATCGTCATCGTCGTCGGCGTCTTCATTATCATCATCATCATCATCATCATCATCGGCGTCTTCTTCATCATCATCATCATCATCATCATCATCATCATCATCATCAGAAGCGACAATATTTGGATCATCATCATCACCATCATCATCATCATCATCATCATCATCATCATCATCATCATCATCATCAACAACAGTAGCAGCAGCTGCAACATTAGCATCAAAAGCAGCTGCAATATTTGCATCATCATCCTCCTCCTCCTCCTCCTCCTCCTCCTCCTCCTCATCCTCATCATCATCATCTCATCATCATCATCATCATCATCATCATCATCATCATCATCATCATCATCATCATCATCTTGATTATCATCATTATCATCATCACCATCGGTGTGAGCATCAACGCTAACAACAGCAGCATCATCAGATAAAGCAAGAACACATCAACACGATACTGTAGAATATTAATATTTCATTCAAACTTAGCATCGGAGACACCAGCAAGAACCGGACTGATATTCCTGCTCACTGGATCAGGTACATGCGCGGTATTTCACAGTAATTGACGGACGTGTGTGTCCTGAGCATTCTCATTATCACCCCCGGACAGCAAGCCACTGCAGAGTGAGAGAGAGTGAGAGAGAGAGAGAGAGAGAGAGAGAGAGAGAGAGAGAGAGAGAGAGAGAGAGAGAGAGAGAGAGAGAGAGAGACAGAGACAGAGACAGAGACAGAGACAGAGACAGAGAGAGAGAGAGAGAGAGACCGCTCGAGCTGTGTTAACATTAAATCACCACGGTCAACACCCATCTCCATCGGGATGTTATCGATGTACTCCCGTCTCTATGTCTCCTCGTCTCTATGCGTCACTCTCATTGTGCCCCTGTCTCTGTATGTCCCAAATGTCTGTATGGATTCTTATCTCTATGTGTCCTCATCTGTATGTGTCACTCTCATTGTGCCCCTGTCTCTGTATGTCCCAAATGTCTGTATGGATTCTTATCTCTATGTGTCCTCATCTGTATGTGTCACTCTCATTGTGCCCCTGTCTCTGTATGTCCCAAATGTCTGTATGGATTCTTATCTCTATGTGTCCTCATCTGTATGTGTCACTCTCATTGTGCCCCTGTCTCTGTATGTCCCAAATGTCTGTATGGATTCTTATCTCTATGTGTCCTCATCTGTATGTGTCACTCTCATTGTGCCCCTGTCTCTGTATGTCCTAAATGTCTGTATGGAGACATAGTCATAGAGACGGGGGCACAATATAGAGACTAACATTGGTGACGGATAGAGACGGGGACACATAGAGGCGGAGACATATAGAGACGGGGACACGTAGAGACGGGGACACATGATAGAGACTAACATTGGTGACTGATGGAGACGGGGACATATAGAGACGGGGACATATAGAGACGGGGACATATAGAGACGGGGACACATAGAGACCGGGACACATGATAGAGACTAACATTGGTGACTGATAGAGACGGGGACACATAGAGACGGGGACATACAGAGACGGGGACACATAGAGACGGGTACACATAGAGACAGAGACATATAGAGACGGGGACACATAGAGACGGGGACACATGATAGAGACTAACACTGGTGACGGATAGAGACGTGGACACATAGAGACGGGGAAACACAGAGACGGGGACATACAGCATAGAGACGGGGACACATGATAGAGTAACATTGGTGACGGATAGAGACGGGGACACATAGAGACGGGGGACACATAGAGACGGGGGACACATAGAGACGGAGGACACATAGAGACGGGGGACACATAGAGACGGGGTTGCATCGCCCCGTAACCTCCTCCCTCCCTTCACCTTTGACTAACGCCCACCTCGTCACATCTGACGGTCGCCGCCACTGTAACGGTAGCCCCCCCCCCCCTCCGCCCTCCCCTCCACCCCCCCCCCCCCACCCACCCGGTATTATGATTCAGCTGACTAAAGGGCCAGTCACACGTCAGCTAAAATCGTACGACTGTGCGATGCGATTCGATCACGTGATCTCAAAAAGCGCGAATCACATTTTGTTCTTGGAGACCTATGTGATCGAATCGTATCGTACAGTGGTGCGATTTTAGTGGACGTATGGCAGGCCCCTTAACACCATTGCCTTTACTGCCACTTGCTGCTGCTGAGGCAGGGGATGAACAGTATTCTTTTGTTCCCCCAGTTCCAGTTAAAAGGGCACCCTGACGGATGAGGTTTTTGTGTGCAAGAAACACGTCGAGATCACCAGGAAAACACCCTTTACAGAGATCGCAACACTCACTTTGCTCTGGTTTTCTAGAAATCAAACCGTCAAATTGGCGATTCCTCCTTGGCGGAGGCGCTGGAAGTCAATTTGTTTCAGTGAAAGAGAAGAGCCGCCTGAGTCGCTTAGAACCAAGTCACGACATTTCCACAATACAAGCCTTTGTATTTACAGTTTACCAAACGGAGTTTCGCTCACAACAAAGGAAATAGCTCCTTTTTTGTTTTACTGCTCTAGAAAGAAGAAAAAGCTTCAACCACTCTGAGTGTCCTCCACCTACCCCGTCCAAAATGGCTTCTCTCTCCGGCAACTCCGCCAAAGAAGCAATAGCCGTTTTGACGGTTTGAATTCTAAGAAAAGGCTGCCTTTCTGGTGATCTTGACGTGTTTCTTGCAAAAACTCATCCGTCAGGGTGCCCCTTTAAAGACCCACCACGTCACGTGTCAAATCATGGTATTCACGTGTTTTCCCTCTTATAGCTGGTAAGAAAATTAATCATAATAAACCTTCCAAGCATAAGAGGGAATGTGACACGTGACGTGTGGGGTCTTTAAGAGACGGGAGTTCATTGTAGTAGGGAGACGAGGCACGTGTCTGTGTGTTCGTCTGTATGTCTGTATGTCTGTCTGTCTGTCTGTCTGTCTGTATGTCTGTGAACAAAAACATATATTCCACTTCATTGTGTCTAAAATATTAAACCAGTCTGCGAGAAAAAGAAACAACAACAATTTGGCTCCCACTCAAAATCTGTTTAACGTCCTCCGGTCTGAAACAGACACAATATGGGACATTAGTAGATATAGAAATGGTGGGAACGATCCTGGAGGCAATGCCCGGAGGCAGTGCAGCACCAGGAAAGTCCCGAATTTTCAACAATACAGATATTAAAATAATATCTATCGGATGGCTCCCAAGAGTTGTCTGTAAAATTGATCAGAATGACAAGCCGCTTAAGCGTTGTCTTAGTGCATCTGATTGGTTTAAATCACTTTTTAAAACATTATTTCACAGTGCATCTGATTGTCCCAAAGAAATATATTTCTTTATTTGTTATTATTTTTATAATATTATAATAATAATTAATATAATAAAGATACCGATTATAAGAATAATAATTATGAAAGGATTTATAAATCAAAGCTGGTGTTGC
>CM065686.1:21141567-21144067 GCA_017654935.2 Phymorhynchus buccinoides | reverse complement strand
TGCAACGTTTTCTTGCTAGACAAATTAACCATACACACAAATAATGATCAAGAACAGAAGATTTAGAACTAAACATAATAAAAATTATTATCAACACACATACACATACACACACACACTCGCGCGCGCTTGCGCGCACACGCACACACACGCATATGCACACGCACACGCACGCACACGCACGCACACGCACGCACACACTTAGTTTCTATCCATACTGCTTCTAATTCTGCAACATGGAGGTCAGGGCGAGGTTTGCAATACAAAGAGTTAACGAACACAAAATAATTAATCGCGACTCCTCCATAAGGATGGAGCAAAGCAATGTTTATATTCCTAAGCATTCTAAGCTGAATAGTCAACTTTTTAAAATAATAAGGTTCATCACACACATTTGTTAAAGGGGTACCCTGACGGATGAGTTTTTGTTGTTGCAAGAAACAATTCGAGATTACCAGAAAGACAGCCTTTTCAAGGATCGGAACACTCACTTTGCTCCGGTTTCCTAGAAATCAAACCGTCAAAACGTTGATTCCTCCTTGGCGGAGTTGCTGGAGAGAGAAGCCATTTTGGACGGGGTGGGTGGAGGCCATTCCAGTGGTTGAAGCTTTTTCTTCTTTGTAGTGCAGTAAACATGAAGGGGAAGCTATTTCCTTTGTTGTGAGCGAAACTCCTTTTGGTAAACTGTAAATAAAAAGGTTTGCATTGTGGAAATTTCGTGATTTGGTCTAAGCGACTTTCTCTTTCTCTGAAATAATTTGACTTCCAGCACCTCCGCCAAGGAGGAATCATCGATTTGACGGTTTGATTTCTAGGAAACCAGAGCAAAGTGAGTGTTGCGATCTGTGTAAAGGGTGATTTCCTGGTGATCTCGACGTGTTTCTTGCTAAGACTCATCCGTCAGGGTGTCCCTTTAAGGAACCGCTGCTTCGCGGTCAGGGTGAGCTGTGATCGTTCTCACGTTCTCCTGTAGGTCTTGCAGCAGATGCGGCAAAACTCCGCAGCCAGTCCAGTCAGAAACGTTACCCTGAACCTGGCGCCAGTCAGACAGTACAGGTAGAAGTTAGCTCCATTAGTTAGAAGAAGTCAACACGGTGCTGACCCCGAGAAACACCTGGAACTTGACCAGCATGAACGGGGTCACTCCAATGAATGTAGCTGGGAAATATTGACACGATAGCCATCGGTGTTGTCAGGAGAGAAAAAACGAAGTGTTGGCAGCGTGACCAAGGTGACCGTTAGCGTGGACACTTTCTGTTCTCTGCAATCCTGTTGTGCTGCAAGATGCTTGTTGATTCTGACCCCCGATCTGACCAGTGTCCGCAACAGAACGTTCTTGCTGACCATCAACAAAACGAAATGTATGAAACGAACCTGAAGCAGGTTAATCCAAGGTTTTATTCTTAAAGACCCACTAGGTCACGTGTCAAAATCACGGGTTTCACGTGTGTTTTCCTCTTATAGCTGGTAAGAAATCTTGTTTTGACCAGGTTTGACTCCCATACAAATGTCCCCAAATTGAAAACGAAACATCATTTTAAAGAGCAGCCTCAATTTGAAGTTGGGGACATTTGTATGTGGGTCACAGCTACCTAGAAAAAAACACGGTACTTAATCGTGGTGCGTCAGTGTGTCTTTAAGATAAACCGTTTGTACATTGCTGAAACATGCAGGCCTATTGCACACCCGTCCGTTAAATTACCCTCCACATTAACGATATCAAATCCATACAGGCGGTGAGAATGCATCAGGAAGAGAACGACGATCACCGTACCAGCGGCTGCGCGTGACTTTCTCTCAGTCCACACGGCACTGACAGGTAGTGGCCACAGCCCCAGAAGCAGCTCTGAGGAAGGCGAGCGCCACAAGCATCCACGACGATAGAGATGGTGCCACCATCAGCACACACTTGTAAATCTTGCACTGCCAGGTGCCCCGGTGGGCTAGCAATGTCAAGATGAACGTTTGTCGTAGGGCGTTCTGCAGCGGAATCACCAGCCCTAGCTGTTGAATGAATGAAAAATGTGTGTTTTACGTCCTCTCGGTCATAGACACATATGGGACATTTGTAAATACAAAGATGGTGGGAACAATACTGGCTGCAATGCCCGGAGGCAGTGCAACACCAGTAAAGTCCCGAGTTTTTATCAATATAGATATGTGTAGCGGTAACCACGCCTCGGATAAACCTCATCGGCTATGGTACCGCCACATTGTGCCTCTTCCATAGTGACAGCCCTAGCTGATCTGACACGGCCAGGACTATGAAGAAAACGCCGGACGTAGACGAAGGAAGACGAAGCATGATCAGAATGACCATCACATTTCCGAACATCCCAAAGACAACAATGATAGGTTCGCCTATGTGTTTTACTTATAATTTAACTCAGGTCACGGTAAGGTATGTAGCCTATAAATCCCCCAAGAAGAATCCATCATAGTATGAGGTTTATCTAGAGGCCCTGGCCAGACCCCGTGCCTGTGGCCCAGAAGTTCTATG
>CM065686.1:21134067-21136567 GCA_017654935.2 Phymorhynchus buccinoides | reverse complement strand
TTCTTCTGTTTCTTCTTCTTCTTCGATCACTCAGACAGTTTCCTGTCAATCATGAGCGCAGATGCGTTATGCTGCCGTTATGCGCCTAATTTATTAAAAAACAAAAAAGTTAGGCCCAGCATGTCCGACTTCGGCTGGAGGAAATGTTTTTGAAAGCGTTTCGTGGGAGAAAAAAAAAAGGCAGGAGAATGGATGGACCCGGTAAGGCAGAAAGATAGTAAGATGATAGTAGGCAAAAGGGAAAAGGCAGAGTCAAAGAGAGTGACGGATTAGAGGAAGCTACAAGCACAGAACTCCCAGAAGGTGGGGGAACTATTTATGTAACAGTCTGGTCTGGGGGTTGAGGACGCAAGGAAAGCGTGTCCTATGTGTGCTGGGGGTGTAAGAAACAAAGCGGTAACTGGGAATCAGTATTTATGAAGTGGAGGAAACGCATTCAAAGGACATCAGAAGCGTATTCCCTTACCGGCAGTTCACAGTATATGGGGCAGCTTCCAGAAGGTGGGGGAACTATTTATGCAAAAGACCCCCAGATATCCACAGGGGGGGGGGGGGGGGGGGGGCTAATAAGACAACATTCAGTCAAAGGAAAGGGAAGGACACTAACAAATGAAAGAAGAAAAACAAATTGTTGATGTCACGTAGATTTACTTGATAAACAATATTGCGGACCCAGCCCTTTTTGCGATGCCTGTCTATCTCCTTATGATAATAAGGATAATTATCATTTTCTGAAATGTTATTTGACAGCAAAGGGGTAGGTATTATATATTATATATTGTATATTAGGTCTGTCATGCTCTATCTCTACCCGCCTGTGGTTTGTTTAGTCTGTCAATTTCTATATGTATTTGTATCTGTCTGTCTGGCTGTCTGTACGTCTGTCTACTTTATCTCTCTCTGTCTCGTTTGTCTCTTTTCTCACTCTTTTTTTTTTCTCTCTCTCTTATATCTCTCTCACTCACTCTCTCTCTTTCTCCCTCTCTCCTCTCTCTCTCTCTCTCTCTCTCTCCCTCTCTCCGTCTGTGTGTGTGCGCGCGCGCGCGCGCGCGCGTGTGTGTGTGTGTGTGTGTGTGTGTGTGTGTGTGTGTGTGTGCATGTGTCTGTCTGTCTGTCTGTCTTTGTCTCAGACTCTCTCACTCTCTCACTCTCATTTTTGTTCTCTATTTTTCTTCTTCTTCTCATCTTTGTATGTCTATATGACCGTCTCTGTCATATAGTAGAGCAAATCAATAACTGTGTCAGCTTCCATAAAAAGAAGAAGACACTAATTAAGGCTTCAACAGGGCCACCGGTGCAGAGAGGGCCAGGGACGACTGCCATCCTACTTTCCCTACTGGAGCAGCAAGTAATTCTGGTGGCACCATCGTCAGTCTGTCCCTGTGGTCTGGAAGACCAAACAACAGAACATGTCCTGTAGAGATGTCCCCTTCACAAGGAGGCAAGAGATGAAGCTGGTGGCACCATCGCCAGTCTGTCCCTGTGGTCTGGAAGACCAAACAACAGAACATGTCCTGCAGAGATGTCCCCTTCACAAGGAGGCAAGAGATGAAGCTGGCACCATCACCAGTCTGTCCCTGTGGTCTGGAAGACCAAACAACAGAACATGTCCTGCAGAGATGTCCCCTTCACAAGGAGGCAAGAGATGAAGCTGGTGGCACCATCGCCAGTCTGTCCCTGTGGTCTGGAAGACCAAACAACAGAACATGTCCTGCAGATATGTCCCCTTCACAAGGAGGCAAGAGATGAAGCTGGCACCATCACCAGTCTGTCCCTGTGGTCTGGAAGACCAGACAACAGAACATGTCCTGCAGAGATGTCCCCTTCACAAGGAGGCAAGAGATGAAGCTGGCACCATCACCAGTCTGTCCCTGTGGTCTGGAAGACCAGACAACAGAACATGTCCTGCAGAGATGTCCCCTTCACAAGGAGGCAAGAGATGAAGCTGGCACCATCACCAGTCTGTCCCTGTGGTCTGGAAGACCAGACAACAGAACATGTCCTGCAGAGATGTCTCCTTCACAAGGAGGCAAGAGATGA
Source organism: Phymorhynchus buccinoides (assembly GCA_017654935.2). NCBI lineage: Eukaryota > Metazoa > Mollusca > Gastropoda > Neogastropoda > Raphitomidae > Phymorhynchus > Phymorhynchus buccinoides. Next base: position 21,134,527 of record CM065686.1, on the reverse strand, counting down.
AGCTGGCACCATCACCAGTCTGTCCCTGTGGTCTGGAAGACCAGACAACAGAACATGTCCTGCAGAGATGTCCCCTTCACAAGGAGGCAAGAGATGAAGCTGGCACCATCACCAGTCTGTCCCTGTGGTCTGGAAGACCAGACAACAGAACATGTCCTGCAGAGATGTCTCCTTCACAAGGAGGCAAGAGATGAAGCTGGCACCATCACCAGTCTGTCCCTGTGGTCTGGAAGACCAGACAACAGAACATGTCCTGCAGAGATGTCCCCTTCACAAGGAGGCAAGAGATGAAGCTGGCACCATCACCAGTCTGTCCCTGTGGTCTGGAAGACCAGACAACAGAACATGTCCTGCAGAGATGTCTCCTTCACAAGGAGGCAAGAGATGAAGCTGGCACCATCACCAGTCTGTCCCTGTGGTCTGGAAGACCAGACAACAGAACATGTCCTGCAGAGATGTC
>CM065686.1:21109067-21111567 GCA_017654935.2 Phymorhynchus buccinoides | reverse complement strand
TGCAAAATGTCCAAACTTGGGTAGGTAGGCTGCTGGTTTGTGTACACTTGAAAAACAATTTATTTGAACACAATTATTGCAAGAAAATAATTGTATGAGGAAAAATCGAAAGCAAGAAATCAATAGACAAATGTTGTTTGCATACAAGACATACATGGTCTAAATATTAGGACTATTCAGTTAGACATTTCGTGGTACTCGTTGATATTCTTCCTGATTGGAATTAGGATAATCCGCGGCACTAGTTATTGTCAAGTCTTGTGGGATATGTTTGTGTTTTCATCAGAATTCAAAAATCAACAGGAATATGTATTAACCCTTCTGATATCAACACGCGAAGACTATGAAAATGAAAAGAAGTTTTCATAATATCGCCATCATTTTTTGTGAGAATGTCTCACATTTCTATGAAACACCCGCACGAACAATAATAGGCCTGTAACCAAAGGGATTATTAATTCATTTATTTTTCTGGACAAAAATATCAAAATCTGATGGGATTTGTTTGGTCCCTTCTTCTGGGATTTTGTGACAGTAGTCAACCATCGAAAGGATTATAATGTCTCCTCGGTGGATTCTATGAAAACCTAGCAATGCTTGGGAGCAAATAAAAAAGAGAACGGTCAGACTCCTGGTGGCACAGTTCTATCTGACATTCTATCAGGGAGTCTTCTGACAGGATTTATTGAAACATTAACAGGATTTTCCATCTCTTCTTCTGCGAATATCTTGCGATCTGACAAACCAAAATTTCCTCAAAAGAATCATCTACTTCTTCGTCTTGGGTTATCTAACAGCCTAACAGATTGAAAGAAAAAAAATAATTATAACTTGTCACCCATATCTATCATCGTATTTCTCTATGTGTCGGGTTACCTGGCTGCTCAGCGTGAATCAACGATTACAAAAGATTGCCCATTTTCTAGTTTAACGTGATTTAACTGTCAGAAGGATCTTCTTTTTCTTCTTCTTTCTTCTTCTTCTTTCTTCTTGTTCTTCTTGTTCTTCTTGTTCTTGTTCTTCTTCTTCTTCTTCTTCTTCTTCTTCTTCTTCTTCTTCTTCTTCTTCTTCTTCTTCTTCTTCTTCTTCTTCTTCTTCTTCTTCTTCTTCTTCTTCTTCCTCAATCAATATACAAAGACAGACACCTACAGCACCTATACACATAGCTAAAAGCAAGAAAGAGGTACGCAGGAGAGACCCCAAATAACGTCCTCAGAAAAAGGAAGCCCTCAAAGTCAAGCGAATCATCATTATCAAATTATACGTGACACTCTGACAGGACCTGAACAAATCAAGAAGGATTATTTGTCATCGCTTGCGGGATTAGCGGCATTAGCAGAGGAGGAGGAGGAGGAAGGATGGCATCGTCTCAGGAACGAGTTCCAGAGCACCCTGTCCTGGCCCTGGCGGCCACAGTGCGGCCTGTCAACCTGAGCGGAAACCAGGCCACGCCACCGGTGTTCACGTGCGTGGTGACAGACTACGGCAGCAGTGCTTCGTGCTCCGTGCAAGATCATCTGGGACAAAAGGTTAGTGAGAGAGAGATGTTTTTTGTTTGTGAATGTGTGAATGTCTGAAAATGTCAAATCAAATCAAATCAAATCAAATCATCTTTATGATCTCATAACTGAGAAATTGCAGCCAGGTGCACATAAGAAAAACAACAATAAACACATTTATCAACAACAATTAAAGAATATAAACAAATAACAAATAACACTGCAATATTGTAATTAACAAACTGGACGAATACGAACAATTACTCCAGTAACAGCAGAACGCATTTTTTAAATACATTTTAAATCAAGACATAATCAAAACAAACAAAAACAAAACAACAAAAAAGCTTAAAAATGCAGCAATAATAGTACTACACCATCTCTACACAGACAATTTAGTCAAGGACATACACAGCAGTAATCTATTGTAGAACAGGGGGACTACAAATAGGCTTGCACAAATTCAATTCCAAGGAGATGGACAGGCTGCTCAGCAAAACAATCAGTCGATGCAGTGCATTCAGTGTTCAACAGATGAATTGATCTTGGTAAGAAAGTTTTCTGTGCTCTTATTTTCAGTTTTAGAGTTCTGTATCGACGGCCCGATGGTAACACTTCATAGTATTTTGCCAGAACATGACTGTTATCATTAAGAATGTTCCTGGCTTTCTTGACTACCTGTCTGTCATACAACTCTTGCATACCACTCTGCCTTGCACCCACAACCTTACTGCACACCTTCACCATATCACTCAACACACGCTTACTTTTTACACTCAAGCTTCCATACCAACAAATAAATGACACAGTAAGAACAGATTCAATGCAACATCGGTAGTAGGTTTGAAGAATATTTGAACAGACACCAATATTCCTTAGCCTCTGTAAACCAAAGATCCTGGACTGACTCTTCTTATGTATGTGCTCAATGTGTTTATCAAAAGTAAGTTTCTTGTCTAAAACTGTGCCTAGGTATTTGCACTCATCAATTCTTTCAACCG
>CM065686.1:21089067-21091567 GCA_017654935.2 Phymorhynchus buccinoides | reverse complement strand
ATTCGCAATAGTGCATGCTGTTTTCTTAGCGTTTAATGGTATTGTTTGGCTGAAAAATGGCTGGCGGCGAACGGGTTAAAAATCCCCTTCTATGTCTGCAAGTGTGACTGATTGGTGATGAGACTAGCGTCCAATCGGACAGAGACCCTTATGGACGATGACAGCGTGCAAGTCTTCTCCTATATATATAGCACACAACACCCCCACGTACAAACAAGTTATCTTCAAGAGTCTTAGGCACATAACCTTACAGATGCACACTAGCGCATGCATTGACACATACATAACCACATGCACACACGCGCGCGCACGCACACGTACCATTGCACATATTAAGCAGATGTTATCTATCTCTTACCCTCACACTCAAACACACACGCACATACACGCACGTACGCACGCACGCACGCACGCACGCACGCACGCACGCACGCACACACTACACACATACACATACACACACCACACGCACGCACGCACGCACGCGCAACACACGCACGCACACGCACACACGCCCACACGCGCACACACACAACACACACCACACAACACACACACAACACACACACAACGCACACACACGTAGGCTTCAGTCACCGCAGGTCCTCCACTCTATTTTGTCTTTCAGAATGATCGATGGCTCTGGAAACCAAAAAAAGTCTACATCTTAATCTGCTCTCTCTCTCTCTCTACTCTCTCTACTCTCTCTTAGTCTAGTCCTCTCTCTATATCTCTCTCATCCTATATATTATCTCTCTCTATACTAATCTCTCTCTCATTCTAGATCTCTCTATTTATCTTCTCTATCTCTATTTCGCTTTAGGCCTCTCTCTCCTCGTCTATAATCTAGGTTATAATCTCTTCTTTCGCTTTCTATCTCTCTCTCATCAATATCTCTCTCTCACTCTCATGCTCTCCTCTCCATCTCTACTCTTCTCATCTCTATTCTCTTTCGCTTTTTTCTTTCTCTCTCTCTACTATATCCTCTATCATCTCTCCTATCTAACTCCTCTTCTACTCTACTTTCGCTTTATCTTTCTACCATATCTATCTCTCTCTCTTCTCTTTTCGACTTCTTTCTCCCCCCCCCTCCCTCTCATCTCATCTCCTCTATCTTATCTCTAGGAATCTATCTACGTCTCTCTCTCTCTTTCCGCTTTCTTTTTCTTTCGACTTTCTTAACTCTCTCTCTCCTCTCCTCTCTCTCTCTCTCCTCTCTCTTCTATCTCTCATCTCTATACTCTATCCTCTCTCTCTAGATTTCTCTTTTTCGCTTTCTTCTCTTCTCTCTATCTCTCTCATCTACTCTCTCTCTATCTCTCTCCTATCTCTCTGACTCTCTCTCTCTCTCTCTTTCTTTCGCCCTCTCTACTCTCTCTCTCTCTCTCTCTCTATCTCTCTCGCTTCATGTTCGCTTTCTTTCGCTATTCTCTCTCTCTCTCTCTCTCTCTCTCTCTCTCTCTCTCTCTCTCTCTCTCTCTTGTTTCGCTTTCTCTCTCTTTCTCTCTCTCTCTCTCTCTCTCTCTCTCTCTATCTCTCTCTCTCTCTCTCTCTCTCTATCTGGTCTCTCTCCTCTCTCTACTCTTTCGCTCTTCTCTCTCTCTCTCTCTCTCTCTCGTCTCTCTCATCTCTCTCTCTCTCGTCTTCTCTCTCTCTCTCTCTCTCTGTGCGTGTAATTCTCTACGTCTTTTCCGCTGGGCCATTTAACGACCCACCAGGTCACGTGTCATAATCACTGGTTTCACGGGTTTTCCCTCTTATAGCTGGCAAGAAATCTTGTTTTGACCAGGTTTTACTCCCATACAAATGCCCCCAAATTCAAAACGAAACGTTATTTTAAAGGGCAACCTCAATTTGAAGTTGGGGACATTTGTATGTGGGCCACAGCTACCCAGAAAAAAACCCAAGGGACTTAATCGTGGTGGGTCAGTGGGTCTTTAATGTCAAAATGAGAGCAATTTTCGCGCTCATTTCGCGTCATTTGTTTTGTAATTAAACAATAACTAACGATACTTTTTTGGGGGTGTAGAATACTTTCAAAATTTATTTGATTTGTGTTGTGTGTAGTTCTTAGATCTACCGCTTTCCTTTTGCTATCACAAACCCCTACCGTGCGCGCACGCGCGCGTGTGTGTTTATGTGTGTGTGTGTGTGCGTGTGTCGTGTGTGTGTGTGTGTGTGTGTGTGTGTATGTGTGTGTGCGTGCGTGTGTGTGCGTGTGTGTGTGCGCGCACACGCGCGCATATGTGTATGTGTGTATGTGTGAATATTATGTTCATGTGTGTGTGTGTTTGTACGCGATTGTGCGCGCATTTGCAACCCGCGCGTGTACGTACTTCTGCATCAGTGGCCAAATTGTTTGTGTCTTCATGAGCGCATTAATGTTGTGTGTTAGTGCATGGATCCATATCGAATGAATTGAGTAAACAAAACAAATAAGGCAGAAAAAACAACAGAGCGTGCGATAGTTTATAAAAGACCTGCGAAACGACTCTGTAAT
>CM065686.1:21069067-21086567 GCA_017654935.2 Phymorhynchus buccinoides | reverse complement strand
TGTGGTGCTAAAATGCGACTCTGGCGGTGAAAGGGTTAATGCTTATTCCTTTTATCCTCAATAAATATCATTTTGACCTGACTTGTCTTGACGCACACGCACTGCTCGTGAAATGGAAGCTCGTCCTTGAAAAAAGCGCGTGTTGTTTCTCTTAAAATAGCGTTCTCTTTTTATTTGATTTGATAGTTTTATGCGTTATGTTTTCTCCACGAATAATCCGACATTCTTACGGTCATACATTGTAAAGGACCAGCCACACTGCATATGATCCGATTGCGACGATGTCTGTTAGTCATGATTCAAGGGAGCTAATACTTCCGTCTAAAAATAATTCTAGTATTTTCGCTCACTATTCTCATGCAGACCCCAATGCACGAATCAAATAAAACTAGATAAACCCGTGCTCCGCACGGCAGCACCCCTCCCTTCCGCCCACTCACCCGTGCTCCGCACGGCAGCATGAAGCATCTGCGCTTCCTAGCTTCGCTTGGGGTTTCCCCTATCCTGTTTTCCCTCTCCCCGTGCCCCCCCCCCCCCCCCTCCGCCCCCCCGCACCCCTCCGCCCACTCACAGCTTTCCAAACTTCCAGAAGGTACTCGCCTCCCTCTTCTCCTTCCTAGCTTCGCTTGGGTTTCCCCTATCCTGCTTTCCCCCTCCCCGTGTCCCCCCCCCCCCTCCGCCCACCCCCAGCTTTCCCCCTCCCTGGGCTGCGCCCCCCTCCCTTCCGCCCACTCCCCTCTCCTTTAAAAAAAATGATGACCCCCCCCCCCAAAAAAAAAAAAAAAATTGTGGCGAGGGGCAGACTCGAACCCGCGACCTACACGACCTACGGATTTGCGACTCAGCGTCCTAACCTATCGAGCTATTAAGGCTTCGTCGAAAGTCGCTGTAAAAAAAATCATTATAAGAGGAAGAAGGGAAAGCAGTCAAGTCGGACCAGATGACGCAGCTTCAAAATAATGCCAAGCGAGCAACATTTTGCAACTTTCAATTTAAGCAAAATGTTTAATCCGACCTAGCGGAATAAATAGACGAAGCGTGTATCTTGACCCGCATCGCGAGCGAAAGTCCGACATTTACGCGGTACTCGAGTTTTTAGGGTCCCCTCCTCGGATCCTTAGCGCATTATAATATAGATGTCTGATATTAAAAACAAAAATACTGATATTTAAACGAAATTGAACAAAGGGGAAAAACTCTCTTTCTAATTAACCGCGCCCCCCCCCCCCCCCCCCCCCCACCAAAGTTGATTACGATGCCAATCAACTTTGGTGGAGTGGGGGGTTAATTAGAAAGAGAGTTTTCCCCCTTTGTTGAATTTCGTTATGTCCTCTCTTGGCCTCACTATTATTTCATTCTTTTACTGATATTTTGTGAGATTCATGTACAGATATAGTGAACGTAACTAGTGGGATTTCATCAGATTTATTTAGACAGTAGAATTTCACGTCAATCATGCCTCACAAATGTCAAATCGGATCGTAGGGAATCGAATCGTATGCAGTGTCGCTGGTCTTTAAAGACCCGCACGTCACGTGTCAAATCACGGTTTTCACGTGCTTTCCCTCTTATAGCGAGAAGAGAGAAAAATAGAGATTTTACGCCAGTCTGGGTTTCCAGCTGAGTTAAGCCTTAGACCATTTTGGGGCATTTGAAATTATACAGATTCCGGAGAAAAAGAGGATTTTTAAATGAAAAATATTTATTTTACGTATTATGAAAGTTTTTAAAAATTGTTTTGAGAATTTTTTTTTTTTTAATTTTTTGTGTAAGAATCTAAGATTTATGTTTGTAAAAAAACCTCTTATAGCTAGTAAGGAATCTTATAGCTAGTAAGGAATCTTAAGAAATCTTCCAAGCATCTTTTAAGAAGGAATGTGACACGTGACGTGGTGGGTCTTTAAAGTTAGTTTTACTGTTCTGTTCGTGTTGGCCTTGGAAGAGATTCACATAAAATAAAATAAAAAATATATATAAATACACCCGCGAATCTTATATAAGTTCGCATAGTTGTTGTTTTTTACAATATATTGAAGGCCGTGATCTTATGGAAGCATACCTTTGTTACCACATACCGCTAGTCCCACACACCGTTGCTTGCGCTGTGTGTGCAATGCGCATGTAGCCTATATTCTCTGATGGGCATTGTTGTGTGTGTGTGTGTGTGGTGTGTCTGTGTTTGTGTGTGTGTGTGTGCGTGTGCGTGGTGTTCACTTGTGTGTGTGCTTGCGTGCGTGCGTGTCGTGCGTGTGCGTGCGCGCGCGCGCGTGCGTTAATGTGGGAGAGTGGGAGACATCTTGCGGCGGCAGTATGTGGGACTCGCTGTATGTATCCTGGATGTCAGCATACAGTGTGGAGCTAGCGCGGTATGTGGTAACATAAGTATGCGTCCGTGATTTCAAAGATGTAAAAAAAAAATCGTTATAATAATACGATCGGAAGGAGAGAATGAGTAGCGTATATAATGGGTTGGAGAGAAAACGTGTGTGGAGGTTTCAGTTCAAGTACGGTGATCATGGGTGTGTCTTAAAACAGTTAACACGAGTAGTTAAATGTAAATTAGACTGCATTGGCAACACGATAGTCTGTTTAACCTAATTGACATACTGCTAGCCGTGTTGACTGTCTAAGACGCACTCATGAGTACACGCCCTGGGTAGTAGTCTTCTTCCTTCTTCTTCTTTCTTCTTCTTCTTCTTCTGTTTTCTTCTTTTTTTGGATTCTGCGTTCCCAGGCCATAATATGGCCATAATGGGTAAGGTAATTATGTGTCCGGTTTTCAGTTTTCAGGGTCTCCCCGCTGCGTACAGCAAATAACATTCCGATTTCGGAGGAGCTCAAAGGAGAAACATTATTTGGAAGATTTCGGGGGGTTTTAAAGGCAGGAGAATGGGCCAATATAAGTCAGAAAGATAGTAGATGACAGAAAAGCAAAGGGAAAAGGCAGAGTCAAAGAGAGTGGCAGATTAGAGGAAAGTTACAAGCACAGAACTTCCAGAAGGTGGGGGAACTATTTATTTAAGAATGACCCCCCGGCATCCCCACGGGGGAGGGAAGTAGTAAAATGTAAATTAGACTGAAGTGGCGAAACGATTGGCCAGCTTAGTCTGATTTACGTTTCACTACCTCGTGTTAGCTGTCAAAGACGCTCTCATCATTACGGTACCTAAGATTCAGTTTAAGATTAAAATTATAGGTTAGCCCCGTCGACAACTAAGGCCATGTCAGGGCTGTCACCACGTTAAATCTTACCACGTATTAAAAAGGGATACAAAACACAAGGTAAAAACAAAATCAAAGTTTTTTTGTGTTAAAATACTTGGTTGCCAGACAAAAGGGGTAGTTTTAAAGATAACTTACGTCACTTTTACATTAAGATACAGTAATTATTACCTTTAACCCTTTCACCGCCAATGTCTCATTCTAGCAACCACAATGATTTTATGGCACCCACATGAGAAAAGGGTCAAACCAGGGTCAGTCAAGAAGAGTCCCTATTTTCCTAATTTTGGGAGGTAAGGCTAGGCACACTCTAAAGATGTCAAAGAGGAATCCCCACTATTGCAGACAACAACACCCAGGTAGGGGGGGTTCAATCATTAATTCAAAGGAGATTGGTTATAAAAAATTTAAAAAAAACTTAATTTTATGGGTTTGAAATGTGAACCCCACAGCACTCTTAATTCGTACAAAAACAAACACACACTCTTAATTCGTAGAAAAAACAACACACACACTCTTAATTCGTAGGAAAACAAAACCAACACACTCTTAATTCGTAAAAAAAACAACACACACACTCTCTCCGAATTCGTAAAAAAACCCAACCCACACTCTCTGAATTCGTAGAAAAAACAACAACACACAAACCGGATTATAGTAGGAGAAAAGGATGACAGACAGACAGATGGACAAACAGACTGATAGGAGACAGACATATGGACAAACAGACTGATAGGAGACAGACAGATGGACAAACAGACTGATAGAAGACAGACAGATGGACAAACAGACTGATAGGAGACAGACAGACAGATCGACAAACAGACTGATAGAAGACAGAAGACATATTGACAAACAGACGCTGACATAGGAGAACAGACAGACAGATGGACAAACAGACTGATAGAAGACAGACATATGGACAAACAGACTGATAGATAAGACAGACAGACAGATCGACAAACAGACTGATAAAGAAGACAGACAGACATATTGACAAACAGACTGATAGAAGACAGACAGATGGACAAACAGACTGATAGAAGACAGATTGAAAAACAGGGAGAGACGACAAAGAGAGAAGGTAGTCAGAAAGAGAAAAAAAAAGACAGGAGCATAATAGCTGCTCTAGCAGAGAGAGAGAGAGAGGAGAGAGAGAGAAATGGAGAGATAGAAATAAAAAAACAAAGCACGAGATAGAGAGAGAGAGAGAGAGAAAGATGTTGGTAAGGGAAGTAATCAGACTGTGTAAAACAGTCCAAGTCTTGGAGAGCTTTAGTCGCTTACGTCCCTTGCAATACGCAGTAAAGTCATATCCGATAGAAGTGAAACCACTGTTAAAATTCATATTAAAACATTAAATATTAATAATGATTAGTATTTTGAGTTGAACTTAACGACATCACTATCATACATTAGTGGTAAGCTTTGGTTTTAAAATTCTCCTGTATTACATACATTGTGGAGTTCGTGAACCCTCCGCGTGGTTCTTTAATTTTTTGTTAATCTTGGTATTTTTATGTGAAGGGGGGTAAAAACGACTGCCTCGGTGAAAACAGATAGTATAATCCATAACCATAACAAATATTGTCTTATAACAAAATAAAATCGGGAAATTAAAAGGACCCAATTATTATTAATATTTAGGAAAAAAAATTATTTACTATTATTATTATTATTAATTCTTTTAATATTAAAGGTAATAATAATAATATTAGTTATTATCTTATAATACATGGAAATTTTCCGATTTGTTACTAAATTTTGACTTATTGAATGTGCAATTCGCAAACATGCATAACGTGTTTACCAGTGTCTTCTTCAGAGAATGATATACATAATTATTCTTAATAAACGGTTATTTTTATTCTCCTACGTATTATTACTTCTTGTTCTTATGGTGGGGGGTGAACCAGGTGAACAATTGTTACTCACCCTCATGTGAATGGACCTCTCCTATATTACTCATTTTCCCAAAAGGAAATTTACAAAAAACTGCCAAAAACTCACGGTCACTCTTGTATGCTTTATGGCTTCAGGGATGTTAATCTTATTCTTCTTCTTCGTCCTAAACCTTCTTCCAAAACCCTTTTGCGTCTACAGGGTACTCGTCGAATAGGTGAAACAAACTCATCACTTCTACTCATTGCTTCGTTCCCTGTGCTCTATTGCAATATACATCTTGAAAAACAGGGAAATGGTCTTTTGTGTTCAACACACTGTCAACCTGCTCCAGAACCCCCAACATGACTTTCGGGGGTAAACCCCAATAATGAAAAAAAAAGCATCTTCGAGTCGAAAAAATTTTTTTTTTAGGTGCTCCTCCTTCAGGTTAGAATGCCACATTTAATGTAATTCAATGTGGTATAACGGCACCCGGCCTCATATATATATATAATTTTTTTTAGTTTTTACGTTGTGACTCTCTTTTTTGTTACCAGGGGTGTGGGTCAAATTCCTGGAAGGGAAGAGGAGAACACCCTCTCGACAAAAGCTTTGAAATTAAAAATAGAACCCACCAACGGGATTTTGTTGGGTTTTTTTTCATTTTGTGTTAATATATATATGAGATATCAGAAAAAAATTAAAGACAAAACAACCAAATAAAAACACTGTTAAAAGGATTTGGTTAAAAGATTTTTTAAAATTGCTAAATATTCGAGGGGGGTAACCAATTTCTTCTTTTCCCTCCTCCTCCTCTTCTTCTTTTTCTCCTCCTCCTCCTCCTACTCCATCCTCCGTCTCTTCCTCCTCCTCCTCATCTCTTTTCTTCTCCTCGTCCTTCTCTTCTCTTCTTCCTCCTCTTCCTGTTTCTTCTCCTCCTCCCCTTCTTCTTCTTCTTCTTCTTCGTCTGTTTTTAAAATCTTCCTCCCCTCTTGTCGTCCCTTCTTTTTCCCCTCATTCTCCTCTCCGTTTTTCTCCTCCTCCGTCTCCCCCTCCTTCTTTTTCTCCCCTCCTCCTCTTCCTCATTTTTCTTGTTTCTCCTCCTCTTCCTCCTCCTATCTTCTACTTTTTCTTTTCTTCCTTCTGTTCTTACTGCTTGTTAAATAAAAGCCTCCTATTATCTTTGATCAGGGTGGTGATGCCCCACTGGCCGAAAGGCCGAAGAGGGCGTAGCCTTATTTCGTCCGTTTGCTCAGGGTATTAAGAGCGAACTAAACAGCATCATTCTCTGGTTTACCTTGAAGAGTGCTTATATTTTTTATTAATACCGGGATAATTCAGATCGTTTTACTTCACCGTATAGAAACGGTGGTGGGGTGGGGTGGGGTGGGTTGCGTTCCCCTTATAGTAAATATGCGTCAATTTGTGATTCTCCAGTTTCAATTTTGAAAAGAATTAGATCAACCAGCATCTGTCAAAATGTTTCTATTTTCACTGTACCCACTCTCTTGTTTGCAGTGAAAGCGTTTTCTAGACGCGACAAGATTTCTGAAGATTACCGGTAACCCGTACCGGTACGGGCAGTGCGCACTTTAGATACAGGCCATCGCGTTCTGGCTCTCAAACCGTACTTTTCAAACTTTAAAGTGGTTCTTTTGAAATGATAAAAATATGTAACCACACTCAGCTTTATTTTACTGTCAAAATATCTAGACTTTGCTGTATTTAGTATCAAATGAGACACAAGACAATCCGAGACAGTGATCTGTGCTCAAAAACATATTTTTAATTCTTCCACTTCGTCGATCTTCTCTACTTCTTTTAATACGTGAGCTACAATCAGTAGTCTGGCTAACTGCAACGGGGAGGTTTTTCGCAAAGGCGGTTAATTAATGTTGGCGTTGACTGCTAGCTTGTTTTTTTGAAAGGCATCAACGGAGTTGGCTTGGACGGTGCTGTTATTCCCGTTGGTGTTATAACAAAGAAAGAGTTTTGAAACTGATGAGAGAGTCAGTATAGTTCCGACCTCTCTCAGTTCAAAAAACTCTTCTTTGTTATAACCCCAACGGAATAACAGCACCGTCCTAAGCCAACTCCGTTGATGCCTTTCAAAAAACAGCTGAGCAGTCAGCCACTTAAAAACCTCTCTGCGCAAACTCTCCCCGTTGCAGTTAATGCCAACTACTGGATTGTAGCTCACGTATTTAAAAGAAGTAGAAGAAGATCGCGAAGTGTAAGATAGAAAATATGTTTTTGAGCACAGATCACTGTCTCGGATTTGTCCTTGTGTCTCATTTGAGCTAATCCAGACAAAGTCTAGAATATTTTTGACAGTAAAAAGATAAGAAAGCTGAGTGTTACCTATTTTTATCATTTCAAAAGGACTCACTGTAGTTTGAAAGTACGGTTTTTAGAGGCCAGAACGCGATGGCCTGTATCTAAAGTGCGCACTGGCCCGTACCGTCGGTAACCGGTAATCTTCATAAATCTTGTTCGCGTCTAGAAACGCTTTCACTTGCAAACAAGAGAGTTGGTGACCGTGAAAATAGAAACATTTTAACAGATGCTGGTGATCTAATTCTTTTCCAAAATGAACTGGAGATTCCCACAATTGACGTCATATTACTATAAGGGGAAAACGCAACCCACCACCCCCACCCCACAAAACCCACGTTTCTATACAACCGGAACGTAAACGAAACTGAATTATCCCGTATTAATTAAAAAATATAACACTCTTCAAGGTAAACCAGAGAATGAGCTGTTAGTTCGCTCTTATACCCTGAGCAAACGACGAATAGGCTTTACGCCCTCTTCGGCCTTTCGGCATGTGGGGCTCACACCTGATCAAAGATAATTAGGAGGCTTTATTTACAAGCATTTAAGAACAGAAGGATCAGGCAAAGAAAAAGTAGAAGATAGAGGAGGAAGAGGAGGAGAACAAGAAAAATGGGAAGAGGAGGAGGGGGAGAGAAAAGAAGGAAGGGGGAGAAAGGAGGAGGAGAAAACGGGAGGAGAATGAGGAAAAAGAGGAGACTAAGAGGTGTAGGAATCTTTTTCCAAAGACCTAGAAGAATAATAAAGAAGTGGGAGGAGGAGTAGAAAAAAGAAGATTATGATGACTATAAGCAGACGTACGATAGACGACAAGAATATGGAGGATGAGTATGAAGAGACGGCGGATGCGGAGGATGAGGAGGAGGAGAACATCGACGACGGGCGGAGTAGGGAACAGAAAGAAGAATAAAAATAACGACGAAGAAGACGCCTACAACTAAGAAGATGGACGAGAATGAAGAATTGGATGAGGAAGAGGAGGACGATAAGAAGCAGGAGGATGGAGGACAAAAAAAGGGAGAAAAGAGGTGAGTGGGAAGCAGAGAATGAGGAGAGTAGAAGACGACAGAACTCGATGATGAGGAGGACAGTAAGAAGAAGAATAAAACGAGAAGGATGGAGGAGCGACGGAGAAGAATAAAAAGAAAAAGTGGAGACGGCGGAAGAGATTGGAGGAGTGCAAGAAGAAGAGGGGGAGGAGGAAAGAGATAGGATGAGGATGGAGAGAGAAAAGAAGAAGAGAGAGAAGAATACGAGAAGAAGAAGACGAAGAATAAGAAGAAGGAGGAGGAGGAGCAGGAGGAGAAGAATGAAAAGAAAAAATGGGAAGGAGGGAGAGAGGAGGAGGGCAAGAAGACGAGGGGGAAGGAGAAAGGATACATGAGTAGGAGGAGAGAAAAGAACGACGAGAGGAAGTAGGACGGGAAGAAGAGAAGAAGAAGAGAAGAAGAAGAAGAAGAAAAGAGAAGAAGAAGACGAAGAAGAAGAAGACGGAGGAGTAGGAGGAGCAGGAGGAGACGAATAAGAAAAAGTGGGATCAGGAGGAAGAGAGGAGGAGTGCAAGAAGAAGAGGGGGAGAGGAAGAGGATAAGGATGAGGAGGGATAAGAAGAGAAGACGAAGAGACTAAGGAGAAGACGAAACAAGAAGACGACGAAGGGATGAGGAGCAGGAGGAGAAGAAAAAGAAAAAGTGGGAGAAGGAGGAAGAGAGGAGGAGGGGAAGAAGAAGAGGGGGAGGAGGAAGAAGAAGAAGGAGAGGAGGAGGGAGAGACCAAGAAAGAAGACAAAGAAGAACAGAACGGTGTAAACATTCGAAGAACAAGAAAGGGGGAGGGGGAGAAAGAATGGAGAAGGGGGAAAAGCAAAGCAGAGAAGGAGTGAGGATAGTGATGTCGTTAAGTTCAACTCAAAATACTAATCATTATTAATATTTAATGTTTTAATTGTTCAGTGGTTCACTCTATCGGATATGACGGTTACGCGTATTGCAAGGGACGTAAGCGACTAAAGCTCTCCAAGACTTGGACTGTGTTACACAGTCTTGTGTATTAATCCTTAAAACCAATCTTATCTCTCTCTCTCTAGGGTTGTCATCTCTCTTCTCTCTCTCTCTCTAGTCTCTTTCTCTCTCTCTCTGTTCTAATTTCTCTCATTGGTCTTCTCTCTGCTCTCTTATCTCTGTTACGCGTTTTGCCAAGGGACTCTACCTTCTAAAGCTCTCTCAAGTCTCTCCCTGTTCTTTCAACCGTCTCTGATCAGTTCCCTTGTCGCACTCTATCTCTCTGTCTCTCTATCTCGTTCTCTTCTGTCTCTCTCTCCTCTTGTCTGTCTGTCTCTCTATCCATCCTCCTCGTCTCTCTCTCTCTGTCTCTCTCTCTCTTATTCTCCTGTCTTTTTTTTTCTCTTCTGACTACCTTCTCTCTTTGTCAGTCTCTCCCTGTTTTTCAATCTGGTCTTCTATCTGCTCTGTTTGTCCATCTGTCTGTCTTCTATCAGTCTGTTTGTCCATCTGTCTGTCTTCTATCAGTCTGTTTGTCGATCTGTCTGTCTGTCTCCTATCAGTCTGTTTGTCCATATGTCTGTCTCCTATAATTCTGTCTGTCCAATATGTCGTTCTCCTATCAGTCTGGGTGTCCATCTGTATGTCTGTCTTCTATCAGTCTGTTTGTCGATCTGTCTGTCTGTCTCCTATCAGTCTGTTGTCATCTGTCTGTCTCCTATCCGGTCTGTTTGTCCATCATGTCCTGTCTCCTACATCTGTTGTCCATATTCTGTCTCCTCAGGCTGTTTGTCCATCTGTCTGTCTGTCATCCTTTTCTCCTACTATAATCCGGTTGTTTGTTGTTGTTGTTTTCTACGAATTAAGAGTGTGTGTTTTTTGTTTACGAATTCGGAGAGAGTGTGTGTGTTGTTGTTTTTACGAATTAAGAGTGTGTGTGTTGTTTTTTCTACGAATTAAGAGTGTGTTGGTTGTTTTTTATACGAATTAAGAGCGTGTGTTTGTTTTTGTTTTTTCTTCTTGACTGCTTTAACCCGTTCTCATGTCAACCCATAAAATCATTTGGAAATTGTTAATTAACCCTTTCGCCGCCAGCCATTTTTCAGCAAAAAATGTTCATTAAGCTTACATGGGTAGAGAAAACAAATTGTCTGCAATAGTGGGGATTCTTCTGTGACATCTTTAAAGTAAGGCCTTTCCTTACCTCCCAAAGTTATGGAAATAGGCTCTTTGGATAACGGACCCTGGTTTTGAGGCCTTTTCTTGACATGGGTGCTAAATCATTGTGGTGGCAAAAATGCGACACTGGCGGTGAAAGGGATTAAAGGTAACTAATGACTGTCGCTTAATGTAAAAGTTGACGTAAGTTATCTTTAAAACTACCCTATTTGTCTGGCCACCAAGTATTTTAACACATAAAACTTTGAATTTGTTTTTACCTTGCGTTTGTATCCCTTTTTAAATGCGTGGTAAGATGTAATGTGGTGAAAGCTCCGACATGGCCTTAGTTGTGGACGGGGCTATAATCTTAATCTTAAACTGAATCTTGGTACCGTAATGATGAGAGGCTCTTTGACAGCTAACACAGAGGTAGTGAAACGTAAATCAGACTAAGCTGGCCAATCGTTTCGCCACTTCAGTCTAATTTACATTTTACTACTTCCCTCCCCCGTGGGGATGCCCGGGGGGTCATTCTTAAAAAATAGTTCCCCAACCTTCCCCTTTGGAAGTTCTGTGCTAATTGTAGCTTTCTCTAATCTGCCACTCTCTTTGACTATGCCTTTTCCCTTTGCTTTCTATCATCTACTTGTCTTTCTGACTTATATTGGCCCATTCTCCTGCCTTTAAAACCCCCCGAAATCTTCCAAATAATGTTTCGCCTTGGAGCTCCTCCGAAATCGGAATGGGGGGGCTGTATGCAGCGGGGAGACCAGGGAAAAAACTGAAACCCGGACACACACGTACCTTATCGTTGATGGCCATATTATGGCCTGGGAACGCAGAAGAAAAAAGAAGAAAGAAGAGAAGAAGAATAAGGAAGAAGAAGAAGAATAAGAAGACGACACCCAGGGGCCGTCGTACTCATGGAGTGGGTCTTAGACAGTCAACACGGCTAGCAGTATGTCAATTAGGTTAAACAGACTATCGTGTTGCCAATGCAGTCTAATTTACATTTAACTACTCGTGTTAACTGTTTTAAGACACACCCATGATCACCGTACTTGAACTGAAACCTCCACACACGTTTTCTCTCCAACCCATTATATACGCTACTCATTCTCTCCTTCCGATCGTATTATTATAAAGATTTTTTTTTTACATCTTTGAAATCACGGACGCATACTTATGTTACCACATACCGCGCTAGCTCCACACTGTATGCTGACATCCAGGATACTCCCGCAAGATGTCTCCCACTCTCCCACATTAACGCACGCGCGCGCGCGCACGCCCCAACGCACACTCAACGCACACGCACACGATTCGGGCACCCACATACACACACTACACACGCACACCACCACACACAAGCACATCCAGAATTAGGGCTACATGCTCATTGCCACAAACACAGCCGGGAAGCAACGGGGGGGGTTTTGTGGGGGACTAGCGGTATGTGGTAACAAAGGTATTCCTTTCCATAAGATCGACGGCCTTCAATATATTGTAAAAAACACCAACTATGGCGAAACTTATATAAGATTCGCGGGTTTATTTGTATATATTTTTTTATTTTATTTTATTTGAATCTCTTCCAAGGCCAACACGACCAGGAACAGTAAAACTAACTTAAAGACCCTGCACGTCATGTGCCACAATCCTTCTTATGCTCGGAGGATTTTTTTTAAGATTCCTGACTAGCTATAAGGGGGGGGGGGGGGGGGGTCTTAAGAGGGTTTTTTACAAACATAAATCTTAGATTCCGTACACAAAAAAATTAAAAAAAAAAAATTTTCTCAAAAAACAATTTTTAAAAACTTTCATAATACTTAAAATAAATATTTTTCATTTAAAAATCCTCTTTTTCTCCGGAATCTGTATAATTTCAAATGCCCCAAATGGTCTTTTGACCCAGAAGGCGTAAAATCTCTAGTTTTCTGTCTACTCGCTATAAGGGGAAAGCACGTGAAAACGTGATTTGCCACGTGACGTGCGGGGTCTTTAATGGGCTAGCCACACTGCATACGATTCGATTCAGGTACGGTCCGGGGTTTTGACATTTGTGAGGCATGATTGATGTGATAATTCTACTGTCTAAATAAATCTCATGAAATCCTACTAGTTACAGTTCACTACATCTTGTACATGAATCTCACAAAATATCAGTGTCTAGCATGAAATAATAGTGAGGCCAGAGAGAGGACATAACGAAATTCAACAAAGGGGGAAAACTCTCTTGGGGAATTACCACCCACCCACCAACTTTGATTGGCGTCGTAATCAACTTTGGGCGAGGGGGGGGGGGGGGGGCGGTTATATTAGAAGAGAGGTTTTCCCCTTGTTCAATGTCGTTTAAATAATCAGTATTTTTGTTTTTATCAGACATCTATATTAAAATGCGCTAAGGATCCGAGGAGGGACCCCTAAAAACTCGAGTACCGCGTAAATGTCGGACTTTCGCTCGCGATGCGGGTCAAGATACACGCTTCGTCTATTTATTCCGCTAGGTCGTATTAAACATTTTGCTTTTGAAAGTTGATTTTGAAATTGAAATGTTGCTCGCGTTTCAATTGGCATTATTTTGAAGCTGCGTCTCCTGGTCCGACTTGACTGCTTTCCCTTCTTCCTCTTATAATGAAATTTTTACATCGACTTTCGACGAAGCCTTAATAGCTCGATAGGTTAGGACGCTGCGTCGCAAATCCGTAGGTCGTTGTAGGTCGCGGTTCGAGTCTGCCCCTCGCCACCAATTTTTTTTTTTTTGGGGGGGGGGGCTTTTCATCATTTTTTTTAAAGGAGAGGGGAGTGGGCGGAAGGGAGGGGGGCGCAGCCCAGGCGAGGGACAGGCTGGGGTGGGCAGGAGGGGGGGGGGACACGGGCGACTTGGAGGGGGAAAGCATGATAGGGGAAACCCCAAGCGAAGCTAAGAAGGAGAAGAGAGAGGGGGCGAGGACCTTCTGGAAGTTTGGAAGGCTGTGAGTGGGCGGAGGGGTGCGGGGTGTGGGGGGGGGGGGGGGCCCCCCGGGGGGGGGGAAAAGCAGGATATGGGGAAACCCCAAGCGAAGCTAGGAAGCGCAGATGTTTCATGATGCCGTGCGGAGCACGGGTATGTGGGCGGAAGGGAGGGGTGCTGCCGTGCTGAGCACGGGTTTATCTAGTATATATTTCATTCGTGCATTGGGGTCCACATGAGTATAGTGAACGAAAATAGTAAAATTATTATTATTAGACGGAAGTATTAGCTCACGAGAATCATGCCTCACATACATAAGCTCAATGCGTGTCAGTGAGCGCAATCGTTATGCATATGCAGTGTGGCTGGTCCTTTACAATGTATGACCGTAAGAAAGGGGAGCTTCAATGTCGGATTATTCGTGGAGAGAATATAACACGTAAAACTATCAAATCAAATAAAAAAAGAGAACGCTATTTTAAGAGAAACAACACGCGCTTTTTTCAAGGACGAGCTTCCATTTCACGAGCAGTGCGTGTGCGTCAAGACAAGTCAGGTCAAAATGATATTTATTGAGGATGAAAAGGAATAACGCATTAAACCCTTTCACCGCCAGAGTTGCGATTTTAGCACCACAGTGATTTAAACACCACTATGCCACTAAAAGGCATCAATTGGGGGTCTATTATCCAAAGACTCTATTGTCTTAGTTTTGGGAAGTAAGGGTAGACCTTATTTTATATATTGTCACAGGAGAATCCCCAATACTGCAGATGTTTTTTGGTCTCTACCCAGGTAAATTTAATGAAATATTTTTTGCTGAAATATGTCTGGCGGTGAAAGGGTTAAGCTTTTCACATCCTGTCCTCAAGAGAACAAAATAACAACAAAGAATGTAGGACAAATGAGAGTGCACAGAAAAAAAAGAGGGCACAGGACAAAAACATTCGTTTTACAAAGCATCACATGAAAACAAACAGTTCTTAATTTAAATTAGACAAAATATACATATGAAGCAATTTACATAAAATCTCTAAAATAGTACCGATTGATAAACCCTTTCACCCCATTAGAGTTGAAGAAGAACCGCTCCTAGAAGGAGAAGGAGTGAGAAGAAAAAGAATGTTACATATAGGAGGCGTCAAAATTGGAGGTATTTATCCAAAAACCTATTAGCTCTTACTTTTGGGAAGTAAGGAGGGCATACAATTAGGTAGAGTGAAAAAAAGGTTAAAAAATCCACAATACGGCATGAATGAGAAGGGATTTTGATCTCAGACTCAAGTAAATTTAATGTGAAAATATTCGCTGAAAAATGTGTGTGCGTGTGAAAGTGTTAATAAATGAGTTGTACATGCCAATGTAGAGAACGTGCGAACAAAAAGAAGCGTGCGTGAGGAAGGAAGTGAAGAAGAACGAGCGCTGGAGGAGGTGTGTGTGTGTGTGTGTGCTGTGTGTGTGAGTGTGTTTCGTGTGTGTGTTGTGTGTGTGTGTGTGGTGTGTGTGTGTGGTGTGTGTGTGTGTGGGTGTCGGAAACGTGTGTGTAAAGTCAAGAATGTCTGTCACACGTTTTGGTCTCGGTGTACTGTGTATGTGAAGCGATCACAGCATTCAATAGCACTGCGTGCACATTGCCACTCCAACCCCCTCAAACTCTGCCATTCAGAGAGAGAGCATGAGAGAGAGGAGAGAGAGAGAGAGAGAGAGAGAGAATGTAGAAGAGAGAGAGTGTATGTGAGCGTAGGCAGTATCCGCATGAGAAAGATAGAGAGAGAGAGAGAGAGAGAGATGAGAAAGACCCCCCACGAGACGAGAGAGATTGAGAGCTTATGAGAGATAGCAATGGCAACGAATGTCTAACGAGCTATAAGAGCTCCAAAAGCTGTGAAAATCCTGATTTTGACACCTGACGTGGTGGGTCTTTACATTGATGACATCATTCCGGTGGATAGAGTTCAATTATGGCATATCAAGCAAACAAAGTATGCGTAAATATATAACAAGCGCGAAATCATACAGGTAGTTTGTGGCAACGCGTGTTTTTTCTTTTGTTTGAAACACACACACAAAAAAGCGCGAAATCGCAATAGTTTTGTGGCACTCTTTCTATTTTTATCACTCCAATCAGGAGTCGCCACCCCTTGTTTTTTCAATCATTTTAATCTGTAAAACCAGACTGTTATCTCTGCACCATTTAGTAACTTTTTATATATTTTGGAAAAACATTTAAAACTATGTATCATACTTATATGCTCATCAAAAGAAGCACCGCATACTAGTCGTGTCTGTTGCAGTGTCTGTATTACGTATGTTTATTATTTTGTACGCTTTTAAAAACATCATTTTAAAGAGCGGCCTCAATTTGAAGAGTAGCCTCGATTTGAAGTGCGACAATTTTGTCAAAATGTGCGACAATTTTGGAACGACAGACAGACCGACCGACCGACCGACCGACCGACCGACCGACAAAGTGAGTTATAGGTTTGTGGCTTGAGCCACAAACAAAAAGAGAAAAGAAATGAGTTTCCTTAGCATGTTGCTGATGTCAGATTCTGCGTTTGCTTGGGGACTAAAAGGTGCACCCTGACGGATGAGTTTTTGAAAGAAACACGTCGATATCACCAGAAAGAGCCTCTTCAAGGATCAGAACACTCACTTTACTCTGGTTTCCTATAAATCAAACCGTCAAAACGGCGATTCCTCCTTGGCGGAGAAGCCGGACGGAAAGAGAAGCCATTTTGGATGGGGTGGGGTGGAGGCCGCTCATTTTGGTTGAAGCTTTTTTCTATTTTTTTGTAGTGCAGTAAAAGAAATATTGGAGCTATTTCCTTTGTTGTGAGCGAAAATCCTTTTAGGGTAAACTGTATAAAATAAAAAAATAAAAATAAAAAGGCTTGTATTGTGAACATTTCGTGCAAACGATTTGGTCTAAACTCAGGCGACCATAAGAAAAGAGAGGCACATGCCTTTTCTTTTACTGAAATAATTTGACTTCCAGCACCTCCGCCAAGGAGGAATCGCCGATTTGAAGGTTTGACTTCTAGGCAGAGCAAGCAAAGTGAGTGTTTGCGATCTCTGTAAAGGGTGTTTTCCTAGTGACCTCGACGTGTTTCTTTCTCGAAAAAACAACTCATCCGTCAGGTGTGCCCCTTTAAATTAAAGTTCGATTACAGAGTCGTTTCGCAGGTCTTTTATAAACTATCGCACGCTCTGTTGTTTCTTCTGCCTTATTATTCTTTGTTTACTCAATTCATTCGATATGGATCCACGCACTAACACACAACATTAATGCGCTCATGAAGACACAAACAATTTGGCCACTCACGCAGAAGTACGTACACGCGCGGGTTGCAAATGCGCGCACAATCGTACAAACACACACACACATGAAAACATAATATCAACATACACACATACACATATGCGCGCGCACACGTTGCGCGCACACACATACGCACACACACGCACGCGCACACACACATACACACACACACGCCGCACGCACACACACACACACACCACACACACACACATCATAAACACAACGCCGCGCGCGCAGCGCGCACGGTAGGGGTTTGTGATAGCAAAAGGAAAGTCCGCGGTGTCTAAGAACTAACTACACAACACAAATAAAATAAAATTTTTGAAAGTATTCGACACCCCCAACAAAGTATCGTTTTAGTTTATTGTTTAAATTACAAAACAAATGACGCGAAATTCCTTCAGCCTAGTGTGGAAAATTGCTCTCATTTTGACATTAAATACCCACTGACCCACCACGATTAAGTCCCTTGAGGTTTTTTTTCTGGGTAGCTGTGACCCAAACACAAATTCCCCCAACTTTTCAAATTGAAACAGCTCTTTAAAATAATGTTTCGTTTTGAAATTGGGGGCATATTTGTATGGGAGTCAAAACCTGGTCAAAAAACAAGATTTCTTGCCA
>CM065686.1:21039757-21062257 GCA_017654935.2 Phymorhynchus buccinoides | reverse complement strand
GTCATATCCGATAGAGTGAACCACTGAACAATTAAAACATTAAATATTAATAATGATTAGTATTTTGAGTTGAACTTAACGACATCACTATCCTCACTCCTTCTCTGCTTTGCTTTTCCCCCTTCTCCATTCTTTCTCCCCCTCCCCCCTTCTTGTTCTTCGAATGTTTACACCGTCTGTTCTTCTTTTTTCTTCTTCTTGGTCGTGCTCCTCTCCTCCTCCTCCTCCTCCCCCCCCCCCCCTCTTCTTCTTCCCCCTCCTCTCTTCCTCCTTCTCCCACTTATTCTTTTTCTTCTCCTCCTGCTCCTCCTTCTCCTTCTCCTTGTTCTTTCATGTTCTTCTTCTTCTTCTTTTCCCCGTCCTCCTTCTCCTCCTCCTCCTTCTTCTCCCTCCTCCTCCTTCTCTCCTCCTCCTCCTTCTCCTCTTCCTCCTCCCCCTCTTATTTTTTGTCCTCCCCCATCCTTCTTCTTCTCCTCCTCTTCATCATCATCATCATCTTCGTCATCCATCTTCTTCTTCTTCTTTTTCTTCTTTATCTTCCGCTTTTCCCTCCTCCTCCTCCTCCTCTCTTCTTTTTTTCTCCTCCTCCTCCTCCTCATCATCTTTCTTCTTCTCTTCCTCCTCCTCCTCCTCTTTCTCCTCCTTTTCCTCCTCCTCCTCCTCCTCCTCCTCCTCCTCCTCCTTCTTCTTCTCCTCTTCTTCTTCTCCTCCTCCTCCTCCTTTTTTTTATTCTCCTCCTCCTCCTCCTCCTCCTCCTCCTCCTCCTCCTCCATCTTCTTCTTCATCATCTCCT
Source organism: Phymorhynchus buccinoides (assembly GCA_017654935.2). Classification (NCBI taxonomy): domain Eukaryota; kingdom Metazoa; phylum Mollusca; class Gastropoda; order Neogastropoda; family Raphitomidae; genus Phymorhynchus; species Phymorhynchus buccinoides. The sequence goes on along the minus strand of CM065686.1, from coordinate 21,061,464 downwards.
CCTCCTCCTCCTCCTCCTTATTCTTCTTCTTCTTCTTCTCCTCCTTCTCCTCCCTCCCCTCCTCATTCTTTTTCTCCCCCTCCTCCTCTTCCTCATTTTTCTTGTTCTCCTCCTCTTCCTCCTCCTATCTTCTACTTTTTCTTTTCTTCCTTCTGTTCTTAACTGCTAGTTAAATAAAAGCCTTCCAACTGATCTTTGATCACGCTATTAAAAGCGGACTAACACTATCGTTTTCTGGTTGACCTTGAAGAGTGCTTTAAAAACAAAATCAATAACGGGATAATTAAGTCGTTTACTTTCACAGTATATGTGTTACACTAAATATGTAAAATGGCCATCAATGTATCTATTTCTTAATCTGAAATAAATCAAATCAAATGAAATCAAACCAAACCCTTCTTCTTCTTCTCTTCTTCTTTCTTCTTCTTCTTCTTCTTCTTCTTCTTCTTCTTCTTCTTCTTCTTCTTCTATCTTTCTTTCTTTCTTTCTTTCTTTATTTAACTTGACAGGTCATCGGAAAAAGAGTATGTATATTTATCTCATTATCCTGTATAAATAAAATTTCGTTCGTTCGTTGGTTCGTTCGTTCATTGCCTCGTAAAAGTTAGTGCTATTCCTCCGCCTATCTTTACCCTTGTCTCTTACTTGCTATTCGGTACTTTACAGTCACAGAGGCGTCTCTGTGAAATTCGGGTTGTTCTCACCCGGAGAGAGCGTCGCAGCCATAGGCGCGCCACCCATACGATTGTATCTGACTCTGTCTCGGAATCTCTGTCTATATCCCTGTCTCTCTGTCTCTGTCCATATTGCTCTGTCTCTGTCTCATGTCTCAATCCTCTGTCTCTGTATCTGTGTTTCTCTCTCCCTCCCTCCCTCTCTCTCTCTCTCTCTCTCTCTCTCTCTCTCTCTCTCTCTCTCTCTCTCTCTCTCTCTCTCTCTCTCTCTCTCTCTCTCTCTGCTATATCTGCTATCCTCTCTTCTTCTTCTTCTACTTCTTTCAAATACGTCGCTACAATCCAGTAGTCTGGCATAACTGCGACGGGGAGAGATTGTGCATAGGCGGTTTATTTATGTTGGCTGACTGCTAGCTATTTTTGAAGGCCTTTGACGGTGCTGTTGTTCAGATGGTTCCACTCCATTGGTGTTCTAACAAAGAAAGAGTTTTTGAACTGGTCGGTGTTTGAGGAGGGAACTTTTATTGCTTTGTTGTTGTTTCTAACTGAAGATCTGATTGGGTTCGATGAGTAAGGAAGTCCGGATCTTATCAGTCTGCTCGATTTGTGATAAGTGATGAAGTCTTCAGGGGGTAAGGCCGGCACTAACCCCTCAACCACTCTGTAGAGCATGGTCAGACGAAGGTGTTGGCGCCTTTGTTGAAGGGATGGAAGGTCAGTGTTTTCGAGAAGTTTAGTGACACTGCCAGGCGTTGTAGACTTATAGTTGCCAGTGATGAAGCGGGCAGCATTTTGTTGTATGCGTTCTATACTGTCAATGTCTTTCTGTAGATATGGGTCCCACACAACTGCACCATTGACAGCTTTTGGCAAGTCAGAGAAATAGAAAGGGACCGAGTACTGTTCCTTGTGTGACTCCAGAGTCAACTGATGTTGTTTCTGATGACGTTTCTCCAAATACTACTTTCATAGTTCTTTCGGTAAGGAAGTAGGTGATCCACTGGTAGATTTTTAGTTCATGGAGGAGTTTATCATGAGGTACAGTGTCAAAGGCTTTAGAAAAACATAGAATGGCGATGTCTACTTGCTTTTTGTTATCAAAAGAGGACAGAAGGTCATGGCTTGTTGTGATGAGTTGTGTTTCACACGAGTAGCCTGTGCGGAATCCATGGTTGAGGTTGGTGAGGATGTTGTGGGATTGGAGATGGGACATTATGTGGCGGAGTATTATATTTAATGTTTTAACATCTAGACTATTGTCAGAAACAACATCATTTGTGCCTCGTTTAGTAGAGGTGGGGGAAAAAACCGTTTTGAACTGAAAAACCGGTGCTAAACTTTCGCGGTTCGAAAAACCGGTTCGAGTTGATGTGAACCGGTTTTTTAACTGCGTATTAAAAGTAAGTTTTTCTTAGAATAACGCATTCTTTTCGAAGAACACCACTGATTCTCAACGCAGATTGGGTGTTTCTAAGCCAAGAGTAGCTGTTTCTAGTTTGTGGTGGTCTATGGCTTTGACTGTGTTAAGTTGAGTGTGTGTGTGTGTGTGTGTGTGTGTGTGTGTGTGTGTGTGTGTGTGTGTGTGTGTGTGTGTGTCATAAGTTTCTTTATTGTGTGTGTGTGCGTGTGTATATGTGCGCGCGTTCGAGCGTGTGTGTGAATATTCTGACAATAAATATGTGCTTGCATAGGTGAAACTAGTGATGCGAGTACTGGTTAAAAAACCGGTTCGACAAAACCGGTTCGAAGAAGGAAAACCGGTTTAAAACCGGTTCTGATTTTTGAACCGGTTCTCAACTCTATCGTTTAGCGTGGCAAGATGCAGGTTCTTTATGTGTTTTTTTTTCTTTCTGTAAAACCCAATCAGACTATCACTGCCTCGAAAAAAGAGAAGACGGTTCTGTTCACCTCTCTCTCTCTCTCTCTCTCTCTCTCTCTCTCTCTCTCTCTCTCTCTTAATTTTAAATTATGTTTTTCTTCTTTTCTTTCGAGGGCAAGATGTAAACAAGCCCATTGTGTGCTTATTCTTTTCCCTCAATAAACAAATGTTTCAAATCTCTCTCTCTCTCTCTCTCTCTCTCTCTCTCTCTCTCTCTCTCTCTCTCTCTCTCTCTCTCTCTCTCTCTCTCTCTCTCTCTCTTCTCTCTCTCTCTCTCTCTCTCTCCCCCCCCTCTCTCTCTCTCTCTCTCTCTCTCTCTCTCTCTCTCTCTCTCTCTCTCTCTCTCTCTCTCTCTCTCTCTCTCTCTCTCTCTCTCTCTCTCCTCTCCCTCCCTATGTGTCTGGCTGTCTGTCTCCCCCCCCCCCCCCCCCCCTCTCTCTCTCTCTCTCCATCCCCCCCCCCCCTCTCTCTCTCTCTCTCCCTCTCTCTCTCTCTCCCTCTCTCTCCCTCCCTCCTCTCTCTGTGTCTCTCTCGCTGTTTTGATAGAACATATCAACAGTATCGTTTTTCGTTTACCTTGAGCATTGGCTAATCAATAAGGGAAGAAAATAGCCGGTTACTTTCACAGCGTCGAGTATCGACAGGAACAGCAGCACTGGTTAGGGTTTTGTTAGCACAGAATCCAACTGAAGTGTCTGTTTCAATAATAATAATAATAATAATAATAATAATAATAATAATAATAATAATGATGATGATGATGATAATCATGATTATAAGATGATACTACTACTACTACTACTACGACGACTACTACTACTACTACTACTACTACTACTAATAATTAAAAAAATAAAATAATGGTTATAATAATAATAATAATAATAATAATAATAATAATAATAATAATAATAAACACTAATAACACTAATAATAATAACAATAATAATATTAAAAAAAACAAAATAATAATAATAATAATTTATATAGCGCTCTTTCTCACATGAGCTCAGGCAAGATAGTCCATTGACGTATTATTGAACTTATTGCGAAAAGTAAGAACTTGTTTAAAAAAAACAAAAAAACTGCAGAAATACAAAACGCATTATCCCCATTTGATATTATTTGCAGACTTTTTGCAATACAAGTTCTTAGTTTTCGGAATAACTTCAATAATAAGTCAATGGACTGTCCGTTTTGACTCAAGCAAATCGTTATATAATCTCAAGATATATCCGTAGCATGTTCATACGATTTAGACTAGGCGTTACTGAACTGAGAAGCAACAGATTTAGATATACTTCAGAGGTCCCTTCGCTGTCGTGTCCTTTGTGCACCCATTCCCCAGAAGATGAAATACATTTCCTTTTCTTTTGCCCGGCTTATATGATGATCTCAGACATAAAATTCTAACTAAAGTCAGTCTAGATCGTTTTAAATTCCAAAAGCTATCCATTAAATCGGAACGTGACGAAGTAAAACCTTCAACTTGCAAAGTTTATTTCTTATGCATTCAAACTTTGGAGATCACTGATCAGTGCCTGACTGGTTAACTCTTAGCAATGTTGTACTTTATTTTTTCTACAGCCTACTCAAATACGCCGCAGACATCTACCTTGTTACAATGTATATTATGCCATTTGATGACATAATTTTTAAAATCACATACTTATGTTTTCTTCTTTGCATTATTATTAGGATCTTTTTAAATTCTTTATCTGTATGAATTTAGTCCTCTCCTGTGCGAGTTGAATAGTTGTTTAAGTAACTGGTTCATTTGGATTTGTCTGTACATACTTATTACTGTTTCGTGAACTCCATATGTTTATGGGCTTCATGGGCCAAAATATTAAACCATTTTCAGTTTGAGTTGAGTTGAGTTGAGTCTTTCTCAGATCACTACATCTTTTCTAGACGGACTGTGTTTATTGCACTCCTTGCAGATTGGTATGTTTCGACTCAGCCGAGCTGATGAGACTCCCTAGAGTTGAAACAGCTGTCCTCTGCTGGGTTCTGCCAATGCCTCCCTAATAAGGAGGAGAAACTAAGCTACCACTCTTTATGTTTTTTACAACATAGATCAAAATACCAAGTTAATATAACTGGATTTGGTTTTAATGTTCGTTTCAAAGACATAGGTACAAACAAGTTTTAAACAATACATAATAGTTATATATAACATTCAAGCAGCTGACAAAAAACAATCTTGGATTAATTTTCCCCCGACGTTTCGTCTGCTGACTTTTTCCAGTGGTCTCTTTATTCTCTCTCTCTCTATAATAATAGTTTGCTTTGATAAAACCTTTTTGTGTCCAATGTCTGTATTTGTGAACCTCAGAAACAAACTCAATTTACTTTAACTTTACGATTTGTTCTGTGTTCTGAAAAGAAGAAGAAAATAAAGTGCTGATTTACTTTTTCTCCCAATGGGGGAGCAGTCTGCATGTCGGCCTGCAAAGAGTGTCCAGTGAACGTTCAAGCTGAGCAAGAAGACTTTCTACAAGAGAATGGTTGTCCTCTTTACACCAGATTGAAAGTCCACAATAAAAGGAAACCAGCACTAAGTTAAAAAGAAATGATAAACATCTTATGTAAAATGACCACAAAAAAAAGTTCTAAACTTATAATTTAACAAGCTCGGATTTGCAATCGTTTGTGGCGTGCGACAATTTTGGACCGACCGACAGACCGACAGACCGACCGACCGACCGACCGACCGACCGACCGACAGACCGACAAAGTGAGTTATAGGTTTGTGGCTTGTGCCACAAACAAAAAGACAATAGACATGACTAGGGAGGGCCAACTACTGAGATGATATCCAAAATTAGGATAAAAAATAGAATGAATATAAAATCTGTTATTAGCTGAGCGCCATCCCCCTAATATGAAGGACTAAAAAGTTTTTGTATTTGAAATGCAGAATAGTTTGCTTTGATAACACTTTTTTTTGTGTCCAATGTCTGTATTTGTGAACCTCAGAAACAAACTCAGTTTACTTTAAATTTACGATTTGTTCTGTGTTCTGAAAATAAGAAAATAAGAAGAAAATAATGTGCATAAAACATCTGGCGCTGGGTCTACATTTACAGAACATATTTTGAAAGTGACAAATACAAAGATGGACTGATCGGAGATGGAAATGTTTTACTGAACAGGACCATCTCCACAGAGAGAGAGAGAGAGAGAGAGAGAGAGAGAGAGAGAGAGAGAGAGAGAGAGAGAGAGAGAGAGAGAGAGAGAGAGAGAGAGAGAGAGAGAGAGAGAGAGAGAGAGAGAGAGAGAGAGAGAGAGAGAGAGAGAGAGAGAGAGAGAGAGAGAGAGAGAGAGAGAGAGAGAGAGAGAGAGAGAGAGAGAGAGACGGGGGGGAGATATATATATATAAATAATATATAATAAAAAAAAGATCACAAAACAACAAGCCTTTTTGTTATGAAAATAAAGAAATTTTCGGCTTTATTTTACCAGTTAATAAAACTGAAAGCCTTCCTCAGCCATTGACCAAGTTAATAAATCAAAAGAGAATGGTTACTAGGTGTATGAAAAGACGCAATCGATGATGTTAAAGAACAGCAATGACAAAACCTATGATGAAAAAATAAAAATGGCGTATGCTATGTAAAAGGACGTCATAGGTTGCGTATATATATTTGGAAAGAGTGAGAGAAAAAGATAGGAGAAGAAAGTACATGACATAGAGGAAGACAGAGAGAGATAAATCCAATCCTAAAACGTTTATTGATTAGGCCTTTCTGCCCGTATCAAGTAGGGAAAAGGGGGGGGGGGGGTTAAAGATAACAACAAATATATGGTGATTACAAAGCACAAAGAGACAGGAAGATACGTTGGGGTCGGATGGGGGAGGGGGATGAGGTTACTACAAATACATACAACAACATTTGCAACGTTCACAAAGATAAAGATAAATGTATAGTGATTACAGACCATAGAGAGACATAGCAACGTACGTCATAGGGGTTATAAGCAGTTATACATAACAAAAGCAACAACTTGCAAATGTGTCAAAATCTTCGAAATATGAAGTGAAACGAATGTGAACATACTAGAATGAAGAGAGAGAGAGAGAGAGAGAGAGAGAGAGAGAGAGAGAGAGAGAGAGAGAGAGAGAGAGAGAGAGAGAGAGAGAGAGAGAGAGAGAGAGAGAGAGAGAGAGAGAGAGAGAGAGAGAGGGAGGGAGGGAGGGAGGGAGGGAGGGAGGGAGGGAGGGAGGGGAGGGAGGGAGAGAGAGAGAGAGAGAGAGAGAGAGAGAGAGAGAGAGAGAGAGAGAGAGAGAGAGAGAGAGAGAGAGAGAGAGAGAGAGAGAGAGAGAGAGAGAGAGAGAGAGAGAGAGAGAGAGAGAGAGAGAGAGAGAGAGAGAGAGAGAGGGGAGACTGTACTGGGAGATAGATATTTATTATATGGAGTGAATAGTCCAAATAATTATCAAACACACACACACACACACACACACACACACACACACAACCACACACACACACACAACCACACACACACACAACCACACACACACACACACACACACACACAACCACACACACACACACACACACACACACACACACCACACACACACACACACACACGCACGCACACACACACACACACACACACACACACACACACACACACACACACACACACACGCGCGCGCGCACGCACACGCACGCACGCACGCACGCACGCACGCACACACACACGCACACACGCACACACACACACACACAACCACACACACACATGGGTCACAACAATGACGTCAGGAAAAGTTACGTGTTGTATTTGTTATACCTACGTCAAGTTTGTTCTACTGTCTGTCCGCGTCCAAGGCAATAAAAAGCCGAAATATTGGAAAAGAAAATTATTTCCTATTTAGTTATTATTCTGCTTTGTTTTACTATAAGTAAGTATATAGTCTGTATCGATGTGCGCAGATCGTACAGACCTAAGTCGAAAGACGTCACTTTACAGGAGAAGCTAAAAACTGATTAATTCGGTCATTTCTGCTCAAATGGCACCATATTTTTTTCATACGGCTTCATTTCGAGCCAGCAATTGACTGTCACTTCAGTTTTGCAAAGAAACAATAACCCCTAATAAACATTCTTACGTCATACATTTCAGAATGACAATTTTTTAATCCCAGGCAGCGCTATGCCCTTCCAAAACCTGCGGTTCAAACCAAACAATCTTTCAATTTCCACTTCAGGCGAGCTGGAGATGAACTTGATATGGCTCCAACCCACCTGCGTGCGCATCTCGACCCTTCCAACGGAAGTGTCGCCATCTTAGTCCTTATTTGTGTGTAAACAAAGTGAAAATGTTATCTAAATGTGTAAAGAAAACATCCAGATGTTATAAATACAGTTTAGATAAGTTTTGAATTGGAACAGCCAAATACGCAGCATCGATCTGGCATTTTTCAAAAAAAGGTAAGGACTAAGATGGCGGTCTCCCATAATATGGCGCTCCTTGTGGCCGGATATGACGACACGTGGTTACCAGCAATAGCCAAAATCGGTGAGAAAACCGTATTCTTCAAACTACAGTAATCAACAAAGGCGTATTTTTCACTGAGAGCCGATTTGAGACGATATTTTCAGCAAAAATACCCTGACCCCACCCTTTAACCCCTTTCACCGCCAACTATATTTCAACCAAAAATGTCCATTAAATTTACCTGGATAGAGAACAAACTCCATCTGCAGTATTGTGGATTCTTCTGTGACAGATATAAAATAAGGTCTATCCTTACTTCCCAAAACTAAGACAATGGGGTATTTGGATAATAGACCCCAATTTGATGCCTTTTAGTGACATAGGTGTTAAATCACTGTGGTGCTAAAATGCGACCTTGGTGGTGAAAGGGTTAAGTGGCATTTGTTGTTTTGCCCTTTAACCAAAGATATTCTAAAAGGGTAAGATGGATTACTTAAAAGCTCGGCGAACCGGGCTGATAGAGTTATCGTTAGTGCGGACGTGTACACTATTCACAGTGGAGGCTATCCAAAAACTCGGACTGGAACTTGAACGGAGAATTCAACTGGCCTATCGATGTGTAAAATGTGTCACGTTTCAAAGGGACATAACCAGTGTTTCTGTCCTCACTACTCATATAGGGAAAAGAGACCGGATGTTTATCTTCCCCTGTACAGTCTTTGCTTTAACTGAAGAAATTGCTGTTAATGCTTTGGTGAACTGATGTTCCTTGTCTTGTGCTGTTTGTATGCAACAAATCTGAAAATCGATAGAATTTTAGTTAGAACCCTACGATCCGTTGGTTGGCTAAAGTGAGGCGAAGTGAGTCTATAGTATAATAGTTGTTCGGGTCTGTGTGTGTGTGTGTGTGTGTGTGTGTGCCTGCGTGCGTGCGTGCGTGCGTGTGTGTGTTGCGTCCGTGGTCTAATCTCCAAACTTTAACGTTGGCATTTTCTCGGGGAAATCGAAGGCGTACATTGTTCAAACTTTCAATACACATAGATGTTTATGCAAGCTTTCAAACAATAATTATTTGAATAATTAAATACATAAAACAACACTGTAAACAGATAGCAAACAGATAACATTTTGGATTAGTGCATGGGATAGAGAGCATTCAACAGGCAACATGAGTTAAGACACTCATCAACACAGAAAGCCTCGATAGCTCATTGATAGAATGTCTGTCTCTCATGCCAATGGTTCCAGGTTCAATTCTTGGCAAAGGCACTTTTTTATTTTTTATTTTTTAGTTGTATCCATTAACGATAGTTTCATTTGTACTTTAACCCCCCACCCCCCCACCCCTCATGTTTACGACCCTCCATCTCAAAGTCATTATTTCAAAGTCAATATTTGTTGGAAATCTTGTACTTAAACACCCCCCTCATTTTTACTACCCTCAATCTCAAGGTCATCATTTGTTGGCAATCTTGTACTTTAAGCACCCCCATCATGTTTATGACCCTCAATCTCAAAGCCATTATTTGTTGGCAGTCTTGTACTTTAACCCCCCCCCCCCCTCATGTTTACGACCCTCAATCTCAAAGTCATTTTTGTTGGCAATCTTGTACTTAAACACACACACACACACCCCACACCCCGAGTGACCGTTGAAGGCTTTGCCTCTTGTTTTTTTAATATTGTAGTTTTTAAATTCTTTCATTTTAAAATCATCCCCTGCAGACTGTCCCTTAATAATGTTATTTGCTCACTGTTTCAAGAAATGTTAGATTGATGATGGCTTAAGACAATCCCCGCACAACCATTCAGAGCATAACAACATTTTGATGTAGCCTTGGCGTTCTAGCTGGTCTGACACAGCCTCATGCCAAGGCAACAGCGTATTAATATTATCCAGAGTCTGAAAGCCGTTTGAAAATGTGCATAAAAAGCTTCCTACAGTGCATACGATTTCTATGTCAACGCGATGCGATTGTGACGATGTGAGTCCTGATTCACGTGGAATTCATGTAGTGGGTCTACTTGAGTAGGCTAATATTTCGATTCCTCCTTGGCGGAGGTGCCGGAGAGAGTAGACATTTTGGATGGGGTGGGTGGAGGTCACTCATTGTGGTTGAAGCGTTTTCTTTTCATTGCAGTGCAGCAAAAAAAAGGAGTTATTTCCTTTGTTGTGAGCGAAACTGCTTTAGATAGACTGTATAAAATTAAAAACCAAAATAAATAAAAAGGCTTGTATTGCAATTTTTTTTTCGTGCAAACGATTTGGCGGCCATTAGAAAAGAGACGGGAAACGCCTTCTCTTTGGGTGAAATAATTTGACTTCCAGCAACTCCGCCAAGGAAAAATCGCCGATTTGACTGTTTGATTTCTCGGAAACTGAGTGTTGAAATATCTGTAAAGGGTGTTTTCCTGGTGATCTCGACGTGTTTCTTACAACAACTAATTCGTGCCCCTTTAAACACGAGGTTGATTTCATAGACCCACACACCGTTGAAAGATGTAGAGCACCATTCATTATAGGCTTATGCACATTAGCAATCACATACGCACAGGCTCACACTGCAGAAACACAATACACGCCCAACATTGCGTTCATATACTTGCACAAATATGAGAGAGAGAGAGAGAGAGAGAGAGAGAGAGAGAGAGAGAGAGAGAGAGAGAGAGAGAGAGACCTATATACAGGAGCATTGCAATGTGTACGCGTAAACAGTTTACAAACTATCTTCATTTCCCCATGGCAACACAGTGAGGAGATATTATGGCTTACAACTCACTGTGTTGCCACGGGGAACTAGTGATGTTTTGTGAAGATTTATTTTTGTTAACGTGTTCAGAGACCTTTATGGCCGTAAATCAAGTACTGTCGTTGATTGATTGTAATGCTGGTTGAGTAATGGTAAAATGGTAATAAATCAGTCAAGCAAGTCTACACAAACAAGGAAAGGTTTACTTACTCACTCACTCACTCACACACACGTGAGCGCGCACATGCACGCGCACACACACGCACGCAAACAGCACACACACACACACACAAATTCACACCCACACACACACACACACACACGCACATACACGCAGAGAGTGAGTGAGATAGAGAGTGAGATAGAGAGAGAGAGAGAGAGAGAGAGAGAGAGAGAGAGAGAGAGAGAGAGAGAGAGAGACAAAATGACAAATGACAAATGACAATTATTTATTGACAATAATTTTACAACCCTTATGCCAAGGGGGTACATGCGCAATGATGTAGATAAACTAAGAAGCACAATATAATAGAGTTAACACACAAAAAACTAAATACATTGTAAATAATAAGGTAACAAAACAATTAATATAGAGAAAACGTATAAGAAATGCGACCATCCATCCAACAATTGCAATTAAATGAATACTTTTCTTATCAAACATAATTTTCACGATAACATTTTAAGTTAATGTTTCAAGTTTTTTCTCTCTACAATGAAATGCATCCGCCACATATTTAGCAAATGAGGTCAGAATATCTTCTCTCTCACACGACAAAATAGCAGTAAGATTATGGGTTTGACCAAAGTGAGAATTGAAAACAACGCAATCATTTCTAAATTTACTGTACTCTTGACATCGAAATATAAAATGATGTTCATCTTCAGTTTCTTTGGAACACATTGGGCAAATCAAGTCGACTTCAGAGTTTAGAAACCATCTTTTATTGGCATTGAGGCCCATACTTCTAGTTCGAAATCGAGCAAATAAATCTCTATGCCGCTTACATGATATTATTTTAGAGAGAGAGAGAGAGAGAGAGAGAGAGAGAGAGAGAGAGAGAGAGAGAGAGAGAGAGAGAGAGAGAGAGAGAGAGAGAGAGAGATTGATCTTTTTTTTAACTTGAAAAACTTTATTACGCAAGGATTAAGATTTTATTCTTACAATTTGTCCTTTGGATGTAAACAATACTAAGACAAAACATGGACCGTATATCAAGGACAAAACAATCAGGCGACAGATATGGGCATGCATAGCGATTCAAGGCATCAATAAACATAGTTGGAGCAGAACGAAATAACCAAACAGCTAACAACTAGATAGGTCAACAAACAGAAATTCAAGTTGGAAAGGGGAGAAAAAGCGATTTCAGTATGTTCAGAACCTAATACCATTAAAGATAACGACTAGAAACATTAGCAATTGCTGGGAAAGCAATTGAGTTCAATAATTTTCAGGGATCGGTTTCTATTTTGTTTACAAAGGCAGTCTGCTCAACGAAGCCCTTGCTTCCAGCAAAACCACCATTTGTTACGATCAGTAAGGATCATTCAACTGTTGAATTAACAATATTCCGATCTCTATATGGCTTGACCAAGAATCATTGTAATAGTGTTTCGTGTGCTAACTTTAATTATAGCTTTGGATGGCAAGTATCTAATAAATAACGGGTTTAAGAAGTAACGAGTTGAGCATCGTGAAAAGCAGCAGTTATTGAACGTCAACATGTTGATCTCAAGTCGTAGGCTAGATCTACACCGAAGCAGAAAGCTTAGATACATATACATCATTTTGTTTATTAATGGGTTTTTTTTTAAAAACACAGCACCAACAATGTATTTTTTGGAAAATAAAATAAAAATACATTCATTTCTTCTGCTTATATCATATGCCAGTCGCAAATAACAGTAGCTCTTAGTTTACAATCAAAATTGCTATGAAAAACTTTCAGAAAATGCGCTCACAAAAAGCTCAATTTATTTTAGCAGCACGAAATTACATTGTATCTGATGAAAGTTTTGTTTGGGGACATAAGGGTGTGTGTGGGCTTTTTGTCCATATGTGCACATTAGTATTAAATGACCCTGTTTCTGCTTTTTTTGGGGAGTATTTATTGCAAGTATTTATTTCATTACTCGCCATGTTACATTACCACACAAAATGTGAAGCCATTCTGCCCACTGGTTCATGAGATACAGCTCGGACATGAAGGAAGGAAATGTCGGTTTTGTGAGTCTTCCTTGGCGGAGGTTTGCACTGGCGGTTCCAAATTCAGGATCTGAATAGGTTGTGACATGATGATCAAGAATATAATATGGTTATGGGAGACCCTAGGCTAGATCATGCTATCCGCGAGAGGACAAATGTCCGCGAAAGGACTTAACAGGTGTGCTTATTATAAGTGGAAATGGCCATTGCAACTAGGGTTATTAACGCCCTTGACAGCGACCCTTGTTGGTCAGTATCCAAAACGGCATTCACTCTTGCACAAGGCAGTCATTCAGTAGCCTCAAATAGGGTTATTGGCGAGAGTTACCCCCTTGTTTGGTCAGTACTCAAGCATCTACGAAGGGCATGCACTTTTGCCAAAGGTGGTCGTTGGAGTGGCCAATAAAATCGCGTCCCTTTATAATGAAACGCTCTGATACCAAACATGTTCAATGTGAAATTAAAGTCACGCCATTTTCTAATGAAACAAATCAAATGAGAGTCACTACACGGTGGAATCCATGAACGTTTTGTTGGTCGATGTTCCCCTGCACTGTTGTGTCTGTTATGGCCCAGCCACTTCTGGGTGTACCACCAGCATCACAGGCGGCTGACGTAATATCACCACAGTCAGTTGCACCTGCTGTAGGCTACATGAACACACACACACACACACACACACACAGAAAACTCTTCAATCAACGACGGACTTGATTGAAAAACAAAACGGCAAATACATTTATGAAAGAAAATGGCTTAACTTTATCATTAGAAAAAACACATAGTACTTTTTAATTCGGGATGCAACCCAGAAAAACTTCCAGTTTTTACCATTAATGGCACAGTAATCAATTACACGCTGTGTGTGAAGTTTCTGGGTGTTTTCCTTTCATCAAAACTTACTTGGAATCAACATATAGATTACATATTAAACAAAGCAAGAAAGGCTTTAAATTTTCTCAAAATTATAAGTAAACAGCGTTGGGGACAAGATACAAAAGCGCTTATATGTCTTGCTAATTCTTTTGTACGATCTCGATTAATTTATGCTCAGGAAATTTTCTTTAGTGCTCCAAAATATTTGTTAAACAAACTACAATGCATCGATTGTAAAGCTTTTAAACTGGCACTTGGGGTACCAACTCATGCTTATAATCTAGGATCATATAAAGAAGCAGGTATTCTACCTCTCGACGAAGATAGAAAGATTTCTGCTGAAAAATGTGTATTAAAATCAACAGTATATGACACATTTTGTAAAGATGAAGTTAAGTTAGATACTGAACATGATTTTGTTAAAAGAGCTAAAACAATTCAATCTTTGCAACCAATTAATTCCTTTGTCTCTGATATTATTAATTGTAAAGAATTAAAAAAATAAAGAAATTGCAGCTAAGCCATCTTTTTCGCCAGTACCGCCTTGGGAACAAATTAAACCTGCTTTTGATATTGATCATACAGATGTTAACAAAAGTCAATCTCCAAACATATTAAAAAACTTAGTTAATTTACATATGGAAAGTTGTTATAGTGGATGTATTAAAATATACACAGATGGGTCTGTTCTTCAAAATGGGAATACAGGAGCAGCATTTGTAATACCCTCGTTAAAAATAGAGAAACGATATTATATAGGTAAATATTATTCCATTTTTACTGCAGAATTGTTAGCTATTTTAATGGCATTACAATATACTGCAAAATTACCTATAAATGCTTGTAAAATATTACTTTGTGTAGATTCGAAATCAGCATTACAAGCTATTAAAGGTCAAAATGTTAATATATGCATTGAAATGATATTAGAGATCAAACATTTAATTAATCAATTATCGAGTAAAGACATTAGTGTAACTTTTTATTGGGTTCCCTCCCATTGTGGAATATACTGAAATGAATTGGTTGATCGAGCAGCTAGAAGTGCAGCGCGTAATTCCGAGGGAATGATTCATCTTAATGTGAATTTAGATCTGCATGAATATTATAAACATATTGAAAAATTATCCAAAGAAAATTTTGACAGCATGTTAATGACTTCAGACAGTCAATATTCACGCTATTGTATAAAAGGCTCAAGTACAATACATTCCTACTTAATTTTAAAACAGCTCAAAGATACAAGTTTAAGACAAATCGTATCTTTGATGTTTAAACTTCGTTTAAATGCTTTTAAAACAAAATTTTCTAAAGACGTTAAGTGTATATGTGGAAATCAAATATCTATAAATCATTTGCTCCTATATTGTCCTAGAATTAAAGAACAAATCAACAAAACTGATGGTGAATTGCTGAACCATCAAACGCCTTTAACCATTGAAAAAATCTTAAACAACTTTAATCTCCTTAAAGGTTTTTCAGAAATCCTGCACATAAGTCCTGTTGGTATTTTTCTTTGAGTTACTAATTAATTGTTGGCTTAAATTGTGTTATTATATTCTTGTTGTTAGCCATTTAGAAATTAAAACACACTTGTTTAATTCTTCATGTTACATAAGTCAGTTTGAAATGTTACTGTATGTCCTCCCTTCCCTCCCATCTTATATATCTGTTAATGTAATTTTAGTTAGATTTGTATGAATAGATGTGTAGGGAAAACACATACATAATACTTCCATTCACGCACTCACACACACTCTCACTTCAGTAGCTATCTGATGTAGACTTAATTAATTTCACACACACACTTTTTTGGGGGGGGTTTTGGGGTTTTTTTTTGGGGGGGTCTAATATCACTTGCGGGTGAACAGACGTTAAGCTAAAGAACGAGCACACACACACAAAGCCTGTATTACATTATTGAAAGTTATTGGTTGCTTATGTAGTTATTTGTCTGTATTAATCCCTACATCCCTAAACACACACACACACGTACACACACACACACACACACACACACACACACACACACACCAACGCACACACACACCAACACACACTCCAACACACACACACACACACACACACACAGACACACACACACAGACACACACACACACACACACACACACACACACACAAACAGACAGACAGACAGACAGACACACACACACAGAGAGAGAGAGAGAGAGAGAGAGAGAGAGAGAGAGAGAGAGAGAGAGAGAGAGAGAGAGAGAGAGAGTTATCTCGAACTTTGTGTTTTGTTCTGTATTCTAAAAGAAGAATGGGTAGTGCCGATTTGCTTTACTTCCCGAAGGCGGAGGGACAGAACCCACCAAAACACAGCTGTTTCGACTTTTAACAAGTTGTTTATTGGCATATGACATGAACATTGACATGGGTGCAACTACACAAAAGGAAAAAAAAACACCTGAAAGGCCGGGGTCCAGGGGTAATGTCCCCCTGCAGCTGAAGAAAAAAAAAGATTTATGAAGGTATTTCAGTTTGCTTTGTCCACAATGTATGCAAATGCTTATTTTAACCCTTTCGCCGCCAAGCATACTTCAACCAAACATTTCTATTAAATATACCTGGATAGAGAACAAAATCCATTTGCAGTATTGTGGATTCTTCTGTGACATATATAAAATAAGGTCTATCCTTACTTCCCAACACTAAGACAGTAGGGTCTTTGGATACTAGACCCCAATGTGATGCCTTTTTAGTGACATAGGTGTTAAATCACTGTGGTGCTAAAATGCGACTTTGGCGGTGAAAGGGTTAAAGTGTTTGAAAAACACAGTAGACACACACAGATCTTGTTTTTCTTTTCTGGTAATATTCAAAAACAGGAAGTCTTTGTATACCAGGAAAAGTTGCACCCGTGCTTTGATCATGTGTGTGTGTGTGTAAATGTGTGTGTGTGTGTGTGTGTGTGTGTGTGTGTGTGTATGTGTGTGTGTGTGTGTGTGTGTGTGTGTGTGTGTGTGTGAAGATGTGTTGTGTAATATGTTGGGTGTGTCTGTGCATGTGTGGCATTTCTCACTGAGTGTGTGTGTGTCACATGTGTGACACGGTGATGGTGTGAAGATGTTTAATATGTTGGGGTCTGTGCATGTGGGCATTTCTCACTCTTTCACATGGTGACACGGTGATGGGCAAGTTACATTGTGACTGGCCTGTCATTCCGTTGCCGTGGTGGGGGTGGGGGTGCTCACGTGTACAGACACCCCTATTAGGGTGTTCGCCTCTATTGCATTGGATTCTGTTTTTGCTTTTTGTATTGATCGATTGCAAGACACATTTCCTTGTTTTTTTCAAAGATCAGGACAATAAAATGATTGATTGATTGATAACCTTAACAATCTGTTGTTCTTCTTTCCCTCCTACTCCTCTCGATTCTGGCACCTCATCTTATTTGTTCATGGTTCGTGTTTTACTCCCTCCTCCGTCTTCTAGTTCTATCGTTGTGTTACCAGTCGCAAAGCGAGACTGGTATTGTTTTCACTTTGTCCGTCCGTCCGTCCGTGTTCAAATTTGCTCAAAATGCATATTTCGGTGTAAAATGGCCTCACATAGAGTTATCAGTGTGTTTCTACCACAAAACCCCCCGGTTTGTTTGTCTATCTGTCTGTTTGTCTGTCTGTTTGTTTGTCTGTTTGTGTGTCTGTCTGTTTGTTTGTCTGTCTGTTTGTCTGGGACAGCGATAACTCGAGAACGCTTGGATATATCAACATAAAAATGTACAGGTGGATCCTAGGGGTCAAAAGCTTGGACAAGTTCGAATTTGGGCAACATCGGGTTAGCGGTTAAGGGTTTGGGTTGAGATTAGGGTTAGGGTTAGGGTTAGGGGTGCAAGCGTGTGTCGCGACTGGGTCAGTTTACGCAAGTACTCTAGTTTTTCATGTTTTCATTTTTTGTGTGATTGCCACCCCCACCCCCCTTCTTTTTGGTTTCTTGTTTGTTGTTGTTGTTGTTTTACTGTTCTTGTTTTGTTTCTTATATTCTTCTTGCTTTTAGGCTTCACGTTTTTCCTTTTACTCTACTTCCTTCTTTTTTCTCTTATTTTCTGTTTTTGTGTTTGCTTTTCCGCCATTGTTCTCATTTTCTTCATAATATTTTTCCTCTTCCTTATTTCCTTCATCATTTTTAAAGTTTATGCCTCTTTTCTGTTACACTCCATTTTCCCCATCTTCTTCCTTCCCCTTTTTTCCTATTCGTTTCTTTCTTATTTTTCTGTCGTTCTACAGTACACTCCGCTTAGTAGGACGCCGCTTATAAGGAAATCCGCTTATATAATAAAAAAAATAAAAAAGGAAATCCGCTTATAAGGAACACAAGTTTTGGGTCCCTGCCGAAGTTGTTCTTTGTTATTACTTATTGAAAGTCGGATAATAGGAAGTCGGTTATAAGGAAATCCGCTTATAAGGAACACAAGTTTTGGGTCCCTGCCGAAGTTGTTCTTTGTTATTACTTATTGAAAGTCGGATAATAGGAAGTCGGTTATAAGGAAATCCGCTTATAAGGAACACAAGTTTTGGGTCCCTGCTGAAGTTGTTCTTTGTTATTACTTATTGAAAGTCGGATAATAGGAAGTCGGTTATAAGGAAATGCCGCTTATAAGGAACACGTTCTTAAAGACCCCCCACGTCACGTGTCACATTCCCTCTTATACTAGGATGATTGCTTAAGATTCCTTACTAGTTATAAGAGGGAAAACACGTGAAAACCGTGAGTTTGACACGTGACGTGCGGGGTCTTTAAGTCCCCACTCAAGGAAAGGAAGGAAGGAACGAAGAAAGAGAGAATTGAGAGAACCATGAAAATATACAATATTCTTTTAAAAGTGTTTAAGAATATTTCTGTTTTTCAAATTCTATTCAAGCAGTTTTCTTTTGTTTCAAACCCTATATTTTATTTTTTCAAACAGCTCATAATGTTGATGTGTTAATGTATAGAGCTGAAAAATCAGTACAGAATTGCGTGTTGATGTTTTTTTAAAGTACAATTTATTAAATTGTGCGCAGTAATTGCATATTTAATCGCTTGTTTTTTAAATTTCTTTTCTCTTGATTAAAACATCAGAAGAATGCGCTTGTGTTTTGTGTTTAAGGAAACGTTGCTATGAAAACTGCATTGTTTATTGTCGAATATATGAAAATACGTAGCTAATTGTATTGCCAATGCTGAAGGGTTCACCTACATATTTGATGTTGGATCTTTTTCAGTCTTTCTCCATGTTATGGGCCAGATGGCCTGAAAAGACCGATTAAGTATTGTTATTGTCACACACACACACACACACACACACTCAAGCACACACACACTCAAACACACGCACACGCACGCACGCACGCACGCACGCACGTACGCACGCACGCACGCACACACACGCACGCACGCACACGCACAACACACACGCACGCACACACACACAAACACACACACACACACACATTAAACACAAACAAAACACACACACACACACACATTAAATACAAACAAAACAAAGTGCATGTACATAACAACAAGGCAAAAACGGCAAAAAATTAAGAACAAATTTCCATCTTTAGATATACAAAACAACAACATTGAAGAAGTTGACTCATTAGGCATCATTGTTGACAAAGATCAGATTGTATCCTTGGGAAAACGTCTTTCCAAAAAAACGTTCCAATTGACTAAAATAAAAAACTTATTAGATATTCATTCTCGTAAGCTCTTCTTTAATGCCCACATTCTATCATTGATTGATTATGCGTCGACATTGTGGGATAACTGCAGTGAGACCAATTTGAAAATTGTTCATCGTATGTATAAAAAAGCTGTTAAATTGATTTTGCTAAAATCAAGTTCCTTAACAAGTGATGACTACAAAAATCTAAACATATTAACACTTCACAACAGACTTTTCTTCAATAAAGCATTATTTATGCATAACGTTGTGAACGGAAATGCTCCGAAAAAGATAACGAGCACTTTTGAAACCAACCAACATAGACATAGCCATTCACTATCATTCCCTCGACCAAAAAACAATATATACAAATCAAGTTTTCTTTATTCAGGTGGAAACTTATGGAACCAGTTACCAAAAAAATTGAAATGCATAAAAAACAAGAATCTATTTAAGAAAAAAATAAAAACTCACCTCATGAATATTAACGTTTTGTAGGCATAGATTAAAGGTTGATGTTTACAAAACATAATATTCATTCAAAGTGTATTTTTGGCTTCCTTCTACCATTAATGCAAGGTCTACGTCCGGTAACGGTTGCCTGTTAAGGTTCCATGATGATGTTTTTAAGAAGACCCATTTAATGATTAATATAATATTAAGTTTGATCATGTCTGCTAATCAAATTTATACTGTGTGACAAACAAGGTAACCTAATTATTTGATCTGTTGGTTTCTTGATCACATTCTTCTCAATTTCATTTATATCATGTTTCATATGATATGGTTTATTGATCTGAATCATCATCTTGATTCTCTATCACACTGAAAATTACTCGAAGTATTAATGTGCCTGTGTATCTTGTTATCTTGTTATATATATATGTATATATGTATTTGAGCGTGTAGATGTTAATGTTTGTTTGTTTGTTTTGGTTTGGTTTGTGTGTGTATGTGTGTGTGTGCGCGCGTGTGTGTGTGTGTGTGTGTGTGTGTGTGTGGGGGGGGGGGGGTCTCTCATGTTTATTTCCTTCTTTAATTGTTGTTATAGATGGCTTGATGTAAAAAAGCAAACCATTATTGCTTATTCAATGTTCCATCTGACAATACAAATTTTGACTTTGACTTTGACTTTGACACACACACACACACACACACACACACACACACACACACACACACACACACACACACACACACACACGCGCGCGCGCGCAGGCGATCAACCTCTTCACCACTCTACTCCTGCTTTCGGTTCTGAGCCGAGGAATGGCATAGCAATATCTCGTACTCTTCGTTCTTCTTCCCAGAAACTTCTTAAAGTTCCTAAGCGGTCCTTGAAATCTTCGGGTGAGAGGGCGTTTAGTTTTGTTGCACCAAGCGTTTGGAATTCTCTCCCTGACCATACCCGTAACCAGTCCACTCTTCCTTCATTCAAGTCCCAACTAAAAACCCACTTCTTCAGGAAAGCTTTCTCTCTGTAAAGTCTATGATCCTTTCCCCACTCTTGTCTTCCAGCTCATTGACATTGAGTATGAGGTTAACGCGTGCGCGTGTGTGTATGGGGTGGGGGTGGGGAGTAGGGGGGCGGGGGTGGGGATGGTTGGAGTGGGGGGGGGGGGGGCGGCGGTGGGATGGTTGGGGTGGAGGGGTGTGTGGGTTGAAGGGAGGTGGGTGTTAGTGTGTTGTGTTATGATTATATGTAATGCATTCTCTAATGTATTTATTTTCATAGAGATGTATGGTGAGGATACGTGAACCAGTCTGTTAGAAATGTTTGTACGAATGGTGAGTGAAAAGCGCATTGAGTTGCTTGGCAAGATTATGCCCTATATAAGCATTATTAATTATTATTATTATTATTATTATTATAGCAATATGGCGGCTACTTTCTTCCCTTTCTCGACGCGTGGCTGCCCTCCAGTTTATATTTATAGCTCAGTGCCACTGACTGACAGGGTGCTTTATTGCGATGCCACGGGTCTAGTGGGTGTACCACGGTTACTGCTTTCCTATATCTCTGCTGCTTGCGTAAATCCCATGACTCATGAGAACCGGTGTGGGATGAAAGGTTCTCACATATAAAATGACCCAGGTGAAAATGAAATATATTTTTGGGACGAATTTATAAATCGCTTTAAGGCCCCGTCACATAATATTGAGCAGGAACCCAGAACAAACGCTC
>CM065686.1:21034019-21039257 GCA_017654935.2 Phymorhynchus buccinoides | reverse complement strand
AATAGAGTTGTTTTTAATCTATTACTTTGTTTAATTGGTTGGTTAGTTGTTGTTTTTATTTGTTTTCTTTGCTTATGTTGATGCTCTGCCTACCATGTCGTTGCTATATTACTGTTAGTTGTTATTTTTTGTTGGCGATGTTCCTGTGTCTCAATGTTCATTTATAGTATTAGTTACGCATTGCATGCTTAGAACCAAGGACAGAACGGAAGACTAGGCCCAGCCTAATTTCTTTTCCTTGTAAAAAAAAGTTTCTGAGTTCTGAGTTATCTCTCTCTCTCTCTCTCTCTCTCTCTTCTCTCTCTCTCTCTCTCTCTCTCCATCTCTCTCTCTCTCTCTCTCTCTCTCTCTCTCTCCCTCCCTCCCCCCTCTCTCTCTCTGTTTCCTCTATGCATGTGGTAACAGTATGCTTTGCCAAGTTTGTATTCTATGTTTCGTGTATGTATCAAGGACAGATTGGAAGACTGTGCGTTACCTAAAATCTTTATCCTTGAAAAACAAAGTGTTTTCAAGTTTTCTCTCTCTCTCCCCCTCCCCTCTCTCTCTCTCTCTGTTTCTCTCCCCCCCCCCCCCTCTCTCTCTCTCTCTCTCTCTCTCTCTCCTCTCTCTCTCTCTTCTCTCTCTCTCTCTCTCTCTTCTCTCTCTCTCTCTCTCTCGTCTCTCATCACAGTATTGATCAGTCCCAGCCTAGCAATATCCCTTACCGGATTCTGCAAGCAGTATTGACGCCAGGGGAACATCTGCTGGCGACGTGTCCATTCTAGGAAGGACACTTTAGACCACAACAATAACGGTGCCCAAGAAGCGATAGGCTGGAGGGAGAGGTTATTGGGGGGACAGTGCGAAGCGAAACAGAAGGGGGGGGGGGGGGTTAAAGGTCCTGCTACAATGTATACGATTTAACCTCAATACATAAACGATTGTGACGATGTCTGTGAGTCGTGATTCACGTGAAAATACTTCCGTCTAAAACAACAATGCTGCTGTTTTCGTTTTAGTGGTAAGACGGGGTAAAAAAAACCCATGGGCGGGTAAGAAGCCCATGCCAATTATCTCATAAAATGAAGCAAATGTCTGTCAAATTTTGCCCATGAGACGAGTGTTAATGTTTAGCATTCGTCTCATGAGCAAATTTGACTGAAGTTTTCTTTATTTCATGAGATAATTGGTATGGGCGTCTTACCCGCCCATGGGCTTTTTACCCCGTCTTCACCTACTCGAGTAGACCCCAATGCACGAATCAAATAAATAAAATGCCTGTTACAAAAATACATCTATTTTATCAGGTTCGTATACGGCGGACGGAGTACAAATATAGTGAATTATAACTAGTAGGATTTCGTCGGATATATTTGGACAGTAGAATTTGACGTCAATCATGCCATCATATCGCCGTAGCAGGAGTTCTCTCCCCCGGCATTTTTAAATAAAACAGATGTACATAGTCTTCACTTTTGTATATAAAAATAAATACATATTTACTGTAAATAACAAATATATATCTGTAAATATATTTTTAAACAAATATTTAACGGCCAAAATTGGTTTTTATTAATAAATATAATAAATATCATTTTTAACACAGTAGCCTTGAAATTTTAATACAACAGGGAGGGTTGTACTCGGGCCAGACAACAAAAGAATTTTAACTTAATATTTTATACATACATAGTTATTTAACAGGCATCTCTAGATATCACTAACTAATTTTATAACTCTTAACAGGATATTCCTCACTATATACGAAAAACTTGCGCTTTTAGAATCCTTCCCCACACTTTTTTATGTTTTGTCTTTGTCTTTGTATACGTCCTCTTACGTTTATGTATTGTCTTTTTGTTTATTTACAACTAACAAATGTCCCATATGTGCCTTCCCAGGTCGAGAGGACGTAAAATTCCAAATTACTACTACTACTACGTCAATCATGCCTCATAGAAGATGTCAAAATCGGATCATAGTGAATCGAATCCTATGACGCAGTGTGGCTGGGCCTTTTAATAAACCCTTTCATCGCCACTGTCGCCTCTTGGCACCACAATGATTTAACACCCATGACACTGAAAGGCATCACATGAGGGTCTGGTATCCATCCAGTGACCTTATATTCTTAATTTTGGGAGGTAAGGACAGGCCCTATTTTATGCATGTCACAGAGGAATCCCCAATATTGCAGACAAAATATTTTCTCTACCCGGGTAAGTTTTAATGGTACATTTTGGCTGAGGAATGGCTAGCGTTGAAAGGGTTTTTAACCCTTTCACCGCCAAAGTCGCATTTTAGCACCACAGTGATTTAACACCTATGTCACTAAAAGGCATCAAATTGGGGTCTATTATCCAAATACCCTTTTGTCTTAGTTTTGGGAAGTAAGGATAGACCTTAGTTTATATACATGTCACAGAAGAATTCCCAATACTGCAGATGGATTTTGTTCTCCACCCAGGTAAATTTAATGGCAATTTTTGGCTGAAATATGGCTGGCGGTGAAAGGGTTAAGTCGATAAGGACACGAAGGCTCGGGGGGAACTTCACCTCTTCTTCGTCGATCACTCAATCAATTTTCCTCTCATAATGAGCGCAGATGCGTCACGCTGCCGCTATGCGCCTACCTACAATTAAAAAAAGCAAAACAATAGTTAGGCCCAGTATGTTCCGTCTTAGACTGAAGAACATCTGTGTACATACGGGTTTCTATAGAACAAAGGCAGAAAGTTAGCAGAATGACTAGTAAGGGGGAAGGGGGAAAAGGCAGAGTCAAAGAGAGTGACAGATTAGAGGTAGTTTACAAGCACAGAAGTTCCAGAAGATGGGGGAACTAACTTGTACGAACGACCCCTGCCCCCCCCCCCCCCCCCCCCGCGGTATCCTCACAGGGGGTGCTCAAGGGAACACAAACGGGCAGGATGGAGGATGGTCGATGATGGAGGAGAAATGGGGAACATTGGGCTGAGGCTGCAGAGGTAGAGATTTGGTGTTTTTTTAAAGAAGAAAAAAGAAGAAGCGATTTGAAAATGAAACCTATTTCTTAGTTAGGCGCATAACGGCAGCATGACGCATCTGCACTCATGATTGACAGGAAAACTGTCTGAGCGATCGAAGAAGAAGACACAAGGTTGGTTGGTTGTTGTTGTTTTTCTGTCTGTACCAAGGATATCTCCCGAACCGCTTGGTGTTTTTTGTTTCCTTTTTTACACTCCACCATTTTTGGGTCTTTTGTTTTTGTTGTTGTATTTGTTTGTTTTTTCTCTTCTCTCATGTTTCTTTTCTTTTCTTTTTTCCCTTTTTCTTTTCCCATTTTCTTTTTTTGTTTTGGTAAAGGCGATCTTCTTCTTTTTTCTTTCTTTCACTCTCTCTCTCTCTCTCCTCTCTCTCTCTCTCTCTCTCTCTCTCTCCTCTCTCTCTCTCTCTCTCTCTCTCTTCTCTCTCTCTCTCTCTCTCTCTTCTCTCCATCTCTCTCTCTCTCCTCTCTCTCTCTCTCTCTCTCTCTTCTAGTTTGCCATCCCAGCATTTCCAATGTACCCACCCCCATTTCCTTTTCCGGGTTACTCTGTTCCCGAGTCCTTCTTCCACATAGTCCCAGTCCCATACCCCTACCCCCCTCATGGAATCCAGCATAGTGGAGACACTGCTCAGCTACCAACCCAGTTTCCTCTTGGGTCAGCTCCCCCAGGTGTTAACCCCATGTCACAGGGCCATAACCCAAATCCCCGTAGCTGGCCACAACCTGCCTCAGCAGGAGAGTGTGCTCAGCACATAATGGCCACGGCTTCCCAGTTGATGTCACAGCGTGACCATCAGAGGCCTACTGGTAACTGGTATTGCATGTGACCAGTTTCTGATTCGTTATATTTTATGTCTCTTTTTTTTTCTTTCCTTCATTTATTTCCTTGGGGGAAAAACATAATTGAAGAACGCATGTTGCTTGGGTTTTGTTGTCACTACATACATCAAGCAAAAAGTGGTTACTGGTAATGCATGTGACCAGTATATTGATGCAATTGTAATGCTTTCATAAGTCTGATATAATATTTCATTCATTTACTGGAAAATATTGGGCAAATTGGCGGTCAAATTGGCGAGTTAGGTTAACCATTATAAATAAAAACAAACTGAAACAGACTGCAACGTCACTGGAACATGCAACAAACAAACAACTACACAACAAGTGTAAAGTGACGTTATTATTATTTATATTTTATTCACAAGAGACAAAACAAAACATCTGGATATTTCGGCGAATGCTACTTTATCAACACAGACACACACAAAAAAACCCACAGCAAACAGCAAAGGTAGCAAAAGGAGCAACAAAACCCCCAGCAATGCTTCTCTACAATTCAATCTGCAAATGAAATATTATTTCAAAACTGTTGATGTGTATGTGTGTACATTATGTATTGTAAAAAATAAAGTAAATAAAACAAAAATATTTTCAATCATTTTTTTTTTTAAATTTCAAAATGATTATGTATTCCAGACAATCTAGGTACTTAACAAAAGAACACTCTTTTTACCTTTCAAAGAGTCAAACACAATGTGTTATCGATTCGTTGCTGCAATAAAGTCTTGCTTCAAATAGATTGTTAGAGAAATCTAAAGAGCAGAGTTTCCATTTGCGGCTATTTTAGAATGCTCTAGGGAAACCAGGCTTCGGCTATTACCAACGTCAAGTAGATTTTCCTGAGCAGAGTTGCTTTTCAAAACTCGCGTTTAGAAATAGCTTCTTTTATCTCAAACTTAGCAAAGCTGAACAGCAAGCAGTTTTCATTTGTAATCCTTTTTCATTTTCTATCTGTCCCTTCCCTATCTCTTCTTCCTTCCGTTCATGTTGTCCTTTCCTTTTTGAGCGTGTGTCCACTTCTGCTGATGGCGTTTGGATTGAAAACGTTCCGGTGTAGCCGGGGGGGGAAATGTCTTCAGGAGAAAACCCCTCACTGCGGGAGTGTTATTTTCCTATGAAAAATATTCTGGGAGTGTTATTTTTGCTAGGACAAAAAAACCTCACTCCCATTTCCAGGAAACAAAGTCTGCGCCTAGGAAATAAACACTCATCTTTCCAGGAAAAGAACACTCCCACTCGATAATTTGTCATTAGTGTTTGTTCGTTTATGAGCGTGTCCGTGAGTACATATGTGTGTGTGTGTGTGTGTGGTGTGTGTGTGTGCGTGTGCGTGTGCGCTGGCGTGCGTGCGTGCGTGTGCGTGTGTGTGTATATGTGTCTGTGTGTCTGTGTGT
>CM065686.1:21016519-21029019 GCA_017654935.2 Phymorhynchus buccinoides | reverse complement strand
GTGTCCGTGTGTGTGTGTCTGAAACACAAAACGGGCCTTATAACTCAGCCGTTTTTCGACCGAATCGCTTCAGATTTGCTGTGAGTCCTAACGGGGCAACGGCAACCGAGGCGGCCGTGTCATTTGCGCGGTTCGGCAAATGCGCAGAGAGAGAGAGAGAGAGAGAGAGAGAGAGAGAGAGAGAGACTTTTACATCCTTAAGTAGTCCACTTTGCACTAAGAGAGCCATTACCGAGTTCAACAGCCTATAAATAAGAGCTCATCCCCATCTTGTATGTAGAGAGCCTTTACCGAGTTCAACAACCTATAAATAAGAGCTCATCCCCATCTTGTATGTAATGACCATCCTGATCGCTTCTCGGCCTTTTGGCTTAGACAGTGATTCAGGAATATATATTTTTTGTTTATACCTTGGTTGGTTTGTTCAGCCCGTCGTACATGGCGAAAGCCAATACGCGACGTTAAACTGAACTTCCATCCATCTTGTATGTTATTTTGAACTTTGTTTTCATAATCATAACCCATGTACTCTAAGAGAAATCCAGCACATGAATGTGTACTTCTTGAATGTGTACTTCAAGAGCAAGGCCATTCGCGGACAGACATGACCAATCTTTTTTTTTTAAATTTAGTTTATTCACCTGAAACCAGCTTCTACGTCATTTCCAAGGTTTCAAGGTTTCAAGGGTTTTTTTATTTCCCAAAAAGCCCCTTGGGGGTACATGGAAACACAAAAACAAAATACACGTATATACATAATATTGATTTGATCTTATTCTGATTTTTTTTTTTTTTTCTCCTTTTGTTGCCTGCTTTTTGCTCCTTTTGCTATATTTGTTTTGCTGTTTGCTGTTTTCTTGTTTGTCTGTGTTGATAAAGGCGCATTCGCCGAAATATCCAGTAGTTTTATTTTGTCACTTGTGAATAAAATAACGTCACTTTACACTTGTCCTGTAGTTGTTTGTTTGTTGCATGCATAAATATAAATATAAGATTACAGACGCCATATAAAAAATATATCAGATTACCCAACGCATATCGCCTGTAGTGCTTGGGGGGGATGGGGGGGGGGGGGGGGGGGGGGGGGGGGGGGGGGGGGTAGGCATAGTGTGTTCGCTGATTTTTGTATTGATTTGTTGTAAGTGAGGAGGAAAATGTTACTAGAGGAAGCGTTGTTGCTGGTGATGGATTTTGTTTCCGTGTGTTTTCTTCCCCTGCAGGGTTGCTCGGATGAGGATATCACCCTAACTAGTCTCTAATTATGTGAAGCTAATGAGAGACTTAGTGCGATTTTGTTCGCGCCAGAGGGCATGACGCTCGTGTGGGGCTAATCCTCTCTATATTCTTAGTTGGGGATAAAGAAAATGAGAGAGAGAGAGTGAGTAGACCTACCATCTCTCTCTCTCTTACTACGCCCAACTAAGAAAATCGCGTGATAAGCCCCTAGTGCATTGACTGCCCTCTGGCGTGAAAAAATATGGCCATAGGTCGACCATTGCCTGGAATTCCCCCCCCCCCCCCCCCCCCCCCCCCCCGATCCGTCCCTGTAGAGACACAGAGAGAGAGAGAGAGAGAGAGAGAGAGAGAGAGAGAGAGAGAGAGAGACAGAGACAGAGACAGAGAAAGACAGACATAGACGGAGACAGAGACAGAGAGACAGAGAGACAGAGAAGAGGGGGGGGGGTAACAACCAGAAGCAAGGTCAAGGTCACGACGGCAATAATGTATGCGCGGATGCCTTCCTCTCATGGTGACACACCACCACACAAAATTTGAAGCGATTCGGTCAAGCGGTTCGGGAGATATCCTTGGGACAGACAGAAAAAAACGAAGAAAAAAAAAGAAACATACACGAACGAATTTATACTCCTTTGCGATCGTAGATCGGCAAAGGACAATCATGGATACGGCATAGTATAGGCTACAGCTCCACGTTACATCCTTTGCATCGTTCAACCAGCAGAGTGGATTATTAATTACAATGTGGACTCTGGAACCGAGATAGACGACAGCGCGGATGCCAGACGACACGATGAGAAATAGAAGACGTAGAACAGTGAGCTATCTTGTACGTTGCTTCCACCTCCCCACCCCCCCACCCCCACCCCCTTTTCAAATTTTCGCATTGAAAAGAAACAACATTCCGCCATTCCCGGGTAAGGGATAGGGTTAGGATCAGCCTATAATTATTTTCATAAAACTGAAAGAAGCAAGTTTTGAGATTGAGGGTAATAAATATGAGGTTGTGGGGGTGGCTGAAGTACAAGATTGCCGGAATGTGAGGGAGAAAACGGAGGGGAAGAATGGAGGAAGGCAAAGTATTAAAGACACACTGACGCACCACGATTCAGTCCCTTGGTGGTTTTTTCTGGGTAGCTGTGACCCACATACACAGTTATGTCCCCAACTTCAAACTGAGGCTGCTCTTTAAAAGGATGTTTCGGTTTGAATTTGGGGGCATTTGTATGGGAGTGAGGCTGGTCAAAACAAGAAGAGGGAAAACACGTGAAACCCGTGATTTTGGCACGTGATCTGGTGGGTCTTTAAGATGGATTTTCACGAACATGCAATCAATCACTGGAAGCTGTGTTGTCACCGTCGTTGTTATGGTAGGCTTTCTGTTTTTGTGTTGTGTGTTATGATAGGACTAGCAGTCCTGCTCGCTACCAAAGACTCTGAAAGGGTATGGACTACTTAAGAGTTACGGCGAGCCGGGCTGATAGAGTTATCGTTAGTGGGGTAGTTACACCCATTCACAGTGGCGGCTATCCAAAGGCTCAGACTGGAATTTGAACGGAGAATTCAACTGGCCTATCGACGTGTTTTTAACCTAAATGTGTCACGTTTAAAAGGGACATAACCAGTGTTTCTGTCCTCACTACTCATATAGGGGAAAGGGACCGGATGTTAGTCTTTTCTTTTCAGTGTCTTTGTCGCTACGCTTCGCACGCGCGCCACACACACACACACACGCACGCGCACGCACACACACACGCACACGCACGCACGCACACGCACACGCACGCACGCACACGCACACGCACGCACACGCACACGCACACGCACACGCACACGCACACACACACACACACACACACACACACACACACACACACACACACACACTGTCTCTCACTCTCACGCTCTCTTTATTTCGCCCTCTCCCTCTTTGTACGCAGATATATGAAGCAAGGGAAGTAAACAGTGAAAACCAGTCCAGCCAGTCATTCCCTAATCACTACCCTTTAATATGTACTACTCCTACTTTCTGACCGGTTCTCAAGGTCAAAACTCCAAGATCAAGGTCGCCGCGGTTGCGAATTGTCTAGGGGACCCTCCGTGCACCATACTACTACACCACCACACGAAATGTGAAGCGATTCTGTACACTGGATCCTGCGTTACAGGGCGAACAAACAGAAGGACACACACACACACACACACACACACACACACACGCGCACACGCACACGCACACGCACACGCACACACACACACGCACACGCACACGCACACGCACGCACACACACACACACACACACACACACACACACAGAGTTGTTTAAATATAAGAGGCATTAAGATGTAGGGTTCAAGGAATGCTAGAGCCCAGTTTGTGTCGATGTGGCTAGGATTCTTCTTTCTGGGCATAATAATATGTGTACAAATATGAGTTGGCCTACATAGGTGAATACAAATAAGAAAACATCATAAACACGCACGCGCGCACTCATAAACACAATCACACACGTGTGCGCACAAGCACATCCACACACACGCGCGTAGGCCTACACGCACGCGCACACGCAAAAAAAGCATAATGTAATGCTTATTCGATGTCCATCTGAAAATAAAATTTTGACTTTGACTTTGACTTGACACACACACAAACACACACACAAGCACGCACTCACGCACGCGCGCGCACATGCACATGCGCGCGCGCGTGAACATCGTGTATCAGCATTTCGGTTTCAATAGCATTTTGATTTTATCAAATGTCACAGACAACAAACATAGAATAGGGCAACAAAAAATCTTATATAAAGTCCTATCAGAAAGTACATGCACAGGCACACTGTGGCGGAAGCTGAAACAAAATGTGCCCCAGCACCACGAAAGGGACATTAAGTGTCAAAATGACCATTCTGATATAATTAAACAGTTGGAATCTTCAAACCATTCTCTTTGTAATGATACAAGAACCATTCTTCTATCTTTTTCCATTCCCGAGTTATGAGCATTTCAAGTTAGTAGGGTGAGCACTGGCCATTTTAAGAAAACACTTGTCTAAAGTCTAACCTAGCTGCAGAAAATGCATTGATCTACTCGTTTTAAGACACTTATAAGACCACTTAGAGACCACAGTAAACATGATCCTATATAAATATGAAAGATAAGATGCTAGAGAACACCAAAATACGCATAACTCAAAATTTACAAAAAATGAGATTTTTGACTTTGCAAGCCTGTTGTGAGAAACTAGTCCAGCGACTTAGTGTCCCTTTCGTGGTGCTGGGTCACAAATACTAACAATAACGCTATCTTAAAATGCAAAACAGGATTTGAATATTCATTGATGTAACATAAAGGGGACGAAAAAAACTAAGCAATGTAATGAATAAATGAAAAAAATATAAGATTGACCTAAAAGTGAAAACAAGGAAAATGTTGTGAGAATGAAAACATGTGACAATTCATAAGCAGTTTTATGTTTAGTAATAACTTCTACATTTACATTCATTTATCAGTCACTCAAAAATCAATCAAGCAATCAATATGTTTATTAGTTAATCAATAAGAATAGTATTTATTTATCTATCCGTCCGTCTCTGTGTCTTTTGTCTCATTCTCTTAATCTGTATGTTCTGGTAGGTACATTGTAGCCCAGGGACGGACCTAGGGGGGAGGGTGTCTTGGTTTCTGGAAACCCCCCTCTGCCCCAAGTATGTACCTTATACAAGGGGGGGGGGGGGGTCAGAAAATGACCCCTTTTTTGCCTTAATAATAACTAAATTGCAATATTTTCCGGGGGCTTTGCCCCTAACCCCCCCAAAAAAAACAAAAAAAAACCAATACACCTTAATCTGGAACCTATGCAGCTCCCTGGAACCCGTGCCCCCCCCCCCCCCCCCCTTGCGAATCAATTGGTCCGGCTCTGTAGTCTTTGTATGTCCCATCTATCTCTCTCTCTCTCTCTCTCTCTCTCTCTCTCTCTCTCTCTCTCTCTCTCTCTCTCTCTCTCTCTCTCTCTCTCTCTCTCTCTCTCTCTCTCTCTCTCTCTCTCTCTCTCTCTCTCTCTCTCTCTCCCCTTGACAGTTTGTCTGACTTCAAAGAGATACCCCCAATTGTTTTACAAACCCACTTTTCCACACTCAGAATGTATGACTCCGTTGTCCACTTGCTATATGATTGGCGCCCTTCCCAACATCAGGAGATCGTCCCTGAATACGATTGGGAGCACCAGACCTTAATAAATAAATATTCCTTTGTTCTAAAAAACCCCCAGATGTTGAATAGGGAGGGTGTCAAAATGTTGAAGTCAGACGGGTTGTCAAAACGTTCCCACCCCAGGATGCTCTTGAGTTTTGGTGTGGACCCCGGACTCTTGAGACAAATTCACGTAGTGATGAAATCGACCAACAAAAGAATGACTGACAATATTAGTACTTGATTATATAAGAACTTAAAATTGCAATTGTCCAAAACAAAAAGACTCGTGATGTAGATAATAGTGTGCTTATATTGCTTTAGTAAACGATAGTTACGACGGACAAGTTCGTTCAAGTCTTTTGGGTAGTTGCGGCAATCCTGAGGTTAGCTAGCACTATAATGGAAAAGCCCCCCCCCCCCCCCCCTATGGGGATGCCGGGGGGGGGGGGGGGGGGGGGTGTTCTATCGTACATACAGTTCCCCCACCTTCTGGAAGACGCGTGATGTAGATAATATTGTGCTTGTAAAATATATTGTTTTAGTAAACGATAGTTACGACGGACAAGTTCGTTCAAGTCTTTTGGGTAGTCGCAATCCTGAGGTTAGCTAGCACGATAGTGGAAAGGACCCCCCCCCCCCCTCCCCCCGTGGGGATACCGGGGAGGGGGGGTGTCTTTCGTACAAACAGTTCCCCCACCTTCTGGAAGTTCTGTGCTTGTAACTTCCTCTAATCTGTCACTCTCTTTCACTCTGCCTTTTCCCTTTGCTTACTGTCATCTGCTGTCTTTCTATCTTACTGGTCCATTCTCATGCCTTTTTAAAAAAAATTTAAATCCTTACAAAGATCTCTGGAGCCGAAGTCGGACATGCCGGGCCTTACTATTTTCTTTAGTCGGGCGCATAACGGCAGCATGACGCATCTACGCTCATAATGTATGGCAGGAAACTGTCTGAGCGAACGAAGAAGAAGAAGTGGATGGAAAAGAAACGAACAGACAAACAGGCAAGCAGAAAGGCGTGCAGGTACACACACATACGAACCGAAACATTGACACATGTACTACTTCTTCTTCTTCTTCTTCTTCTTCTTCTTCTTCTTCTTCTTTCTTCCTTCCTTCCTTCCTTCCTTCCTTCCTTCCTTCCTTCCTTCCTTCTTTCTTTCTTTCTTTCTTTCTTTCTTTCTTTCTTTCTTTCTTTCTTTCTTTCTTTCTTTCTTTCTTTCTTTCTTTCTTTCTTTCTTTCTTTCTTTCTTTCTTTCTTTCTTTCCTTCTCCTTCTCCTTCTCCTTCTTCTTCTATCGCTCAGACAGTTTCCTGTCAATGATGAGAGCAGATGCGTCATGCTCTCGTAATGCGCCTAACTAAGAAATAATTAGGCCCAGCATGTCCGACTTCGGCTGGAGGAAATCTTTGTGAAAGCGTTTCTTGAAAAAAGGCAGGAGAATGGATAGGAAGGGAAGAAAGACAGTAGATGACAGCAAGCAAAGGGAAAAGGCAGAGTCAAAGAGAGTGGCAGATTAGAGGAAGTTACAAGCACAGAACTTCCAGAAGGTGGGGGGACTATTTATGCAAAAGATCCCCCCGGTATCCCCACGGGGGGACACAATGTACTATACATGGGATCCACAAGGAAACAAAGGCCAGACAGACAACTTAACACCAGAAAAGCTTCTGCAGTGGGTGGCACAAAATCCTCATCCTATTCCCCAACACATACCCCCCTCCCCTCCCCTCCCCTCCCCTCCCCTCCCCTCCCCTCCCCTCCCCTCCCCTCCCCTCCCCTCCCCTCCCCTCCCCTCCCCCTCCCGCCACCACCCCCACGCTCACAGAACAGATCTATATAAATCATCCCTTACATTCTCAGGTGGTAAATTGTGGAACGACCTCCCTGATGATCTAAAAAATAAAACTAGCGTATTTTCCTTTCGAACATCTTGTCACAAGTTCCTAATGGACAATCTTGTTAATCAGTAATGTTAATTAATGAGCTTTACTACAAACGTTGCCAATGCCATCAACTTATTCAAGATTCAAGATTCTTTAATCAGCCAATGCACCGTAATACAAAGGAAATCGGTTTGGTTTTGCACAAGACACAATCCAACAACAACGAAAGCATGCACATCGAATGGACAAATGACATCATCATGTATCAGTCATTCTCTCTTTCTCTCAGACGCACACCTACACATACACCAACACACACACATACACGTGTACATACACATTTATGCCAATACACGTCCTACCTCCTCACACACGCACATACGCGCACACGCACACACTCACACACAAGACCGCGAGCATGCAGGCACACCGATTGACACAAGTCTGGGCAAAATAGGATAAAGAATTCCCCTAGGGGAATGAGCCTACTGAGTATTGATGGCTCTGACAGCAGAGGGGTAAAAGCTGTTCTTCAGGCGGTTAGATTTACACTTAAAAGAGCAGAACCTTTTACCAGAAGGGAGAGATTGAAACAGATGGTTGGCTGGGTGTGTGCTATCAGATATGATGGATTTAGCTTTGCGTCTTATGCGCACACTATAGATGTTATCTGGGGATGGCTGTTTGTGGCCTTTGATTTTTTAGGCTGTCTTGACGACTTGATGGAGTTTCCTTTTATCTTTAGCTGAAGCTGATCCATACCAGACAGATATTGAAAAACTGAGTATGCTTTCGATGACAGATCGATAGAACTGTGTCAAGACTGCTGTACTTATCCTAAATTTCTTGAGCTGTCTTAGAAAATATAGTCTCTGCTGTGCTTTTTTTGCAGGATGATGTGATGTTGACTTCCCAGCTTAATGTATTTGAAATGTGCACACCAAGGGATTTAAATGATTCTACTTGCTCAACTACCTGACCTTTAACAGATAATGCTGATAATGCAGATAATGCCTAGATTCTTATAAATATCTCTCTCTCTCTCTCTCTCTCTCTCTCTCTCTCTCTCTCTCTCTCTCTCTCTCTCTCTCTCTCTCTCTCTCTCTCTCTCTCTCATTCCCATCTTTTTTTTTTCCTTTTTTTTCTTTTTCCCCCTTAAAAGTGGTATTATTCCAAAAAATTGTCATTGTCTCAGAATTGTTTCCCTTTTTTCGTACTCAATTTAAACCACCAATTCAAGTTCACCATTGTTAATTATTATCCATGTTTGCTGTTAATTCCCATTTTTTAAAATTATTTTTCAATTATTTCATGTGCCAATTTGTTTTCAATTTTTTTGACTTGATTGTTTTATGTCCAATTTTCTTGCTTGATGCATGGTATGAATGTGTGAGTGAGAGGGCAAGGTGCAAATAAGCTGTTGTAGCTGATCCTTTTTACCCTCAATAAAACATTCGTATTCGTAACTATTGTCCCTAGGATATCTCCCGAACCGCTTGACAGAATCGCTTCAACGTTTTGTGTGGTGGTGTGTCACCATGAGAGGCAGGCATCCCGGGCATAGATTGTCGCCGTCGTGACCTTGACCGTGGCGCATGACCTTGAAAACCGAACATCTTTAAGGGGCCATAACTTCCACGCCGTTGGTCTTAGAGTCTTCAAACTTCTTGTTGTTGTTGTTGTTGTTGTTGTTGTTGTTGTTGTTGTTGTTGTTGTTGTTGTTGTTGTTGTTGTTGTTTTCACGTTGGACGTCCCCCTCCCGCTTACGATCAACCCTCAATGTGAATGTCAGATCCTTGCAGGTTTATGACAATAATCCTAGGCTGATCCTAGCCCTATATCCCTTCCCCCCACACAATGACAGAACGTTGCTTCTCAGTGAGGATTTTCAATGCGACAACTTGAGGAATTGAGGGGAATGGGGGAATGGGGGGGGGGGGGAGGGGGGGTAAAATACAAGATAACCCAAATTCTACTGCATTGTTATGCGTATCCACATAATAATTGACCAATCTATTCTCTTTCATTTCTTCAACCATTTAAAGGGACACCCTGACGGATGAGGTTTTGCAAGAAACACGTCGAGATAACCAGAAAAACAACCTTTTCAAGGATCGGAACGCTGACTTCGCGTCTGGTTTCGTAGAAATCAAACCGTCAAAACGACGATTCCTCCTTGGCGGAGTTGCCGGAGAGAGAAGCCATTTTGGACGGGGTGGGTGGAGGTCACTCAAGAGTGGTTGAAGCTTTTTTCTTTTTGTAATGAAGTAAAAAAAACCAAAATGGAGCTATTTCCTTTGTTGTGAGCAAAACTCCTTTGGGTAAACTATAAAACAGCTAAGAAAAAGAATAGAAAGGGGCTTGTATCGTGGACATTTCGTGCGAGCGATTTGTTGTGACTCAAGCGGCCATTAGAAAAGACAAGGCCAAGTCTTTCACTGAAATAATCTGACTTCCAGCACCTCCGCCAAGGAGGAATCGCCGATTTGATAGCTTGTTTTCTAGGAAATCAGAGCAAAGTGAGTGTTGCGATCTCTGTAAAGGGTGTTTTCCTGGTAATCTCGACGTGTTTCTTGCAAAAGCTCATCCGTCAGGGTGTCCCTTTTAAAATGAAATGCTCTGTTGTATGGTTTTGCATTGGGTCAAATGAGATGACCCGATGACAAGATGTTATGAAATTAGTTTTTGTGTGTATTCACAGTTTGTTTTGTTGTCGTCGTTGCTGTTATTATTATTTTTACTGATTAACTCATTCCGGACGAATTACGAGTATACTCGGAACAGGAGAACGCCAGTCAGGGCCTACTTACGAGTATTCTCGGAACAGCGACTTTTTAAAGTCTAAAACCTGTCTAAATCCATAAGGTTTTCAATCCAAACCACGTTTTTTGAGTTACATCTCTTCATCACTGTTCCAGCGTTCGGTTTACTTATGCTTGGTACTTCTATCTTAATTTTTAATGTTAAAAATGTCAAACAAATCGGCCCTAGACAAGCGTCAGAAAATACTCCAATGCGTTTTAATTAACAGTGATAGTAATAAGGAGACTAATGATTCCGATTTTAATGCAGGTAACCACGATTTCAAAGTGAACAAGTGCAACGCCGAGCGGTAGCAAAGTCCCCTCGCAGCATCGCCGAGCTACTCCGAAATCGAAATGTGTCGGCTGTACACATACATAAAAAACGCATCAAAACAGCACGAAACCGACTAGTTTTTGATATATAGCCTTAGGGTTCGGACCCGTGATTTGAGCGCGCGCGATCATGCGCACACGAGCGCACAGAAAAATTCATGACAACTGTGTTATAGACCATTCATCAAGAAATGTTGTGGGAAAAAACTGCATTGAAATACATGCAAAACTTCGAGAGATATTAGCGATTATGTGTTTTGGGGATTGAACCCCGTAACTGGCGCGACCTTGACCTTAATGTAAAACTAAATACATCAATGGATAGCTTGCATCTTGGCAAACTAGTATACCAAATTTGATGATGATAGACTGAATAGTTTTTGAGAAAAACGGACGAATAGCCGGACGGACGGACGGACGGACGGAGGCACGCCGGAGGCACGGACGGATCAGACAGAAACAATAGTTCCCCGAACCTTCGGCTCGGGGACTAATAAAAATAAACTTGTATCAGTCAGTAATGTTGTCAAAACTGAACAATTGACGGTGTGAGTTTTGTTGCGCTTCTTATTTGTTATAATTTTTTTTATAGGCAGCCCCAGGCCACTAATGGAGTTGACCTAAGGCAGTGAAGTCCTGAAGGGGTTAAGCTTATGTCACATTGCATAGAAGACAAAGTGCCCACCACTCTTATATAATGACTGTATGAGGCGTGCCAATAGTAAAGATGACTGTTGTAACCTCTGGTCTTTGAACACTTAGTTATTTCACCAAGGTAATATGCATGTGAGACCAGCTACAAATATTACGAGAAACCAGACTATCTTGATGCATACCAAATAAATACTTAGATTAAGGCATTGGTACATTACAAACGATGGAAAATGCTTAATTAAAAAGAAAAAGAAAACAAATGTAAGCATTTAAATTGCATATAACACTACTCAGTTAAGGTTAAGTTTGATTACGTTAACATTAACATCTACACCTTATACAATTGTGTCTTTACAAATATTGATTTTAACTCTCTCTCTCTCTCTCTCTCTCTCTCTCTCTCTCTCTCTCTCTCTCTCTCTCTCTCTCTCTCTCTCTCTTTCTCTCTCTCTCTCTCTCACTCTCCCCCCCCTCTCTCTCTCTCTTTCTCTCTCTCTCTCCCCCCCCTCTCTCTCTCTCTCTTTCTCTCTCTCTCTCTCTCTTCTCCCCCCTCTATCTCTCTCTCTTTCTCTCTCTCTCTCTCTCTCCCTCCCCTCTCTCTCTCTCTCTCTCTCTCTCCCCCCAAATCTCTCTCTCTCTCTCTCCCTCTCTCTCTCTCTCTCTCTCTCTCCCCTCTCTCTCTCTCTCACTCTCTCTCCCCCCCTCTCTCTCTCTCCTCTCTCTCTCTCTTCTCTCTTTCTCTCTCTCTCTCTCTCCCCCCCTCTCTCTCTCTCTCTCTCTCTCCCCCCCATTCTCTCTCTCTCTCTCTCTCTCTCTCTCTCTCTCTCTCTCTCTCTCTCTCACTCTCACTCACTCTCTCTTAACTCGACTTACTTCTTCTAGT
Source organism: Phymorhynchus buccinoides (assembly GCA_017654935.2). Taxonomy (NCBI): domain Eukaryota; kingdom Metazoa; phylum Mollusca; class Gastropoda; order Neogastropoda; family Raphitomidae; genus Phymorhynchus; species Phymorhynchus buccinoides. The sequence continues at coordinate 21,017,027 of CM065686.1, read as the reverse complement.
TGTAAGTAATAAACATCCTTCTTTTTAAAGCCTTGACAGTCATCCTTTTAGTTCTTAAAGACCCACCAGATCACGTGTCAAAATCACGGGTTTTCCCTCTTATATAGCTGGAAAGAAATCGTGTTTTGACCAAGTCTGACTCCCATATAAATGCCCCCAAAATTCAAACCGAAACATCGTTTTAAAGAGCAGCCTCAATTTGACATTTATATGTGGGTCACAGCTACCCAGAAAAAAACCAAGGGACTTAATCGTGGTGCGTCAGTGTGTCTTTAGACGTCCAATCATCGACTCATAGACTACTAACTTGGCTAATGAATTCTGTTGAATCAGGAGGCAGTCGCGACAGATGGGGAGTGTGTCAAAGACTGTATAGGGGAAGACAAGCATCCGGTCTCTTTTCCCTATAGGAGTAGTGAGGACAGAAACACTGGTTATGTCCCTTTTAAACAGTACACATTGTACACGTCGATAGGCCAGTTGAATTCTCCGTTCAAGTTCCAGTCTG
>CM065686.1:21009019-21011519 GCA_017654935.2 Phymorhynchus buccinoides | reverse complement strand
AATAACATGCTATGAAGATGGCATATGAGACAAGTAGCCTACGCTATGACATTATCGCTGTCTTTGCTGATCTACCCATCAACATCGCAATGAAAGGATAAGGCTAACTCCAAAAAGAAACACATTATATTATTTAAACATCTTTTTTATCTTATATTTCTATTAGCTTATCTGCCCATAATAGGAAGACCCGAAACATTTATGCTATGTCTTGGGGGTATCTTACATTAGTTGATGTTGACCAATTCCGCAACATAATCGGAATGAAATCCATAGTTTGAGAAATATAAACAATGCAAAGCATGTACTTATATTATTTAGTTTTGTACTTATGTACTTATATTATTTAGTTTTGATCAGGAAACTGGCTCCGATCATCCACTTGGTAAATGACAAGAATAGGCGTAAGGAGGCAAAAGGAGGGAAGATGGGGAAGTAGGGAAGAGGGGGTGTTGTAAGAAGGTTTTTGGCAGCCAAACAGAGGCCTGAATTCCAGAAGGCAGTGGATTAATCAATGGCATTCAGGCCAAAAGGGACTAGGGTTTTGAGTTTTTTCATCCAAAACTTTTCCCTGCTGAGTCTGTGTGTGAGATTGTCTGAAGGGAGCTGCTCTATGACTAGGCATTTCATGTTGGACAGAGTATGGTTGGGTAGATTGAAGTGAAGGGTGACTGGAGTGCCTACATTCTTCTTGATGTGGGAACGGTGGAGGTAGAAGCGTGTTTGGAGTGAATTTTTTGTTTCCCCCACGTATTGGGTCTTGTCACAGAGATTGCAGTACAGGAGATAGACGATGTTACTGGTTTGACATGTGGTGTGCTGGCGGAGGGAGAATGTTTCCCCAGTCTGGTGGCTGTGGAAGGTGTTTGTTTCTGCGGCATGCTCTCTGCATGTTACACACTTTTTTGTGCATTTGAAGAAACCAAGGGGGGCATTGGGAATTTGTTTGGGAAGTGCTGAGGGCATGAGAATGGTTTTTAGTGTTCGGCTGTTTTTTTCGCCCAAAATGGGAGGAAGGGGAATTGCTTTCTTAAGTCTGCTGTTGGTGAGAACAATGTTCTGATGGAGCTCTTGAAACCACTGATGCAGTGGGGGGTTGCAGGGGTTGTGAGTGACAATGACTGGTGTTCTGCTGTTAGTGACTTTGGGTTTATAGGTTAGTGTTTCTGTTCTTGGAATTTGTTTGGCTTTGTCTAGAGCTTTCTGCAGTACTTTAGGTTTGTATCCTCTAAGAAGAAGGAATTTAAACATTTGCTCTGAGCGGAGGGTGAAGTCTTGAGGTTTGGAGCAAATACGTTTGATTCTTAAGAACTGACTGAATGGGAGATTCGTTTTGCAGTGGACTGGATGACTGGAACTGTAGTGTAGGTATGCATGCGAATCAGTGGGTTTGGTGTGAAGGTCTGTGTGTATGAAGTGATTGTCAAGGAAGAGTCTGATGTCGAGAAATGGGAGTTGGTCAGAAGAAGTGCTGTGGGTAAATTTGATGGTGGGGTGAGCAGTGTTGATGTATGAGAGGAATTGTTGGAGTTCTGATTGGGATTTGGTCCAGAGAAGACAAATATCATCAATAAATCTTTTCCAGAAAGTGGTGGGCACTGGAACAGGGCTATTAGCAAGGAGCTTAGTTTCTAACCACCCCATGAAAAGGTTTGCAACAGAGGGGGCCATAGGAGTTCCCATTGCAGTGCCAGAAACTTGATGGTATGTTTTCCCTTCGAATGTGAAGTAATTGTTTTGCAGAATGTGGTTCATGATGTCAAGGACTGTCTGCGTGGGAGGTAAGTCGGGGTCATCAGTCAGTCGAAGGTAGTGTTCTACTGCGTCGTTCAGGTCTGGGTGGGGTATGTTGGAGTACAGTCCCACAACGTCAATAGTCACAAGAGTCACGTTATGGAATGGGCCGTGTTGGAGGTTCCAGTCGTTAATGGTTTGGAGGAAATGGGTTGAGTCTTGGATGTAGCTGGGGAGGGAAGAGACTGTGTCACGTAACCAGTGGTCTACCAAAGCAGAGAGTTTTTCGGTTGGTCCTCCCACCCCTGAAACTATAGGTCTACCTGGAGGCTGTTGCAAGGACTTATGGATCTTGGGGAGGTGGTAAAACAGGGGTGTCCTAGCCGCTCTAGGGTCAGTGAGGGCCCACTTGTGCGTGGTAGTATCTATGATGCCTTTAGTCAAAAGATCATTAACAACTGCGTTGGATTTCGTAACTATCTGGGCAGTGGGGTCTTTGTTTACTACTTCATAGTGGGCTGTATTGTCTAACAAGCGATTAGCTTCACTAATGTAGTCACCTGTGTTTTGCACCACTACCTTCCCTCCCTTGTCAGCCACACTTATCCGGATGGATCTGTCCATTACCTGTTGGCGAAGTTCATGAACTGCTTTCCGTTCTGGTTGAGATACATTGTAATATTTAGCTTTTTCTGCTTTAAAGTTCTCAACACGATTTAGTAGAGTGTCACAGAAAATGTCCAGTTCTTTTTCTCTCCCTTTGGGT
>CM065686.1:20989019-21004019 GCA_017654935.2 Phymorhynchus buccinoides | reverse complement strand
TTTGTGTGTGAAGTTTGGACAGGGGAAGGGAAGTATTTTATCACAACAAAAATGCAACGAAGCGGAACACTCTTTGCAAGACAAACGAAAGTTCATTTTGGCAGCATCTGATGTAATTTTAGGTAACGCTTTTTTTTGGTGTTATTCAGTGCATACATGCAAAGATTAAAACTGGAAATATCACTTTAAAATCTTTAAGTTCTTAGGTTCAATGTTGTCCACTTTGTAAATTAAAATATTCAAAGGAAAAATAATTGGGCCATAGTTATGCAATTCGTACCACTATCACGTAATTCGTACCTCCTACGTCTTTTCAATGGCGCAGCGTCAAAAATGCATTCAGGGGCCTGTTTTACGTGACATCAAACTTTTGATGATAAAATGACATAAGAATTACTTTGACGTCACAGAGACTAACTGGAACATTTAGAAGAGAGAATGGTCTATAGCTAAAGCCAAGTCACGAGCGTCCTACCGTTGAATTAGTGCTATAAACCCCCTGGTACGATATCAGTAACTTGGTGGTACGAATTCCGTAACAGGTCTTGTAATTCGTACCTTTTGAAGAAAAAAGTATTTTTACGTTTAAGCCAAAAGTACAAACATTATCTTTATAATTATAGTATATAGTTAGAGCCCTCTACCAGTAGTATCCACATTGAAAGTTTCATAGCTTTTGGATTATCTGCCCTTGAGATAGAGATCTCTATCCTTAGGGGGTACCGATTCAATAAGTGTCCCCTACCTAACCTAACCTAGCCTATTCTTATCCCATTCCCGAGAATACCAGAATGTTGTTTCTCAGTGAGTATTTTCAATGTGGAAATTTGAGAAGGGGAGGGAGGGGTGCGTAAAGTAGAAGATTTGTTACACCAAAGGGCCAGCCACACATCCACTAAAAATCGCACGACTGTACGATACGATTCGATCACGTGGTCTCTAAGAACAAATGTGATTCGCGTTTGAAGACCACGTGATCGAATCGTATAGTACAGTCGTGCGATTTTAGTGGACGTGTGACTGGCCCTTTGCTGTGTCTGAGTATTTCTTTGTTGTCACTTTTGTGATCAGTTCCCCCCCCCCCTCTCTCTCTCTCTCTCTCTCTCTCTCTCTCTCTCTCTCTCTCTCTCTCTCTCTCTCTCTCTCTCTCTCTCTCTCTCTCTCTCTCTCTCTCTGTGTCTGTCTCTCTCTCTCTCTCTCTCTCTCTCTCTCTCTCTCTCTCTCTCTCTCTCTCTCTCTCTCTCTCTCTCTCTCTCTCTCTCTCTCTCTCTCTCTGTCTCTCTCTGTCTCTCTCTCTCTCTCTTAGATAGGTCGGTGGCCTTTGCAATTAAAAGATTTGAGTATTTGAGCCTCTCTCTCTCTCTCTCTCTCTCTCTCTCTCTCTCTCTCTCTCTCTCTCTCTCTCTCTCTCTCTCTCTGTGTTACTCACCACCTCTTTCCCTCTGTTTTTACCCGGCCAGAGGTCGAGGTATTGCGATTGGTTTGTGTGTGTGTCTGTGTGTCTGTGTGTGTGTCTGTGTATCGATTATCTTAAAAACTACTGTTTGGATTTTGATTAAAATTGGCAGAGGGGTAGACAGCTTGAAAAGGAAGCTTCCTTTCGTTAATCAACACCGTGCTGACCTTGACCTTGAAGTTTGACCTTGAAAACCGAAATTTCCTTCTTTGGGCTATGTAATTTCCCCCCAGCTTTATTTGGTGAACTAGTTAACAGAATCGCTTCAAATTTTGTGTGGTGGTGTACCATGGTGCAAGGAAGTTTGTATAAAAGTTCAGCTGTATCTCGTGAACTACTGAACAGAATCGCTTCAAATTTTGGGCTATGTATTTTATGCGTTCTGTAAGGGTGGAAAGTGGTGTGTTTATTGGGGGGTGGGGGGGGGGGGGAGAGGACATGGTGCAAGGAAGTTTGTATAAAAGTTCAGCTGTATCTCGTGAACTACTGAACAGAATCGCTTCAAATTTTGGGCTATGTATTTTATGCGTTCTGTAAGGGTGGAAAGTGGTGTGTTTATTGGGGGGGGGGGGGGGAGGACATAACTCTGGCCGGGTTTGCATTGTCACAATGCGTTGCTGCCGCTCGGAGATGCCCTTGTTTTATTTTATTTATCTGTCCATCAATCATCCACGATCCCTCTAGTGGTGGGTGATGTTTTGATCCAACAAAAATAGCAGAGCAAGTTAAGGCAGATACAGATCCAGCAGCAGCAAGCAGCAGCACAACAACAACAACAACGACAACAACAACAACAACAACAGCAGCAACAACAACAACAACAACAACAACAACAACAACAACAACAACGACAACAACAACAAATCAAGAAAGCACACAACCCCCCCAAAAAAAAAAAATTCACACCGGTTCACACAGTTTCCTAACTTTATTCCGGCTTTCGAGCTGTAAAATTTACAGCGTTCTTGCCAGAAATCCAATATCTCTTCCGGCCATTCACAGTCAATGCCAGCCGCATCATCGTAAATCGAAAGAGTGGGTTAGAAAAAAAAGAAGAACAAAAAAATAAACTTTGGCCAGTCGGTGAGTGTGTTCAGCTTAGCGGATGGGATAATGCCAGAATAGTTGGCAAGCCATGGATAATACACTTCCACTGAATATAATCGTATTAAGCTTATATCTATGAAAGATTTGAACCCCCCCCCCCCCCCTCAAAAAAAATAAAAAAAAATAAATAAAAAAAAAATCAATAAAATAAAATAAAGTAAATAAATAAAATAAAATAAAATAAATACATAAAATAAAATAAATATAAGTTGCGTCGGACGTATGTCGTCGCACGATCTTGTTCACTGTATATTTTGCATTTTAGTGCTAAAGACCCACCAGATCACGTGTCAAAATCACGGGTTTCACGTGCTTTCACTCTTATAGCTGGTAAGAAATATTGTTGTGACCAGGTTTGACTCCTACACAAATGCCCCCAAATTGAAAACGAAACATTTTTAAAGAGCAACCTCAGTTTGAAGTTGGAGGAATTTGTATGTGGGCCACAGCTACCCAGAAAATAAACAAGGGACTTAATCGTGGTGGGTCAGTGTGTCTTTAAGAATTCGCATCAAACGCTATCGAGGGATAGGCCTAAAAAAAAAATCATTAAATTGTGTCATCAAAATTTTATATCAGGATCACGTCAGTAGTTTAGGTTACGGAGACAGCGCTGGGACGACACACTGCTATTCAAAATGTACAGACTGAGAAGCGAACACACCTTTCTACGAAGGTCTAAGTACTTATGTTAACCAGAAATAAAATCAATAGGCTCGCGGAAGTTTCGAAAGAAAAGTGTAGGGATGAGCGAGTAGGGTCGTAATGTAGAGAACATGGTTGGAAGTAAAAACACGGAAAGAGTAGATTATACTGTACCAAAAAAGAAATGAGAGGGTCAACTTGCAGAGAGAGAGAGCGAGCTTTGCAGAGAACGAATTTTCAACTCTGCTCTCCACATCACTGTACGGCGGCTGACTGTCAGAAGAGTGGACACCATCAACATTCTTTGGACCCCTTCTGCCAGCACCGCCGCACGATAGCTTTTCCCAGCATGACGACCATTCCATGCGGCTATCCAACGCTGGATCATCTGTACTTTCGTTGAGCTTGCTCCGATCTTTGGACTTTGAGGAGGCTTCAGGACCACTTTCTCCACCACGACTGTCTTCCACCTCTGTCTCCACCAACGACGTCTTTTCCTGATCTCCACTTCACGTCGTTGGATTTTTCTCTCGTAAGCATCAATAGGGCACTAAGGTTGTTGTTTTTTTCAATTTTTTTGGCAGTTCGATGTCTTATTCGTCTGCCTAGTTGTTAGGGTCGTAGGACGTGCCACAAAAGTGGTATCCCTGGGAGGACTGCGCTGGCCACCCGAGCCCTTGCACAGCAGCTCTCCCAGGTATTAGGGACTAGGATCTTAGCAAGCTAGCTTTTCACTGATTTTTACATTTACATCTTTCCTCACTATCTTTTTTTTTCGACACTTACATGTCGTTCTTGCCGGTCTGTCTGAACCCCCCACTCGTAGGCTTTTTGCCGGTGGGATCGGTCTACATAGTATAGTCTCTGTAGGGTAGTTCCTTCTTCTTTAGGGTTGTTTTGTTCTTGCCAGCCTCCTAAATTGTTGGAGGAGCTTGTGTGCAAGCCTAACAACTTAAATAGCTCAGTGTAGGTCTTTATAAAAATCTAGGAACTAGGAACTTCTTTCTTAAAAGTATCGACCTTTTCCTCCTCAAAAGAAAAAGAAATAATGTAAAGATTTGATAATATAAAGTAAAAATTTGATAAAAGAAAGTAAAGACTTGATAAAATAAATAACAATCAACAAACTAAGTGTAAAGATATCAAGAAATAATACTATAAACAAATATAAAAGATTTCAAATAAAACACCTAGTTGACTAAAATTTTATAACTTTTAAAATCTAAATTAATCTGGTAAAATTCTAGGCGTGTGTGTGTGTGTGTGTGTGTGTGTGTGTGTGTGTGTGTGTGTGTGTGTGTGTGTGTGTGTGTGTGAGTGTGTGTGGTGTGTGTGTGTGTGTGTGTGAGCATGAATGTGTGCTTGTGTGTATTTTGGTTTTGTGGGTTGTGTGCGCACGCATGTGTGTGTGTTTGTGTGTGTGTGTGTGTGTGTGTCTGTGTGTCTGTCTGCGTGCGTACGTTGTGTGTGAGGGTGTTTGTGTCTGCGTGTTGGTGTATGTGGTCAAGTCCATGCGGCTCAGTTGCTGTATTACCGAATGGGGTATGAACGAGTAATTGTGTGTGTTGTGCCATTTGTGTGTGTGTTCTGTGTGTGTGTGTGTGTGTGTGTGTGTGTGGTGTGTGTGTGTGTGTGTGTTTGTGTGTGCATGTGTGTGTGTGTGTGTGTGTGTGTCTGTTTTGGTGTTCCGTGAATGTGCTTTTTGGTCATAACTAGAGAGAGAGAGTTGCTTTGCACACCAGTCAGGGTTGGTGTCACTCTTGAATGCATTTTTTTTTGATTGTTGATGAATAATTGATTGTAAAGCGCTTTGGGCTCATCTGAGGTAAAGCGCTATATAAATGTACTGTTATTGTTATTATTATTATTAATATTGAGCCCTTTGGAGCTCTATTGGCTTAAAGTATTATAAAACTAATAATTGGAACAGATATTTTTCTTATATAAAAGTAAAATTATAGATTAGACTAATTGTTGTGTTGGCCATTTCTTTATTCTCGGACCTCTCTTTTGGTGTTCCGAGAATGGCTTTTTGGTCATAACTAGAGTAGTGCTATTACACCAGTCAGGTTAACACCTGCAAGCATTTGATTGGTTCTCGCGGGAACCGTAACTTTCTGATTGGTTCCCCCGGGAAACAAAATAGGAAAAATGTAGAACGCTCTCCTTGTTTCAATACGGCCACGGGGAAACTTTTGTGTCTCTCCTGGTCTTTTTGAAGGACACTAGGCTTGTCCCATAGTTAGTTTAAATCACATTATAGTTGGGAGACTGTATTTAAATTATTGTTGTAAGGTCTATGACCATGTCTAACCTTCAAGAAATGACCCATTACCTGGACACCAGTTCAGAAGAAGACTCGATTTTCACGGCAGAACTTGTGCCACAAACAACAAAGGAAGTTTTCAATCTAACTCCTACAAGAAAGGCTAAAAGAAAGTCAAGACACTCCAATGAAGAAAAAAGTAGCCCTGAGATGACAGGACCTAAAGACAAAAAGAATAAAGAAGATTTGGGATCAATGGAAGAGACAGAGAATGATATCCCCCTGTCTCCAACCATCAAAATTGTCAAAAGTCCAGTCAAGGAGATGACCTCTAAGGCTCTCCACCAAGAAAGCAAAAATGACTCCCCCATGGCCCCCTCCTTGATAGAGGAGCCCATTTCGATCTGGGGCCCCAAAGATCTGCCTGACAAAGAAAATAACAAAGAAACAGAATTGGATTCAGATTCAGATGAGGGTGGGGACTTCGTCAAAGTTCGACAGCAACGAAGACGCCCCCCCCCCCCTCATCAACAAAACACAATCCCACCTATCTTTCTTGAGTACCCAGTGATCCTGGAGGACCTGTGCACAGGTACGGCTACCTTCAGGGCACTGGGTCCCACTACAAACTTGAAAATCTTTAGAAATAACGTGGGGGACATCCTCAGCCAGAGGCCACTAAATGGGAACCGCTGGTTGATTGGCTGCAAATCGGCCTCTCAACAATATAAACTGGCAAAACTAACATCAATCTCCTCCATAAATATCAAATGTACCATTCCTGAGGCCACCACTGAGGGGGTAATCAAGCCTATCCCCTTCGAGGAAGATCTCGAAGACCTCAAGACATATATTTCAAACGCTAAATCCATACAAAGATTAAACAACAGAGATGGCACAGAATCTCGAGCCATAAAAATCATCTTCACAAAACCAATACTGCCTGCACTGGTGAAGATCGATGCCCAGGAGTTCCCTGTGGCACCATACGTGGCCCCGGTGCGACAGTGCCGCAGGTGCGCTCGGTATGGGCACGGTCCTAACCAGTGCAGAGCGAGAGTGGAAATTTGCACCAGGTGCTCTGCCCCTGGACATTCAGCACAACAATGTAACCAAAGTCAGAAATGTGTCAACTGTGGCGGCGGACATTCCGCCGCCTATCAAGGATGCCCTCAGTATCAGCTGAGACTGAGGGCCAACAAAATCAGAGGAGAAGCCTTTTTGCCCTATAGTGAGGCCATCAGGAGGGCAAAAGAGAACTTACAAACTGAAAAAGATCTAAAAGAGAAACAACCTAAAACAAACACTCCCACAGTCGACCCTAGCTGGAGAGTTCAGCCAATACCCCTTGGGGGTTCGGCTGACTCATACGCCAGCAGGGCCAGAGGCAACAAACTCACAGCAAAGCCTAATGATCAGCCTGCTCCGGCTCCCCTGGACCACTCACATGTGGAAGATCCGGGGGAGGCGGAGGTGATCACCTCTCCACCCTCAACCCAGAAACGAAAAAAAAAGAAAAAAAGAAAAAGATCACACAGAAACTCAGAACAAATCACTATCACTGAAGAAAAAGTCGAAGAGATGATTTCTAAACAACTGGCAAAAATGACTGAGACAATAATGACGACAATAACCAAACACATGGACAATACACTGACAAAACAAACTCACACAACAACCTCTCAACTCGTAAACCTTAATATTCCCAAAGAAGAAAACAAATCTGTGAAAGAATCATTCATAACTCGTATTCTACGATGTCTGGCACAAGCCAGAACCTCTAATCAACCAAAGACTTTAATCGAGGACTTGTCCTCTTTAATTACTGATTCTGAGGACCTTCCTATTGATCCTAAGAATGCTCTAAACATCATGCAACTGGCAGAGATTGCCTGTGGTGCCTCTCCAGCGCCACAGGCAGCAAGACACAGATTGGGTTCGCAGAGAGCGAAACCCAAAGCCCTACCTTAACCCTCATATCTTACTAGTCAGTAAAATCCCTTTTTTTACAACTCTGCACGAAGGTTTAAATGTATTACAGTGGAACTGCCGTTCCCTAAACACTACACAAGACTACCTAACTCAGTTTCTAGCCAACTCACAAATCTCCTATCAAATACTCTGTCTGCAATCCATTCGTTTAACATATGGAAAACTCCCTAATATTACTGGATATTACTACCCACCATCTGTTAGTAATAAAGAGGATAGGATTTTTACAGCCACTTATATTCATAAAACTCTAATTTCACTGAAGTCCCAACCCCAGAAGAAAATTTAACAGGCCTGCGTTACTCTACAATGATCCAAACTAAAGTTAATAACGAATTTATCAACATCCTAAATATCTACTATCCTAAAGGATACTCTAAAGTGCCTATCTCTAACTGGCTTTCAAATCTTTCCTCAGAGAACCCCTGGCTGATTGTTGGTGACTTCAATGCTCACCACATCAGCTGGGAACCTTTCTGCACAAAAACATACCCTGATATCTCTCTTTATAATGAAATAAATGACTCACAATTAATTCTACTAAACGATGGTTCTTCCACCTACTATCCAGACGCTTCTACTCACTTCTATCCAAAAGCTATTGATCTATCCCTTGCTAGCCCAAATCTACTGACAAATCACGAATGGTACACCTATTCGGATCCTCTCCACTCTGATCATAAACCTATTTCTATACAATTAAACTTAGCAGTAAATAACACCAATTTACCACCAGAACCTAAATTTAACTTTGAAAAAGCAAATTGGCCACTATTTCAATCTTTGCTTTCTAAATACACAACTGAAGACCTTAATGATTTAAACAAAGAAGTTTATTATGATAACATCAGACAAAAGATTTTAATAGCTGCAAACATAGCTATCCCTACAACAGTATTGCCCTCAAAACCCAACAGTAAGCCCTGGTGGAACGAGGAAATTAAAAAAGCAATCAAAAACAAAAAACGTAAATATAACACTTTTGACCTACACCCTACTAAACCAAACTTTGACGACAAACTAAAAGCAGAAAAAGAATGTGACGATCTAATAAATGAAGCTAAATTAAACTACTTTAACAAGGAAGATATTGTTAACTTCAAGGATCTAGGCAAGGCCTGGAAACGCCTAAAGCTGGTCCAAAATAAAGGTTACAATATTAAGACTCGCGTCTTAGTTGGAGATAAATTAACAGCCACCGACTCAGACACTGCTGACGTCCTGGCCAACCAGTTTGCCCAGGCGAGCCAAACGAAACATCTGCCTGTTTTTCAACGGGATAAACGTAAAATAAACTATCACTTTGAAAAGTCTACTGATAACTCACATACTATTAATGCTCCCTTAAAGATTACCGAGCTTGCTGCCGCCATTAACATGATTAGGAAAACCAATAAAGCAACAGGAGATGATCCTATCTCCTATACAATCATAAAGAAATTGCCCCCATCTTTTCTTAAAGTCTTGCACCATTTTTACTCCGGATGTTGGGCTGAGGGCGAAATCCCAAAAGCATGGAAGGAGGCACAGGTAGTTGGGATCCTTAAGCCTGGAAAACCGGCTAGGGACCCCGCAAGCTACCGCCCCATTTCCCTCACCCCACATCTGGGTAAAATTTACGAACGTATCGTAAAACGCAGACTTGAATTCTATTTGGAAAAAAACAACGTTCTTCCCAAATTCCAGGCAGGTTTCCGGAAACATAGATGCTGCATGGAACAAGTTATAAGATTAACCTCCTATGTCAAAAAGGCCTTTGCGAGACGCAGGAAAGTCCTCGCCACCTTCTTTGATATTAAAGGGGCGTACGACTCCGTTTGGCATGGGAGGCTTTTAGATAAAATCAGCAGTCTCGGTATTCACGGGAATATGTTTAATTTTATACAAAACTTTATAAACAACCGTTCTTTAAGAGTTAAAGTGGGGTCCTCCATGTCAAAAATACATCAAATTGACATGGGGGTGCCCCAAGGCAGTATCATCGCTCCAACTCTATTTAACATCATGATCCATGATATCTCTAAGCTAAAACTAATAAATTGTCAAATTTCTATGTATGCTGACGACATAGCCATCTGGTCGTCAGCATTCACGAAAAGTTCAAAAGCTCTAACAAAATACCTACAAAATCACCAAACTAATACAAGTCTTACAGAAAAATGGGTTCTCCTTGTCTCCAAACAAGTGTGAATTCATGTGTTTTCGTCATAATCTAATTAAAAAAAACATTAGCATTAACATTCTGGGCCAACCGAAATCAATGACAAACAAAGTCAAATTTTTAGGGGTGGTACTTACACCACGCCTTAACTGGAGCCCACACATTGACCATCTTTGCAAAAAAGCCATTAAAGGCGCCAACTTTGTCCGAATTATCTCTTCCCAGACATGGGCTAAAAACTCCAAGTTCCTTGTTCATCTCACACAAGCCCTAGTTCGCAGCCGTTTAACGTATGGAATGGAAGCATTCCATAACATCACAAATAACCTACTAAAAAGATTGCAAGCAACTGAACTTAAAGCTCTTAAAGCAGCTCTTAACGTTCCAAGGTTTGCAAACACTAACCTGATCTATGGAATAATAGGATGGATTCCACTAAATCACCTCATGAAACTAAATACTTCAACATTCTTAACAAGGCTATATGCAACAAACCATTTATCAATAGAAAGCTTTAAGGAAGAATTCGAAGACCCTTTTTATAGCCATCCATTCTTTCAACAACAAAAACCAATAATTGCACAAAAAACTTGTAACCCATTAGACTATTCCCGGGAAATGCTCTCTATGGCGGGCCTGGAAATAGACGATATTGAAACTCACCCAAAATTTCCTATCCCACACTGGGAATGGGAATCAGCACACTTTGATACCTTATTACATCAAATGTACTCTAAATCAAACCAACCAAATCTACTTTCAGTTGCTGCTAAAGAAAAAATTTCTGAAATTCAACATCACTTATTGATTTACACTGACGGTTCCAAGATCTCCGACTCACAAATAGGTTGCGCTTTTACCATTCCAACCCTCAAAATTACTAAATCCTTTCGATTAAATTCAAAAATCTCAATTTTTAGCGCAGAACTCTGGGCAATCCTTGAAGCCTGTTTTTTTTATTAATGAGTTCCAAAAATCATTGTTTCAGGTTACAATCCTCACAGACTCCTTATCTTCGGTACAAGCATTGCAAAATAATACACAAAACAGAAGGAAAATTATCCAAGAAATACAAAATCTTATACACCAAATAAGAATCAAAGGCATCGACCTAACCATTATGTGGATTCCCTCCCATCTAGGACTCAAAGGGAACGACCTTGCTGATACGGCAGCCAAAAAGGCAGCTGAACATACTGAGGGCCAGTTTATAAATATCAAATTATCTCTGTCAGAGATCAAAAGTCATCTGAAACGTTGTGTGTACCGGAGATGGGCTGAGGAATTGGATTCCTATTCAGCGGCCCACCTCCGGTGCAGGAAATTTATTAGTGGTGGACTATTTCTGCCTGTTCCCCATAAAATTCAAGGTAGAATCAACAGATTCTACACTGACTCCATCCGATGCAAATTTAGGAACACTCCTTGTAAATGTGGAAAGATCTTTAGTCTGAATCACATCTTTGATCCCTGTAACCAGATAATGAAAGAGCTACAACCTGTTATAGACAAATGTGAACAAAATAATCTAATATACAATGAAAAAAATCTCTTATGCAAACATGATAAATTAGGTTGGTCACCAATAGTTTGGCTCGCCGGGGCAATTGGCCAGGTATCATTCAAATACCTTATATAAAAACTGAAACCACTTTTACTGGTGGGGATAGAGTCCCTCCGGTGCGCGGGCCGTATACCTGTCTGCATTCCTGCTCCCTTTCCCCCCCTCCCCTTTTAACTAAAATATGTGCCTGATGGGCCGAAGCGACTCTTTTGAGCCCACCATTTTTTAAAATCCCTTCCCCTATGCAGATGGGGGTCCGGTGCGCACAACGGGGGGTTCTCTCGTAAACCGTTGCGCCGTTGCGCTCGTGCTCCCCCCCCTTTTTGGGACTGCCCATGCGGTGCCCTGTCACTGCTCGGGGCGGAGAGGAGGGGTCCCTTCCCCTCCCTCCCTCCGTTCCGAGCATACAGGAGTCGTTAACCATCCCCACTCTCATTCTCAACCATCTATATTAATAAGTTTAAAAAACTTCGTTTTATTTCTCTTAATCTCAGACTCCATCATGACATCAGGGGCGGGAGAGTTTTTGTTGCTACCCCCCCTGGGATCAGATGGAATAAATAAAACTACTTATAGCAATTGGAGGCCTCTGGCGGTATGTTCCCCCACTTATTAACAGCATTATATAATACAATTGATCTTGATTAAGATTCGCTTACTTAAATAATTAACCACCAATGGTCAGGTGTTAAGACCAAACTATACATAAAACAAACCAGATTTTAATAGTAACTTTTAATATAAAAATGAATTTCAATATTCATAAACTAACTTTTTACCAAATCTTAACCTACTTTTAACATAAGAAAATTTTTAGAGATATATATTTTAATAAAACAATTTTAGACTATGCATAAAACGTCCTAACAGGACAAGTTCTAACTGTAATAGATGTGTACATACATAGTAGCGGTGTACAAAGGTTTTTGGAGAAAGAAAATAGAAATCCACTGGTTCTTATAACAAACTGGTCATTGACGGACCCAGATTAAAACTGAACTTATATACTTGAAAGATCAACTAGTAGTGTTCAGGTCCCATAACTTAATTAAAACAAAAACATACTAATTTTAACAATAATTTTTTAATAAAATGATTTTAAACACTTATAAACATTTTTTAATAAATTTACATACTTTCACATATATGAAAGCCACGCCATGCCCTGTCCTATGGGACAGGATTAGA
The DNA here is from genome assembly GCA_017654935.2 of Phymorhynchus buccinoides. Taxonomy (NCBI): domain Eukaryota; kingdom Metazoa; phylum Mollusca; class Gastropoda; order Neogastropoda; family Raphitomidae; genus Phymorhynchus; species Phymorhynchus buccinoides. Next base: position 20,991,640 of record CM065686.1, on the reverse strand, counting down.
TAGGTTAAACACTTGACAAATTTAAAAGCAGATAAATTACAGTTAACCACATTTTTAATAAGTCCTCCTATAAAAACAATAAATATAACTTCACCTATTAAAGGACTAAACAGTTTGTATGTAAAAGTTGTGTACATAATAATAATGTACATATTAATTTTAATAATTTTTGGTCTAAAGACCGACAGACAACAGTCTGGTTTAGACTAAATGAATTTTGCTATCTTAAGGGACTCTTTTTAAGTAAATAGTTTGATCTCCAAACCTAAATAAAACCTAATTTTAAAAATATAACAAATTTTATCACTACAAACTAAACTCTTAATAAGCTATTAGTTGTATTAAGTCCTAAGGGACAAAACCTAATAGGCTAAATACCTAAAAAAAACCATAACCTAACTAAATAGTTTGTATATAAAAGTTATGTACATAACAATAATGCACATACAAATTTTTTTTAAATAATAATATCATCTAGGTTTTTTAACTGTATATATAGCTTGTATACAGGCAAATGCCTGTCAAAAGTTTTAATAATAAAGCTCTTTTCTGAGCACAAACACGGATTTTTATAAAATAGCTCAGTTGAGCATAAAACGCATGAATTTTAACTGTAGCCCTGGTTTTTTTTTATCAGACCTCCTCCAATCTGCCAGACTTAAAGCAAACAGCTAAATATCTTTTACAATCAAAATATTTTATCACAAATATAAAATTTTATACTCTAAACTTGTGCGCAATTAAAACTTCTAAAAAAAAAACTCTCTTAAAAACAAATAAATTATCCTAAAAAAATCTACAAAAAACTCATAAATCTTTCAAAACCATATCTTATCAAACAAAAATCCACTTTTTTCCAGGATCTTTATAATTTTAAATGCCCCAAATAGTCTGTTGACTCAGAAGGCGTAAAATCTCTATTTTTCTCTCTCTCTCTCTTTTTCGCTGCCACTGAGTTTATTAACGTGTGCTAAGTGCATGGGCACACGGCGCCTCGGTTTATCGTCTCATCCGAAAGACTCCGCGTTCGATCAGACCGTAAGTCCTAGCGCAGAGTGAGAGGGAAAAAAACCCTGGGCTGTACCCAGGTTCGAACTCGGGTTTATTGTACACGAGGCGAACGCGCTACCTCTGTGCCACTGTACACCTTAACCCTTTCACCGCCAGTTTCATTTTAGCACCACAGTGATTTAACACCTATGTCACTAAAAGGCATCAAATTGGGGTCTGTTATCCAAAGACCCTATTGTCTTAGTTTTGGGAAGTAAGGATAGACCTTATTTTATGATGTCACAGAAGAATCCCCAAATACTGCAGATGGATTTTGTTCTCCAGCTAGGTAAATTTAAAATGGACATTTTGGGTTAAAATATGCTTGGCGGTGAAAAGTTAAATGGGTAGGCCGGCCATCTTAGACCTTGAGCCAGTGGCAGACCTGTACTATATAACTAGCTAGGGGAAGACGGGGTAAAAAGCGCATGGGCGGGTAAGAAGCCCACCCCAATTATCTCATGAAATGAAGCAAATTTCAGTCTCATTTTGCCCATGAGACGAGCGTTAATGTCTAGCATTCGTCTCATGGGCAAATTTGACTGAAATTTTCTTTATTTCATGAGATAATTGGGGTGGGCTTCTTACCCGCCCATGCGCTTTTTACCCCGTCTTCCCCTATATATTGCCAACGAGAATAGAAAAGCCAGGCAATAATTCGTCTGAGTTGAGAAGACAACTCAGCAAGTCAAGCGAACTCTTTGTGCTTTGGTGTGACGCTCCCACCCCCCTCCCCGTCCCGCCACCCCTCAAGGGAAAAAAGAGAGGGTGGAGTTGGTTTGTCAAACCTTCTTTGTGCTAAGAGTTATTCCAGTGCTTTTATGCGCATCACATCTCGTATGCGGTGGAAATCCAATTTGGTTTCCCCCCCAAAAAAAACCCCCACCTCCCTGAGAAAGAAAGAAAAACAAATGCAAAGAAAAGAGAGAGAGAGAGAGAGAGAGAGAGAGAGAGAGAGAGAGAGAGAGAGAGAGAGAGAGAGAGAGAGAGAGAGAGAGAGAGAGAGAGAGAGAGAGAGAGAGAGAGAGAGAGAGAGAGAGAGAGAGAGAGAGAGAGAGAGAGAGATAGAGAGAGAGAGAGAGAGAGAGAGAGAGAGAGAGAGAGAGAGAGAGAGAGAGAGAGAGAGAGAGAGAAATACAGACGGACAGAAAGAAACGAAGAAAAGTTGGAAAAAAGGAAGAAAGAAAGAAACAATGAATGATAAAAAGGAATAAAATAAGGAAGAATGGAGAAAAATGTAAGGAAATATACCAATGATTGGTTTTCCTTAAAACCCCTTAGAAAAAAAGAAAGAAAAAAAAAGAAAAAAAGAGAAATAAAGACAGAAAGAAAGAAACGAAGAAAACTTGAAAACAAAGAAGAAAGACAGAAAGAAAGAAAGAAACAATGAACGATAAAAAGGAATAAAATAAGGAAGAATGAAGAAAAATGTCAGGAAATATACAAATGATTGGTTTTCCCCAAACCCCCTTGAGAAATGAAAAAAAAAAGAAAAAGAAAAAAAGCGAGAAATTAAGACAGAAAGAAAGAAATGAAGAAAAGGAAGAAAAGAAGGAAAGAAAGAAAGAACG
>CM065686.1:20979294-20983519 GCA_017654935.2 Phymorhynchus buccinoides | reverse complement strand
TAAAAACGCATCAAAACAGCACGTAACTACATAAAAACGCATCAAAACAGCACGTAACTGAATAGTGTTTTTATATATAGCCTTGGGGTTCGGACCCGTGATTTGAGCGCGCGCGATCATGCGCACACGAGCGCACAGAAAAATTCATGACAACTGTGTTATAGACCATTCATCAAGAAATGTTGTGAAAAAAACTGCATTGAAATACATGCAAAACTTCGCGAGATATTAGCGATTATGTGTTTCGGGGTTTGAACCCCCTAACTGGCGCGACCTTGACCTTAATGTAAAACTAAATACATCAGTGGATAGCTTGCATCTTGGCAAACTAGTAGGCCCCTATATCAAATTTGATGATGATAGACTGAATAGTTTTTGAGAAAAACGGACGAATAGCCGGACGGACGGAGGCACGCCGGACAGACGGACGGACGGACTGACGGACGGACACCGGACGGACCAGGCAAAAACAATAGCGTACCATTTATTCGGTAGACTTAGGCCTATAGGCCTACGCGATACCATTTTAGGGACTACTTGGTAGAGAAAGGCAGAAGAGACAAAGAAATAACCCGAATAAGAAATAAACACTAAGGTCGTTTCGACTTCTACAATGGCGACCAGTGAGAGTAGTGCATCATATATTATTCATATCCGTGACAGGTCCTTGTCTCACCACTCTGAAGTGCGTTGTGGCCATTCCATGCGTTAAGGGGCCGATCCACACGTCCAACCGCAGTCGTACGACCATTCAACTGTAACATGTTGTGAGGCATGAATTCGATGAAGCACTACTGGTCTAAATGAAAATCTCATGAGACCCAACTCGTTTCGTTCACGATCATTATTTGTAGATCCCTTTGCACGAATATCTGTATTATTTTCTAGATCAGATATTTCATCAGATTCGTGTGTTAAGTCCTTTCGCGGGCACTTGTCCTCTCACGGATACCATGATCTAACCATAATTATATAGTTCTTGATCAGCATGTCACAACCTATCGGGATCCTGAATTTTGAGCCGCCAGTTCAAACTTCCGCCAAGTAAGACTCACAAAACCGAAATTTCCTTCCTTCATTCCCGAGCACCAGTGGGTAGAATGGCTTCACATTAATGTGTGGTAATGTAACATGGCGAGTAATGAAATAAACACTTGCAATAAATACCCTAGTCGGAGAAACCGCTCTATATAACGGTACTATAACCTTGAAGTTTCTTATAAAGATTTTTTGTTGTTGCTGTTTCTAAAATTTTAAGGTCTGTAGATAATAAATCTGCTGGGGACCAGCGGGGGCAAGGTGGGCTAACTCATTAATTGATGATTGAAAGATGGCAGACAGGTCGGGTCAGTGCCATGCTGCTTTTGATGCTACGGGTAAGGCGACCTGTACCACTGTTTGGACTATAAGGCGATACTTTTTATCCAGACTGAGACCACTGAGCCTTATAATGTGAAAATATAATAACACAGTTCAGAGGTCGCCCAGTAGTTCTGGATGAGCGTCGCGGGATGGCATGGCACAGGCGTGGTCTCCTTGCGGGTTCTGGTGCGGTGGTGACTTGGCGGCAGCACCGTCTTGTTGCTTGTGAGTCAGGGATTAACCTTCCTGACCACGATGCCCTGCTGAGAATCACAGGAAAATATGGGTGTAGATCTCTATTGATTAGAGATATGGGCTTCAGCCAGCGGGGATTTGTGGATCCCAACCGGATAGAAGGCCGCCCTTGTACAATAGCACTATGAAAAATAATATGAATTTCAGTTGTTAAACTAAAATAAACATAAAATGTGTACTGGAATCAACTGTTATGATTCTGTAACAAGCTAGATCAAAATCTATGATCAAGCCAACAAATATCACTCTCTCAGTCCAACACTTGGAAAGGAATGCAAAGTGAATAAACCAAAAGCTGCACGTTTGCAACCAAGGGAGAACAAAGCCGCTTTGTAATCGGGAATCCTGTGATGTCACAGGATGGTCGACCCGCCAATAAGATTAAAGAGTGGCGGGGTGAAATAGTAAGGGGGGGGGGGGGGGGGTAGAGGAGAAAGTGGGGCAAGCGTGACACATACCATCACAGAAAAGTGGCTGAGGAAATGTCTGCTGCTCAGCGCCACCAAATAGTAGATTTAAAAACTGTTTTCTGGTAGTATTTTTATATAGAACGTTACAAATTAATATTAAATTGCTACCAGCAAAGTTTCCATGCAGTTTGCAGCTTTCAACTGAACGAATGATGTCTTTGGCCTGCATTTATTCATATCGTGGGTGGCCATCTTGGATTCTTTTCTATAAGTCAAATTGCCCACATTTTTCAGCTAGGCCCCCATCGGATTTCAAATCAACAATTAAAACAGATGAAAAGTGCAAAGAAAAAACCACTTTTAAGATAAGTTTTTGTATTCTTTGACAATTTACCGAGATTTCCAACAAAAGACCAACCAATCCCTTTGGCTGCAGCATTGAAGTAAGCAAGGAAGTGCTAAAAAAATGCCGCCTCTGAGAAAAGATAACCAAGGCTGACGCTGAGCTTTTTCTTGTTTTTGTTTCCCCCCCCGCCACTAAAAGAATAGCAGCGCAGTTGGAGACTTTCGTCTCCTTACTTAAGGTATTATATCGCAAATCAAGGCCACGGGAACAAAGCTCTGGCGTCGGTAGGTCTCGTGCGGAAGATCTCCCACCCCCACCCCCATCACCACCCCCTTCCCCTTCTAGACCGTGTCTGGCAACCGAAGAGAAACTATAAATAATTAATTGACTGGGATTTGGATTTCTCCTGAGATCAATTCGATGTGTCCTCGTCTCTATACGCCGCTCCCCCCCCTCCCCCCCCTCCCCCCCCCCCCCCCCCCCCCCCCCCCCCCCTCCCCCCCCCCCGTCTCTATGTGTCCATTCGGGTTAAAGCCTCGGTACACGTTAATATTATTCACAGAAATGGCAACACAGTGTTAGGACACTTATCATGGTCTCGGTATACGTTAACCAATTCACAAAATGTCTCTATTTCCCCATGGCAGCACAGCGTTAGGCCACTCATAATAATATGACTTAAAACTCACGGCGTTGCCATGGGGAAATAGAGCTATCTTGTGAAAAATGTTAACGTGTACCGGGACCTTTAGGGAAAGGGTTAAGGTTGAGGATAGAATGTAGGTTTATGGTTAGGGAAAGGGATAGGGATAGGGTTTCAGATTAGGATTAGGGCTTCAGATTAGGTTTCGGGTTTGGATTAAGGTTAGGGTTAGTTTTGTGTGTGTCATGTACAGACGGATAGATATATATGACGGGGTCATACAGAGACTAGGACACATAGAGACGGGGACATAATTATACAGCCAAACTTGGTGGTAGCAGATAGAGATGGGTGACACATACAGACGGGGGCACAATGCTTCGTAGCCTTTCTCTTTCATCTATAGTATAGTGTGATGTGATGCGAAAAGAATCAGAAGCGGAAAGAGCAAGATAAAGATGAAGGGAAAACGCTCCCCATCCCCTACGCACACACATGCATAGGGCATACAAACAGACAGACAGAGAGACAGACAGACACACACACACACACACACACACACACACACACACACACACACACACACACACACACACACACACACACACACACACACACACACACACAAAACATGCACACACATACACACAGAGCGAAAATTAATTGTGGGGGAGGTGAGAGGGAGGTACGCTGGACGCTGAACGCTGAACATTTTATTGTCATTACCAAAAAAAAGGTCTGATGGCGGAGGGGGGGGGTAATCTGCTACAACAACAACAACAACAACAATGTGAATGAAACAATTATGGATACAATCTTGATCCTAACTGTTCATGAAGTAACTTTCATAAAATAAATCAACTTATAAAACCAACTAACCAAAGAAAAAAAAAGACTAATCACAATAAACAACTAGACTGAAAAGTTATCGAATGTAGCATTCGAGAATCACCCGCGGAGCCCAGCCAAATCTCACCTGATTTCATCTTGGGAACTCCATTTTTCCGACCCCCCGATTTTCAGAGTCCAGCGATCTCCTTGACTTTGACCTTGACCTTGATTGGTCAACAATATTCGGAAGGAGCATAATCCAAACCACCTTCATACCAGGTTTCAACATCCTATGTTGACTGGTGCCTGAGATATGACTAAAAATAGATTTTCAGTTTTCAAGGTAATACGTCAAGGTCATGACCTTGACCTCGACAC
>CM065686.1:20954294-20964294 GCA_017654935.2 Phymorhynchus buccinoides | reverse complement strand
TAGTGCGATTTTTCTCACGCCAGAGGGCATGACGCTCGTGTGGGGCTAATCCTCTCTATATTATTAGTTGGGGATAAAGAAAGAGAGAGAGACAGTGAGTGGTCCTATCATCACTCTCTCTCTCACTACGCCCAAGTAAGAAAATCGCGTGATAAGCCCCTAGTGCATTGACTGCCCTCTGGCGTGAAAAATATCGCCATAGGTTGACCATTGAACACACAGATCATACGTAGAAATAGAAGCACCACAAAACCGAAAAAAACCACAATCTGAAAGAGGTATTTGTCCATTTATGTTGTTGTCGTTCCCTGGCTTAAAGACTCCAGGGATCATCCCAACCGCCGAAGCAATTGAACACTATGGCACAAATGCCCCAACTAGGGATGAGAACATTACGTGTGTGACCGCCAGTTTAGGATTACCCCGCGCGCCACGTGAGTAGCCACACTCCGACTTCGGAGGATGTGTCCATTGATCAAGTTGTAGCCCTTACAATGTTTTCCTTAGCAGCATCGCTTGAAAGAAAGAAAGAAAAAGAAAAGAACAAAAAAGAATCGCACATGATTAATAGCTACTTTGTCTTTCTCAAGGATAGCGTCCTCGCCTTTAATGGTCTTTGCGTCTTAGGAGAACGCTAGCCGTCTTTAACCCTTTCACCGCCAGCCATATTTCAGCCAAAAATTGCTATTAAATTACCTGGGTAGAGAACCAAATCCATCTGCAGTATTGGGCATTCTCCTGTGACAGACATAAAATAAGGTCTATCCTTACTTCCCAAAACTAAGACAATAGGGTCTTTGGGTAATAGACCCCAATTTGATGCCTTTTAGTGACATAGGTGTTAAATCACTGTGGTGCTAAAATGCGACTTTGGCGGTGAAAGGGTTAATGGTCTTTGCGTCTTAGGAGAACGCTAGCCGTCTTTATACCTTCGCCAGTTAAATGGCTTCTGTCTCTATAGCGATGGCAATGGATCGATTCGACGGTGCGATCATACTTTCTGCTAAAATGATGGTAACATTGTTTGTGTGTGAGCTTGGTTGAAGTACACCATTAAAGACCCCCACCAGGTCACGTGTCAAAATCACGGATTTCACGTGCTTTCCCTCTGATATCTGGTAAGAAATCTTGTTTTGACCAGGTTTGACTCCCATACAAATGCCTCCAAATTCAAAACAAAACATTTTAAAGAGCAGGTAAAAAAAACAAGGTGAAGGGAAAAGTACCCGAGAGGGGGGGCAACCGACGTTTCAAAAGTACAGCAGTCACTACTTCATCTATTTTAAAGAGCAGCCTCAATTTGAAGTTGGGGTATTTGTATGTGGGTCACAGCTACCCAGAAAAACAACAAGGGACTTAATCGTGGTGGGTCAGTGTGTCTCTACGTTAAAGAAAAAAAGCACAAAAAGAGATGGTTTAGAACAAAAGATTGCATGTTTACTACAGTAAAAAAACCCACCACAACACAACTAAATCCGAACAAAACATAAACAATCTCTCAAATTGCATAATGCAAAAAAACAACACCCATAAAACAAAAACACCTGTTGAAACATGTAGAGGAAGAAAATAAAGAAGTGGTAGATCTGACCTGATGGGGCTGACATTGGGAAGCTTTCGAACTTTTGTTCTTCTTCATAACATAACATAATATATTTGTGTCGCCGCAGAGAATTAAAAAAAAACATAGGCAAAGAAAACAAAGTTCCAGACAAAGTAGTATATAGCCTTCACGCACGCTCCGTTAATATTAATATTCTTATAGTCAACATCTTTGTCACATTCACCTTTTTAACGATACGACAGAAAGTACTTTCTAATCAAACTTGTTCTTTCACGAATGTAGACAGCTTCAAACTGACAACAGTTATAATTTGGAGAAGAATTAGAGGACACTGGACACTGGACACTGGACAACTTTATGTGACAATGATAAAGATTTTACTTAGGCGATGCTGTGACGTAAGTGTCCCGCGCGACCCGCTTTCTTTATTTCTTATCTACACCCCCCCCCCCTTCTCCCCTCCCCACCCCCCCCACCCTCTCTCCTTTTCATTTCTCTGTCCGGCCGCCACGTTAATTGCCACCCACCATCTAAAGAACGCCGAATAAGGCAATTATCTCTTTGAAGCAAGATCTATCTACCCATCACAAGAAAGTGACAACCACGGTTATCTCCCTTTGAAGATGGTTTTGCCGTTCCGAGCACGAGAAGGATTTTGAATGTCGGCACGTGATAAGGATGTAATAGGCGCGTGATTGTTCGGTACATTTAGAACAGCATCTTGTGACGTGTCGACTGCTATAAACCAATAGCAGGCTTTCATTGTTTGAAAGTGAAGGCTATAATTGGCGTAGTGAGAAAAAGTTTTTCACACAAGACGCTGAAACTGACTAGAGCAACACCTCTCCCAGCCAGAATAGCCCACCTAGTAAGTCTTATTGATGACTGGTGATTGAGACTGGTTGTTTGTTTGACCCTAGTTTTGATCTAGATCCTATGTTCAATGATGAATAAGGAGTAGATAGATATGTTATAGAAAAGAAGTGGTAAACATTCTATTCTATTTATGTGCACTGATTATTTGTGTGTGTGTGTGTTTCTGACTTGAACACTTTTGGTACCAGAACCGGAGTTTATGCCTACTAACCCTTTTGTCTATTTTTAGTAGGAAACCTATGGGCCGCAATCTTGCACTATTTTTAGTAGGAAACCTATGGGCCGCAATCTTGCACTTTATGATACCATTCCTTTCCAGGTGTTGGATGGAGAATGATGTTGTCTTGATCACCTTTTATGTTTTACTGATCTCAGTTTGTTAACTGAAATTCAGTTTATTTATTAACTACATGTAGTGCTATTGTACAAGGGAAGCCTTCAAGCCGGTTGGGATTCACTAATTCCCTGCCGACTGAAGCCCCTTGTCTCTAAGCCATAGAGATCTACATCCACCTTCTCCTGTGATTATCAGCAGGGCATCGTGGGCCGGAAGATCATCCCGGACTCCACCAAGCACCAAGACGGGATCGCCGCCAAGACGACCCGCACCCAGAATCCGCGAGGAGACCACGCCTGAACCGTGCCATCCCGCGAAGCCGTAATCGGAACGACTGGGAGCTACTCTCACCTGACGAGCAAGCCCAGAACTTGAAACAGCTAAGTCCACCTGACTGCGCCAATCATTTGAACTTTCCTACGGACACCAAAGATAATTAGTAACCCTTCCGGCATGGGGCGAACCTTATAGAAAGACAAAAGTCTTGTGAATCCTTTCGGATTTCATTGTTTTTTTATCCATATTTTGTTTTGGCGCCATTGAGCTGCTTTATTATTATTGTTGCATAATCTTATGCAGATTTTGGGAGTAAATAAAATACAAGTGTCAAATAATCCTGAACCCTTTGGTCAGACTGATGAGAGTGGGAGTCTTGTAATTTCATGTAAAACCCTACTTCTCTCTGTCTGCCATTTAGAGCAATTCAACCACTTGTATTTCTTACAACCATCTGACGAGCCAGAACCCGGGCACAAATATAAATTTATTAGATGAAAAGCCGGGAAAGTTGCTCATCTCCCATACCCTAGAGAAGTGGGCTAAAGGCAAATTTTCTAAAGTCTTCCCTAGAGACTTAGCCTTTTAACCCATTACCTCGTCACAGATGCCTATTCTTGCAATCTGTCCTTGGATAAAAGAAAAAAACTAGAAGAAGAAGAAGAAGAAGAAGAGGAGGAGGAGGAGGAGGAGGAGGAGGAAGAAGAAGAAGAAGAAGAAGAAGAAGAAGGAGGAGGAGGAGGAGGAGGAGGAGGAGGAGGAGGAAGAAAAGAAGAAAAAAAAAAGAAGAAGAAAAAAAAAAGAAGAAGAAGATGAAAAAGAAGAAGAAGAAGAAGAAGAAAGAAGAAGAAGAAGAAGAAGAAGAAGAAGAAGAAGAGGAGGAGGAGGAGGAGGAGGAGGAAGAAAAAGAAGAAGAAGAAAAAGAAAAAGAGGAAGAAGAAGAAGAAGAAGAAGAAGAAGAAGAAGAAGAAGAAGAAAAGAAGAAGAAGAAGAAGAAGAAGAAGAAGAAGAAGAAGAGGAAGAAGAAGAAGAAGAAGAAGAAGAAGAAGAAGAAGAAGAGGATGAGGAAGAGGAGGATGAGGAGGAAGCAGAAGAAGAAGAAGAAGAAGAAGAAGAAGAAGAACTATGAAAACAAAAAAGACGACACACGTGAATGATCAGCCGGAAGCCAAACGTCAACAAGAACTTAGCAAGATGAATCGAACCCCCCACAAAAGCTTGGCAGATGATCATGATGCAGCTGAACACTTTCTGATTTCCCCATTTGTCATTAGCGACCAATTTACTGACACGGCTTTTTATCATTGGTTAACATTAACCTGAATCTGTGGCCAATACTAAAATGAGAGCTCAACAATACATTACTTTCTACAGCGATGGAAAATCATGGTACGGCTTTGGGGGTCAGCCACACATCCACCGAAATCGTACGACTGTACGATACGATTCGATCACGTGGTCTCGATGCGCCAATTGCGTCTTGTTCTTTGATTCCACGTGATCGAATAGTATCGTACGATTTTAGCGGACGTGTGGCTGACCCTTTAGTCTTTGATGGACGACTATGACGCTCAAATTAAGGGGGGCGTTAGCTCTGGTGCCGCAGACCAAGGGATTGGTCGTTCCTTTGGGGGACCTTCCCCAACGCCTTCTGTCCTCAAACCCCTATGGGAGAGAGAATGGGGATTAACACTGGACAAGGCAATCTGTGCTAGAAACAAAGTCTAGCCCAGCCTTCTTTGGGGAACCTTCCCCACCGCCTTCTGTCCTCAAACCCCTATGCGAGAGAGAATAGGGATGTACACTGGACAAGGCAATCTGTGCTAGAAACAAAGTCTAGCCCAGCCTTCTTTGGGGAACCTTCCCCAACGCCTTCTGTCCTCAAACCCCTATGGGAGAGAGAATAGGGATGTACACTGGACAAGGCAATCTGTGCTAGAAACAAAGTCTAGCCCAGCCTTCTTTGGGGAACCTTCCCCAACGCCTTCTGTCCTCAAACCCCTATGGGAGAGAGAATAGGGATGTACACTGGACAAGGCAATCTGTGCTAGAAACAAAGTCTAGCCCAGCCTTCTTTGGGGAACCTTCCCCAACGCCTTCTGTCCTCAAACCCCTATGGGAGAGAGAATAGGGATGTACACTGGACAAGGCAATCTGTGCTAGAAACAAAGTCTAGCCCAGCCTTCTTTGGGGAACCTTCCCCAACGCCTTCTGTCCTCAAACCCCTATGGGAGAGAGAATAGGGATGTACACTGGACAAGGCAATCTGTGCTAGAAACAAAGTCTAGCCCAGCCTTCTTTGGGGAACCTTCCCCAACGCCTTCTGTCCTCAAACCCCTATGGGAGAGAGAATAGGGATGTACACTGGACAAGGCAATCTGTGCTAGAAACAAAGTCTAGCCCAGCCTTCTTTGGGGAACCTTCCCCAACGCCTTCTGTCCTCAAACCCCTATCGGAGAGAGAATGGGGATGCACACTGGGCAAGGCAATCTGTGCTAGAAACAAAGTCTAGCCCAGCCTTCTGGAAGAGCAGCCTCCCCCCCCCCAATGCTATCTGGTAGTCGATCATAGTCGGTAATGACTGACTGACATAGTACCTACATCCAGTATCGACCATACCAATGCCTTGAAGTCGCATATGAAGCGTTTGAAGTTGAGGCTGTTCCAGAAGCGACCAGAAGACAGAAGTATATTCCCCAAACCCCCTCCTCCCCAACCCCCAAAATTAAGAGGAAGAGCGAAGAAAAAAAACAACTGAACGGAAAAGCTGCGATATGGTTTTTGTTATACAATGTGGATCCACGTGAAGAGAAGGAAGAAGGGAAAAGAAGACGTAGGGCCTATAAGGAAACCAGAGAGGATTAAAATGGGACGAGAGGCTTAGAAAAAGGAGGAGGGGTGGTGGGTGGAAAAAAAGTCAGACAATGTCAATGACCGGACTGGAACCCGATTTCTATTGCTGGACAGAAAGGCAGGGGATGTTGGGCGGAAAGAGAAAGAAACAGAGAGACAGACAGACAGAGACACAGAGACAGAGAGATACAAACAAACAGACAGACAGACAAACAGACTGAGAGTTAGCTTCCTTGTGAGGCGAGGTGGAAACAGAGGTGCATGGCGGGAAGATATACAGGAAGGGAGCCAACTCAGGCGGAGGCGCCATTCGGGTGTCTAATCCCCGAACTTCGATTTTCTCATTCCGCAGAGTCAACGATGGGGAATTATAATAAGGCAAAAATATGAAGAACATTTTTTTTAAAAGAAGTACGTACCCGTTTGTGGGCAAAGGGCGCTAATTTCTGACAACTAAGAAAGATTGGGAAAGAAAAGCACCATTGATTTTTGTGGTGTGGTCTATGTTGAAAGCTTCCGAATATCGGACCAACAAGAACAAGAAGTCACATAATATGGCAATGACACCGGGGGAAGGATAGTGATAATATGTTGAATACGTCAGTTAAAAAGGTTGCGTGACAATATGACCAAAAGACAAAAACAAACAAAAAACGAAAAGGAAACACACTTACACGCACACGCACACGCACGCGCGCGCGCACACGCACACGCATACACACACACACACACACACACACACACACACACACACACACACACACACACACACACACACACACAGGCAAAAATATATTGTTCTTATGTCTACATCACATATTAAATGCACATACATACCCACAACCAACATTGAGTGGCTTGAAGTCAGACCAAATTCTAAAAGGCCAGCCACACGTCAGCTAAAATCGTGCGACTGTGCGATACGATTCGATCACGTGGTCTCCAAGAACAAAATAATCGAGGGGTGAATGCCAGAACTGCCCATCTGTGCTCTTTATTCCTTTTGAGATAGACCGTTCTGGCAGGCACCCCTCGAAATGTGATTCGCGCTCGAGGTCACGTGATCGAATCGTATCGTGCAGTGGCACGATTTTAGCTGACGTGTGGCTGGCCCTTAGCTCGACCCACGTACCAGCCAAAGTAGTGACACAGGTACAGAGCTGTGGGTGTGACCATTAGGACAAAACACTGAATTGAAGCATCTTAATTATCCCACGTTGCGGCTAGAGGAAACAGTCTCTACAAAGTATTGTAGGCCACTTTAGACAACCCCTTAGGCTTAAGGACCTCTATCTCAAAGACTGCCTCTTTCACTTTTATGAAAATATCTCAGGCTGATCCTAACCCTATCCAATTTCTATCACACAGTCTTGACATCTGTAGGGTCCCCCTTACCAAAAATGCTTCACAAAAAGGGGTACCATTATAAATAACATGTTAACGAACAGAAAGTTACCCCTTTCAGATTGCTAAAAAAATATACATGATAACAATTGCCCCCCCCCCCCCCCCCCCCCCGGATGGTAATCATCCCTATTTGGGGGATCTACTGATGGTAGAGTAACTTCCCCTGTTTGACCGATTGAATTAGGCAAGATCACTCCCATACACCATAGTTTTATATTACGATTACTCTCCTTATTTCCGAACAATTTCTATTAAACGAAAGTGCCACGCAACAACTAGAATGTTATTTCCTTATTAATATCATTTATTATTCAAACACTACAAATTGTAGAACAATCAATCAACAACAACAACAACAACAACAACATACAGTATTTATACGGCGCTGAATCTTGATAGAAATCAAATCAAAGCGCACACACACGTTAGCATTCAAAGCGCATTCAAACACTAACGCAATACAAAGCGAACACACACGGATAACATAAATGGAATATAGCAGAAACTATCAACATAATACACCTTACTGTCAATGACTACAGTTTTCGTGGAACTTCATAGACTGGTAAAAAAAAATCAACACAATACGTCTTACTTTCAAAGGCTACAGTTTTCGTGGAACTTCACAGATTGTGGAAAAATCAACACAATACACTATACTTTCATAGGCTACAATTTTCGTGGAACTACATAATTATATTGTAGAAAAAATCAACACAATACATTTTACTTTCAAAGGCTACAGTTTTCGTGGAACTTCACAGATCGTAGAAAAAGCAACACAATTCACTATACTTTCATAGGCTACAATTGTCGTGGATCTTCATAATTATATTGTAGAAAAATCAGCACGATACACATTACTTTCAAAGACTACAGTTTTCGCATAACCTCACATCTCGTAAAACATCAACACAATACACCTTACTTTCAAAGGCTACAGTTTTCGTGGAACTTCATAGATTGCATAAAAATCAGCAAAATACATTATATTTTCAAAGGCTGCAGTTTTCGTGGAACGTCGACAAACAACACTGGATAATACAGTTGTAAATCACCACAGTTCGCAGATTACAGCTCTTTCGTTGTTCTTCCCCAATGTTTGGTTTGCTTTACAATGCATTGAGTCCACCCACAGAAGTCTTGATCTCTATACTACCACAGCTTCCATCCTATCGCTGGCTGTGTGGGTGATCAATGCCTGTAAGAGAAAAATAACTAGTTGCACGTGCTAAGCTCTGGAATACCAGAGACAGTTCTTATTGTTTCTCCTCTGGCTGTGGTGGGACCAGTCAGTGCTTGGCACGAGCATTATGTCTTCACTTCACTCTGTCCAGCACTGCACGTGCGGTCAGTCTGTCTGTTGTTAGTGGAAGCCGGGTCACGTTTTAGCAGACATAGCGCTCTGGTCGAGTAAATCTATCCACCGTAATGCTACCAAGCAACGACGCTCGATTGCAAACGTTCGTCGCAAAGAAGACAATGTTAACAGTTGATTCTTTCTCAAAGTACACACAGTATACTTCAAGCTTTCAAACCCCAACGGTTTTTTTCTTCTTCAGGAATGAATGAAAGGAAATGACCAAGTTGAGTTAGCAGGCTTTTTGTGGTGTCTTAATCCATACATATAATAAAACAACTCACTCTGAGTCCGTCTGTCTATCCGTTTGTTTGACTAACTACCGGTGGCTATAAGCTGCTGTGACGTAAGTGTCCCGCGCGACCCCTCTTTCTTTATCTACACCCCCCCCCCTCTCCTTTTCATTTCTCTGTCCGGCCGCCACGTTAATTGCCACCCACCATCTAAAGAATGCCGATTTAGGGATTGGTCCCTTTGAAGGTCGATTTGTCTCCCCGGTCGGCATGTAACCCCTACCGAGGTTATCTCCCTTCACCCCCCCCCCCCTTATCTACCGTCTCATCACGAGATAGTGATATCAACAGTCGGCTCCCTTTGTAAGACACCTCGTCCTTTCCAATCATGAGAAAGTGACAACCACGGTCAATTCCCTTTGAAGACGGTTTTGCCTTTCCGAGCACGAGAAGGATTTGAATGTCGGCACGTGATAAGGATGTAATAGGCGCGTGATTGTTCTGTACATTTTGAACATCATCTTGTGACGTGTCGACTGCTATAAACCAATGACAGGCTTTCATTGTTTGAAAGTGAAGGCTATAATTGGCGTAGTGAGAAAAAGTTTTTCACACAAGACGCTGAAACTGACTAGAGCAACACCTCTCCCAGCCAGAATAGCCCACCTAGTAAGTCTTATTGATGACTGGTGATTGAGACTGGTTGTTTGTTTGACCCTAGTTTTGATCTAGATCCTATGTTCAATGATGAATAAGGAGTAGATAGATATGTTATAGAAAAGAAGTGGTAAACATTCTATTCTATTTATGTGCACTGATTATTTGTGTGTGTGTGTTTTTTGACTTGAACTACTTTTGGTACCAGAACCGGAGTTTTATGCCTACTAACCCTTTTGTCTATTTTTAGTAGGAAACCTATGGGCCGCAATCTTGCACTTTATGATACCATTCCTTTCCAGGTGTTGGATGGAGAGTGATGTTGGATTGATCACCTTTTATGTTTTACTGATCTCAGTTTGTTAACTGAAATTCAGTTTATTTATTAACTACGTGCTATTGTACAAGGGAAGCCTTCAAGCCGGTTGGGATTCACT
>CM065686.1:20946794-20949294 GCA_017654935.2 Phymorhynchus buccinoides | reverse complement strand
TGCATCTTGGAGACTATGGAGGAATTTTCGTCTTAGATCTTGATAAAAAGGACAAACAAACACAAGATGATGTTCATTTCCTATTCTAGACCCACAGCATACACGTTGTTTCTTTCCCATATTATCGCTATATATACGTTATTATTGATTGGTAATACACCAAGTCTTGTTTATGTAAAGGCAATTCTGAAACAAACTATATCAATATTCGCTAAGTATTTTTCCTTTCCAAAATTTTCCTTAATCGAAGTATACAAATCGTATCTATCTTTGTCCCTTAGTGCTGATGACCATTCCTGTATGAACATATCAAAAAGTCTCTGCTTAAAGGCACGTAAAAAACATTGGTCATTTCCGACACCCTGGTTCATCCATGCATACTGAAAGCCCGTTTTACACAGAACTTCTTTGCCGTCTGTTGCCCAGCAATTTGTACCTTTCTCAACTAAAGATAAAAGCATTAGGTAACACTGCTTAGGTAGTCTGTGTTCTTCTAATTTAAGTCATCGAAACCAGTATCTTATGCTTCTGATAGTCGAATTAATAAAGAGAGGATATCTGCCTAGCTCTCCATAGATCAATTTATTTGGAGTTTTTAATGGTGCCTTTAGAAATCTTTTACAGGATGGAAGTTCAGTTTAACGTCGCGTATCGGCTTTCGCCATGTACGACGGGCTGAACAAACCAACCAGGGTATAAACAAACATTTATGTTCCTGAATCACTGTCTTAGCCAAAAGGCCGAGAAGCGATCAGAATATGAACATGATTTTGGAACATGTGAAATTTTTACAGGCTAAGAGGTGGACTTTTTCTATGCTGTGTAATCTATGTAATCCCCATTTTTCAGCTGAGTACAACAATATTGACTGGAGTTTTGAGTCAACAGTTTTTAAATAAGTTTTTTTAGATATATCTTTGTATTTCTGTAAACATTTGCTTAACAGAGAGAGAGAGAGAGAGAGAGAGAGAGAGAGAGAGAGAGAGAGAGAGAGAGAGAGAGAGAGAGAGAGAGAGAGAGAGAGAGAGAGAGAGAGAGAGAGAGAGAGAGAGAGAGAGAGAGAGAGAGAGAGAGAGAGAGAGAGAGAGACAGACAGACAGACAGAGAGAAAGAGATAGAGATGTGGGCAGACAAATAAAACAATAAATAGAGCAGTAGAGAATGATGGTGACCGTTTTCAGAAACTATCTATAAAAAGTACATTATTATGAAATTATGTTTCTGTTTCAGTACTCTCGAAATCGGCATCACAACATTAAGCAAAATAATGTATACGTCAATGCTTACAAATATATATATATAGAGGGAGCGCATGTGTTCTAGTATAGTGCAGGTATGTCAGTTTGAGCAGAAATCATAGCGTGAAATTAACTTAGGCAGGCAAATAATCTTAAGGCAAACAAAACCTAATTCTTCTCCTGTAAAAAGAATACAAACAAAAGAAGAAACAAAATAAAGCAAGACATAAACAAGGGCATCGCCGGGCGGCAGATATGTCCTTTGCCGGTTACGCCCTGTACTTGCCACGCCCTGTAGGCCTACCTCCCTTCCCCCTTCACGTCTTCGGTCCCCGTCCTCCTTGCGACCTTTGGGTGATGCACCTACACACCCTTGACTGGGTGCAAATCGTTTTCCGGGATGCACACCCTTAATTGGTGGGGTGCACACCCTTAATACTGAGACATGTCTGCCACGCGGAGACATTTAAGCCCCACGTGGCACATTTTGTGCTAGGATGTCTTTTACGTTTAGTATTAGACCCCCTCCTTTACCGGGATGTACACCCTTAATGGGGTGTACACCCTTAACTCGGAGACATGTCTGCCCCTCGGAGACATGGAAATCCCACGTGGCATAATTTGTACTGCAATGTCTTCTACTCTTCTTTTTACACCTCCCCACAAAATGTTGGAGTGATTCTATACAGTATTTCACGAGATATAGGAGGGTGAAGAAAAACGGAAACATGTTTGCCGCTTGGCGACATTCTATTTCCGAGGGATAATTTATGTACGAATGTGTTATACTCTTAGTGTCACATCCTGACAAAAACTTGGAAGGGATTCTGTCTTCTAGTTCACGAGATACAGCTTGAAGAAGAAATATATAGCGCAAAGAAGGAAATTTCAGTTTTCAAGGTCTAACTTCAAGGTCAAGGTCAGCATGGCGATAATTTATGCTCGGATGTTTTCTACTCTAGGGTATACAGTTTACACACAATCTGAAGCGCTTCTGTCAAGTACAAATGTGGAAAATAAAGCTTAAAACCTAGTTTGTAGACCCCTACCACTTTCAAGGCCACTGATCTCCCGGACCGTGATCTTGACCTTGATCGGTATGCCATCATCAGAAAGGTCATAAGCCAAAGTACCTCCATGCCACATTTGAAGACTCTAAGACCAACGGTGTGGACGTTATGGCCCCTTAAAGATTTTCGATTTTCAAGGTCGTACGCCAAGGTCATGACCTTGACCTTGATAATTCATATTCGGATCTCTTC
>CM065686.1:20931794-20934294 GCA_017654935.2 Phymorhynchus buccinoides | reverse complement strand
ACAAAAAACTCACTGAAACAGACTGCAACGTGACTGGAACATACAGCAAACAAACAACTATACCTACACACCAAGTGTAAAAGGTGACGTTATTTTATTCACAAGAGACAAAACAACACTTGTGAATAAAATAACGCCACTTTACACTGGTCTTCTTGTGAATAAAACAACGTCACTTTACACTGGTCTTCTTGTGAATAAAACAACGTCACTTTACACTGGTCTTCTTGTGAATAAAACAACGTCACTTTACACTTGTCTTCTTGTGAATAAAACAACGTCACTTTACACTTGTTGTGTAGTTGTTTGTTCGTTGTCTGTTTTTAAATGTCAGGCTATTTTCTAACACAGCAGAATGTTCTTTAACCAAGAGGCAAAGCCTTCAAGGCTTACTCGGGGTGGTGGTGGGCGTGTTTAAGTACAAGATTGCCAACAAATAATGACTTTGAGATTGAGGGTCGTAAACATGAGGGGGGATGTTTAAGTACAAGATTGTCAACAAAAAATGACTTTGAGATTCAGGGTCGTAAACATGAGGGGGATGTTTAAGTACAAGGTTGTCAACAAAAAATGACTTTGAGATTGAGGGTCATAAACATGAGGGGGGGGGGGATGTTTGAGTACAAGATTGCCAACAAAACATGACTTTGAGATTGAGGGTCGTAAACATGAAGGGGGGATGTTTAAGTACAATATTGCCAACAAAACATGACATTGAGATTGAGGGTCGTAAACACGAAGAAAGTGTTTAAGGTACAAGATTGCCAACAAATAATGACTTTGACATGGAGGGTCGTAAACACGAGGGGGGTGTTTGAGCACAAGATTGCCAAAAACAATGACTTTGACATGGAGGGTCGTAAACATGAAAGTACATTTATTTACCGAGTAAAACAACATTTATAACACGCGGAGAGGAGCCCCGACTTTAGAACATTATTTCTACGTTTTATTGAATTGTTGTTACCTACGTTTTCAGCAAATGTTAAGAATAACCCCCTCCTCTGCCCCTTCCATTCATTTCAGACGGTTTCAGGTTAGGGTTAGGGTTAGGAATAGGGTTTGGGGTAGGTTTATGGTCAGCTTAGTCATCAACGTTTTTGTATGTGTGTGTGTGTGTTTGACACTAAACTAGCCCTAAACCTATCCCTAACTCTATCCCAAACCCTATTCCAAACCCTAACCCTAACTTGAAACCGTCTAATCCATACAACCATAAACCTTAATGGTATGTTATGAGATTCACACTTATCTGACCCTAAACCTATCCCAAACCCTATTACTAACCCTAACCCTAACCTGAAACCGTCTGAAATGAATGGAAGGGGTAGAGGAAGGGGGCAATTCTTAACATTTGCCACGTTTTCAATTGTTTATCCAGAAAACATCCCCCCCCCAACAACAACAAAACCAAAAACCACAACGACAAAATACACTTTCAAAATTTCCATAACGATTAATAAAAACAGCAAGCAAGCAAAACAAAACAAAACAAAACTCCGACTCTAGATTTCTAAAAGGCATGTCTTCCAATAAAGCACCCTGAGTCAAGAGAGGGTTAAACACACAGCGACAAAATACTTTCAATAACGATTAATAAAAACAGCAGACAAAGCCAAACCCTGGTCAAGAGAGGGCTAATGGTTGCCTCACATGCCCAGAGCGCATAAACATGCCCCCTGCTGCTGCAAATAAAGCATCTCGGTTTTCAGACTTCCTGTTTCTGTCCGCCTCTTATCCGAAGATCATAACTCTTTGACTCTGTCTATGTCTCTCTCTGTCTCTCTCCATGTAGGTCTCTGTCTCTGTCTCTCTGTCTGTCTCTGTCTCTCTGTCTGTCTGTCTGTCCGTCCCTCTCTCTCTCTCTCTCTCTCTCTCTCTCTCTCTCTCTCTCTCTCTCTCTCTCTCTCTCTCTCTCTCTCTCTCTCTCTCTCTCTCTCTCTCTCTCTCTCTCTCTCTCTCTCTCTCTCTCTCTCTCTCTGCACCAGGGCTGAGTGAAAAAAAGCTGTAATTAATTAGCTTATCTCATTACCCTGAATAAATAACATTTCGTTCGTTCGTCTGCTATGTTTTAAGACCATATTTTATTTCTATGAATTCGCTTCCTTTTGTTTTGGTCTATTTGTTTGTTTGTGCTAACGGCAAGAATAAAAAATAAAAAAGGCCATCCCAGGCCAATACTTTCACAGTTGTAAAATAAGGTTAATTATCACTATGATTATCTCTCTGTCTCTGTCTCTCCCTTCTTTTTTTTTTTTTTCTTTTTTTGCAGTCCCATCTTCTGGGCCGTACAGTGGCGTTGCTCCCACGCCGCTCATCTCACATCCCAATTCGCAGCCACACCCCCGGCTTGTTCAGGTCGCAGAATCCGAGACCAGCTGCGGTTCAAGGGGAGTGAATCTATGTTAGGCCGTCAGGAGGCAACCGTCTCTCCCTTCTTGTCTGCAACCGCGTTATCACAAGAGCGTTGACATAAGCTAGAACACCAAGGCTACATCAA
>CM065686.1:20924294-20926794 GCA_017654935.2 Phymorhynchus buccinoides | reverse complement strand
AGAGAGAGAGAGAGTTGAATTGAATTTGAATGAATTTCATTTATAGAGGGTAATAGAATAAGCAAACGGTACATGCTTTTTTTACATCCAGCCCTCTTAAAAAGTAATAAAGATAGAGAGAGAGAGAGGGAGAGAGAGAGAGAGAGAGAGAGAGACAGACAGACAGAGAGACAGAGAGACAGACAGAGAGAAATAGAGACTGACACAGACACAGACAGAGAGACAGTGATAGACGGAGAGAGAGAGATTGAGAGAGAGAGAGAGAGAGAGAGAGAGAGAGAGAGAGAGAGAGAGAGAGAGAGAGAGAGAGAGAGAGAGAGAGAGAGAGAGAGAGAAGAGAGAGAGAGAGAGAGAAGCTTAGGCTATAAAACGAAAGGTGGAAGTATAACAACTAGCCCCACATGGCCGAAAGGCCCAAGAGGGCGTAGAAAACTTTATTTTCTCTCTCTCTCTCTCTCTCTCTCTCTCTCTCTCTCTCTCTCTCTCGAAACCTCTCTCTCTCTCTCTTCGCTCTCGTCTCTCTCATCTCTCTCTCTCTCTGTCACTGATCTCAACTCTCCATCATCTCTCCTCTCTCTCTCCTCTCCCTCTTCTCTCGTCTCTCGCTCTCTAACAATGATCAACCTAGCTCGCCAATTTGACCGCCATTGGGTAACCAACTCAATAGGGGCTTATCTCGTTTGATATCTTTCAGTTGGGGGTAGAGAAAGAGAGAGATATACAGGGACGGACTCCTCTCTCTCTCCCTCTCCCTCTCTTTATCTTTATTATCCCCAAACTAAGAATATGGAGAGGATTAGCCCCACTCGAGCGCTATGCCACCTGGCGGTCAAAACCTCCAGCTAAGCCGCTCATTATATGCGTGCTCTCCAGTCGGGGCACGGGGAAGCATCACGGATGATGACCTAGCACTGTAATGGAATTCCCTCGCATCAACAATTCAATGAGCACCCCTCTCCCCTCCCCTCTCAATACAACAACCCCACCCCACCCCCCCCCAACCCCTCCCACCCCCGTATTGTCTAAAACAATTGTATTCCATATTCCCATTGCTATTCAGGACTTTCACCACCACCACCACCTCCACCACAACCACCACCCTTCTTGTTCGCTCTTTTCACTTGTCCACAGCACCCCGTGTTCATTTATGTATTTATGTTGTTGTTGTTGTTGTTGTTGTTGTTGTTGTTGTTGTTGTTGTTGTTGTTGTTGTTGTTGTTGTTGTTCTTCTTCTTCTTCTTCTTCTTCTTCTTCTTCTTCTTCTTCTTCTTCTTCTTCTTCTTGTCGCGTTGTGTTGTTGATGTCGTTTGTCGTTGTTCTTCTTCTTCTTATTTTTTATTTTTCTTCTTCTTCTTCTTGTCGTCGTCGTCGTCGTCGTCGTCGTCGTCGTCGGCCGTTTGTTCGTTGTTGTTGTTGTCGTCGTCGTCGTTGTTGTTGTTGTTGTTGTTGTTGTTGTTGTTGTTGTTGTTGTTGTTGTTGTTGTTGTTGTTGTTCTTCTTCTTCTTCTTCTTCTTCTTCTTCTTCTTCTTCTTCTTCTTCTTCTTCTTCTTCTTCTTCTTCTTCTTTCTTCTTCTTCTTCTTGTCGTTGTCGTTGTTGTTGTTGTGTTGTTGTTGTTCTTCTTCTTCTTGTCGTTGTCGTTGTCGTTGTTGTTGTTGTTGTTTGTTGTTGTTGTTGTTGTTCTTCTTCTTCTTCTTGTCGTTGTTGTTGTTGTTGTTGTTGTTGTTGTCTCTATGGGAAAAGGCCCACAGGGTTTTGGAGTCACATAGATGATTGTGTCCTGCAAACCACTCTACCGTTTGAAAACATGAGACAATGGACATCGAGCTCCCTCGTCTATTTGACCACTTTTTTTAGCATTGTGCATCCTCTCTTTCTGTCTTTTTTCCATCATTGTCTTGCTGTCTGTTTTTGATCGATCTCATCCTCTCTTTCTAGTTTGAAAAACCCCTTCCCCATCCCACCCACCCCCATCCCACCCCCATCCCCACCCCATCCCACCCCATCCCACCCCATCCGACCCTACCCCTCTTTCAATCTATCACTCTCGTATTCCCCCAAGAAGCTCGTCGAAGCGAAACCGGTGTGGCGTTCTCAAAATGGATGTGCTCTCAAAATGTCTGCGCATGTGCGAAACTATTTTGTGTGTGTATTTGACGGTTTCAGGTTAGGGTTAGGGTTAGGGTTAGGAATAGGGTTAGGGATAGGCTTAGGGTCAATTTTAGTGTCGAATACACAAAACATAAAATTTGATGGTACGCCATGATCGATTTCGCACATGCGCAGACATTTTGAGAACAAATCCATTTTGAGAACGCCACACCGGAATGCAACGTGATATTAAGAACAGTGCAACACAGAGAAAAAGCAAGCTAAGCAAATGCGCAAAAAGAAATTCAAACAAAGTAACCAAACGCTCAAAGCAAACAACCACCACAGTAACAAACATGTAACATAGCAATCTAAGACACTGCAAACACGGGCATTTGTATATGTTACGCC
>CM065686.1:20904294-20916794 GCA_017654935.2 Phymorhynchus buccinoides | reverse complement strand
ACCCTGTCATCCTGAAATCACATTATTTCAGCACGCGGTTGAAAAGATCGAACTTTTCCTTTGAGTCAAGCGCGTGTATGCGTATGTCTGCTTGTCTGTCTGACTGTCACCCTCATTCTCTTTCTCTCTCTTCATCTCCGTCTGTCTGTCTGTCGCTTCCTTTTCTTCTCCCTGTCATCTTTTTTTCCATTATCCTTCGATCTCTCTCTCTCTCTCTCTCTCTCTCTCTCTCTCTCTCTCTTCGTCTCTCTCTCTCTCTCTCTCTCCTCTCTCTCTCTCTCTCTCTCTCTCTCTCTCTCTCTCAAAGCTACTCTCTCTCTCTCTCTCTCTCACTCTCTCTCTCTCTCTCTCTCTCTCTCTCCTCTCTCTCTCACTCTCTCTCTCTCTCTCTCTCTCTCTCTCTCTCTCTCTCTCTCTCACTCTCTCTCTCTCTCTCTCTCTCTCTCTGCTATTCTAAAGACCTCTGTGCCGGGGAACAGCCGCCGCGAAGCGTAGCGAGCAGGGGGCGTAGCTGCTAGTACAATATATTATGTATACGTACAACAAATAAGATAGTACCCACATGCAAATCTTTTTACATAATTATAATCCCCGCCTCCTAAATCCACTAATTATGCAAGTAGAAAAAGCTGCAGAGATCTAGTGCTTAATTTTATGAAGTTCTACTAAAGCTTAAGTGGGAAACTAAACGTTGTTACTTTCTAAAACCGATTATACTTAATTTAGAAAGTAACAACGTTTAGTTTCCCACTTAAGCTTTAGTAGAACTTCATAAAATTAAGCACTTATGGACAGATTGATAATTCACGTTTTTCTTGGATACAAAGTCATATGTCTTTTAGATCGAATTTTGAATACAGGTTGGGTTAATGCGGATGTGAACGTTGTACAAAATACATTAAGCAGTCGCACACACATAGGTGCACACGCGCACGCGCACGCACACGCACGCACACTGCACGCACACGCACGCACACACACGCACACACGCACGCACGCACGCGCGCACACACACACACACACACACACACACACACACACACACACTTCCTCCTCAATTTAATTTATTGATTTATTTTATTTTATTTTGTGTGCGTCTAATATCACCACTGTTGTGAACAGACTTTAAATGAAAACAATCAAATGAAATCAAAACATTTGATTAACTTTCCTGCTTATAAACACATACAAAGCAAAGAAGAAAACAAACAAAATACAAACACATAGACTAATCAAAATTAAAAAACCACAGCTGATTAGACATTTTCCCCTTTCCAATACAAAGTCACATGCCTTTGAGATCGAATTTTGAAAACGGTTTGGGTTAATTCGGGTGTGGATATTGTGGGGGAAACAACAACAGACATTTGATTAACTTTCCCCCTTATAAATACACAAACAAAAATAAACACGTGCAACGCCGAGCGGCTGCAAAGTCCCCTCGCAGCATCGCCGAGCTACTCCGAAATCGGAATGTGTCGGTTGTACACATACATAAAAACGCATCAAAACATCACGTAACTACATAAAAACGCATGGAAACAGCACATAACTGAAAAGTGTTTTTTTTATATATATATATAGCCTTGGGGTTCGGACCCGTGATTTGAGCGCGCGCGATCATGCGCACACGAGCGCACAGACAATTCATGACAACTGTGTTATAGACCATTCATCAAGAAATGTTGTGGAAAAAAACTGCACTGAAATACATGCAAAACTTCGCGAGATATTAGCGATTATGTGTTTCAGGGTTTGAACCCCGTAACTGGCGCGACCTTGACCTTAATGTCAAAACTAAATACATCAGTGGATAGCTTGCATCTTGGCAAACTAGTATACCAAATTTGATGATGAATAGTTTTTGAGAAAAACGGACGAATAGCCGGACGGACGGACGGACACCGGACGGACGGACGGACAGACAAAAACAATAGCTCCCCTAACGAAGGTTCGGGGACTAACAAAGAAGCAAGCAAACACACAAACACACAGATACAAACAATCACAGCTGATAATAGACACTTCCCTTTCCACAAAGGCTACAAGGGAGGCAATATTGGTTTATTTCCTTACTTTCTTTTCATTCTTTCTTCCTTATTTTGTTCCTTTTTATCATTCTTTTTTCTTTCTTTCTTTCTTTCTTTTTTTCTTTCTTTCGTTCTTTCTTTCTTTTTTCTTCTTCTTCTTTTTCTTTTTTTCCTTTTCTTCATTTCTTCTTTCTTTCTGTCTTAATTTCTCGCTTTTTTTCTTTTTCTTTTTTTTTTCATTTCTCAAGGGGGTTTGGGGAAAACCAATATTTGCATATTTCCTTACATTTTTTTTCATTCTTCCTTATTTTATTCCTTTTTATCGTTCATTGTTTCTTCTCTTTCTTTCTGTCTTTCTTCTTTGTTTTCAAGTTTTCTTCGTTTCTTTCTTTCTGTCTTTTATTTCTCTCTCTTTTTTTCTTTTTTTTTTTCTTTCTTTTTTTTCTAAGGGGTTTTAAGGAAAACCAATCATTGGTATATTTCCTTACATTTTTCTCCATTCTTCCTTATTTTATTCCTTTTTATCATTCATTGTTTCTTTCTTTCTTCCTTTTTTCCAACTTTTCTTCGTTTCTTTCTGTCCGTCCTGTATTTCTCTCTCTCTCTCTCTCTCTCGCTCTCTCTCTCTCTCTCTCTCTCTCTCTCTCTCTCTCTCACTCTATCTCTCTCGTCTCTCTCTCACTCTCTCTCCGCTCTCTCTCTCTCTCTCTCTCTCTCTCTCTCTCTATCTATCTATCTATCTCTCTCTCTCTCTCTCTCTCTCTCTCTCTCTCTCTCTCTCTCTCTTTTCTCTCTCCTCTCTCTCTCTCTCTCTCTCTCTCTCCTCTCTCTCTCTCTCCTCTCTCTCTCTCTCATCTCTCTCTCTCTCTCGTCTTCTCTCTTTTCTTTGCATTTGTTTTTTTGCTTTTCTTTCTCCAGGGAGGTGGGGTTTTTTTTTGGGGGGAAAACCAAATTGGATTTCCACCGCATACGAGATGTGATGCGCATAAAAGCACTGGAATAACTCTTAGCACAAAGAAGGTTTGACAAACCAACTCCACCCTCTCTTTTTCCTTGAGGGGTGGCGGGACGGGGAGGGGGTGGGAGCGTCACACCAAAGCACAAAGAGTTCGCTTGACTTGCTGAGTTGTCTTCTCAACTCAGACGAATTATTGCCTGGCTTTTCTATTCTCGTTGGCAATATATAGGGGAAGACGGGGTAAAAAGCGCATGGGCGGGTAAGAAGCCCACCCCAATTATCTCATGAAATAAAGAAAAATTTCAGTCAAATTTGCCCATGAGACGAATGCTAGACATTAACGCTCGTCTCATGGGCAAAATGAGACTGAAATTTGCTTCATTTCATGAGATAATTGGGGTGGGCTTCTTACCCGCCCATGCGCTTTTTACCCCGTCTTCCCCTAGCTAGTTATATAGTACAGGTCTGCCACTGGCTCAAGGTCTAAGATGGCCGGCCTACCCATTTAACTTTTCACCGCCAAGCATATTTTAACCCAAAATGTCCATTTTAAATTTACCTGGGTAGAGAAACAAAATCCATCTGCAGTATTTGGGGATTCTTCTGTGACATATATAAAATAAGGCTCTATCCTTACTTCCCAAAACTAAGACAATAGGGTCTTTGGATAACAGACCCCAATTTGATGCCTTTTAGTGACATGGGTGTTAAATCACTGTGGTGCAAAAATGAAACTGGCGGTGAAAGGGTTAAGGTGTACAGTGGCACAGAGGTAACGCGTTCGCCTCGTGTACAATAAACCCGAGTTCGAACCTGGGTACAGCCCAGGGTTTTTTTCCCTCTCACTCTGCGTTAGGACTTACGGTCTGATCGAACGTGGAGTCTTTCGGATGAGACGATAAACCGAGGCCCCGTGTGCCCATGCACTTAGCACACGTTAATAAACTCAGTGTCAGCGAAAAAGATTGTTATTTGGTCAACATTTATAACCCCCTCCCGTAGGGGCCTACCTCCCCTAATAGCTACACAAATATCGCTCGCAAATAAAATAAAATAAATGGATGGCGCGCCTTTGGCTGCGACGCGCTCTCCAGGTGGGAGCAAACCGAATTTCACAGAAACGCCTCTGTGACCATAAAGTACCAAATGCCAAATACCAAATGATATGCTGTTCAACAAAAGAAACGCAACAAACCATTACTTTGAGCTTATCATTATGTATTTGTATATCGAGGGGAAAGCATGTAGAAAACATACAAGAAGCGAGAATTTTCAAACTTGTTACACCTTAAAAGTTGTTCCTCGACATTTCATTCACTTTCAAAGATGCGTTACATAAAATTTACCCCCACCCCCCTCCACCTTCCTTCCTCATCAGTCACACAAAACATGCAAGCAAAAAAAAAAAAAAAAAAAAAAAAAAATTGGATGGCGCGCCTATAGCTGCGACGCGCTATCCAGGTTGGAGCAACCCGAATTTCACACAGACTCCTCTGTGACTATAAAGTACCTAATACCTAACACCTAATATACAGTAGCAGTACTTATGCAGAATGCCACGTCCACAATCAGTAGTGGGGGGGGGGGGGGTGGGGGTGGCGGGGGGGGGGGGGGGCTTGGGGGGGAGGTATTGCCCTTTCTCAACATTGTTGCGTTTCTTTTTTGGTACAGTATAATCTACTCTTTCCGTGTTTTTACTTCCAACCATGTTCTCTACATTACGACCCTACTCGCTCATCCCTACACTTTTCTTTCGAAACTTCTGCGAGCCTATTGATTCTATTTCTGGTTAACATATTAAGTACTTAGACCTTCGTAGAAAGGTATGTTCGTTTTTTAACCCTTTCACCGCCAAAGTCGCATTTCAGCACCACAGTGATGTGACACCTATGTCACTAAAAGGCATCAAATTGGGGTGCATTATCCAAAGACCCTATTGTCTCAGTTTTGGGAAGTATGGATAGACCTTATTTTATATAATATGTCACATAATAATCCCCAATACTGCAGACAGATTTTGTTCTCTACCCAAGTAAGTTTATTGGAAATGTTTGGCTGAAATATGGCTGGCGGTGAAAGGGTTAATCTGTACATTTTGAATAGCAGTGTGTCGTCCCAGCGCTGTCTCCGTAACCTAAACTACTGACGTGATCCTGATATAAACTTTTGATGACACAATGTAATGATTTTTTTGTTTAGGCCTATCCCTCGATAGCGTTTGATGCGAATTCTTAAAGACACACTGACCCACCACGATTAAGTCCCTTGTTTATTTTTCTGGGTAGCTGTGACCCACATACAAATGCCCCAAACTTCAAACTGAGGCTGCTCTTTAAAATGATGTTTCGTTTTCAATTTGGGGGCATTTGTGTGGGAGTCAAACCTGGTCACGTGATCTGGTGGGTCTTTAACACTAAAATGCAAAATATACAGTGAACAAGATCGTGCGACAACATACGTCCGACGTAAATTTATTTATTTTATTTTATTGATTTATTTGATTTGATTTATTTATATCATTTTATTTTATTTATTGATTTGATTTGATTTGATTTGATTTTATTTCATTTATTATTTATTTATTTATTTATTTAATTTATTTATTTAATTTATTTATTTTATTTATTTTATTTATTTATTTATTTATTTTATTATATATTGAATTGATTAATTTTTTTTTTTTTTTTTTTTGTTTGGGGTGGGGGGAGGGGGGGGGGGGGGGGGGGGGGGGGGGGTGGGGGTGGGGGGGGGGGGGGGGGGGTGGGGATGAAATGGGGGTGTGGGGCGGAGGGGGGGGGGGGGGGGGGGGGGGGGGGGGGGGGGGGGGGGGGGTCAAATCTTTCATAGATATAAGCTTAATACGATTATATTCAGTGGAAGTGCATTATCCATGGCTTGCCAACTATTCTGGCATTATCCCCATCCGCTAAGCTGAACACTCTCTCTACTCACCGACTGGCCAAAGTTCTTTTTTTTCTAACCCACTCTTTCGATTTACGATGATGCGGCTGGCATTGACTGTGAATGGCCGGAAGAGATATTGGATTTCTGGCAAGAACGCTGTAAATTTTACAGCTCGAAAGCCGGAATAAAGTTAGGAAACTGTGTGAACCGGTGTGAATTTTTTTTTTTTGGGGGTTGTGTGCTTTCTTGATTCGTTGTCGTTGTCGTTGTCGTTGTCGTCGTTGTTGTTGTTGTTGTTGTTGCTGTTGCTGTTGCTGTTGTCGTTGTCGTTGTCGTTATTGTCGTTGTTGTTGTTGTTGTTGTGCTGCTGCTTGCTGCTGCTGGATCTGTATCTGCCTTAACTTGCTCTGCTATTTTTGTTGGATCAAAACATCACCCACCACTAGAGGGATCGTGGATGATTGATGGACAGATAAATAAAATAAAACAAGGGCATATCCGAGCGGCAGCAACGCATTGTGACAATGAAAACCCGGCCAGAGTTATGTCCTCCCCCCACCCCCACCCCAATAAACACACCATTTCCACCCTTACAGAACGCATAAAATACATAGCCCAAAATTTGAAGCGATTCTGTTCAGTAGTTCACGAGATACAGCTGAACTTTTATACAAACTTCCTTGCACCATGTCCTCTCCCCCCCCCCCCCATCCCCCAATAAACACACCACTTTCCACCCTTACAGAACGCATAAAATACATAGCCCAAAATTTGAAGCGATTCTGTTCAGTAGTTCACGAGATACAGCTGAACTTTTATACAAACTTCCTTGCACCATGGTACACCACCACACAAAATTTGAAGCGATTCTGTTCACTAGTTCACCAAATAAAGCTGGGGGAAAATTACATAGCCCAAAGAAGGAAATTTCGGTTTTCAAGGTCAAACTTCAAGGTCAAGGTCAGCACGATGTTGATTAACGAAAGGAAGCTTCCTTTTCAAGCTGTCTACCCCTCTGCCAATTTTAATCAAAATCCAAACAGTAGTTTTTAAGATAATCGATACACAGACACACACACACAGACACACAGACACACCACACAAACACAATCGCAATACCTCGGCCTCTGGCCGGGTAAAAACAGAGGGAAAGAGAAAGAGAGAGAGAGGAGAGAGAGAGAGAGAGAGAGAGAGAGAGAGAGAGAGAGAGAGAGAGAGAGAGGCTCAAATACTCAAATCTTTTAATTGCAAAGGCCACCGACCTATCTAAGAGAGAGAGAGAGAGAGAGAGAGAGAGAGAGAGAGAGAGTAGAGAGAGAGAGAGAGGAGAGAGAGAGAGAGAGAGAGAGAGAGAGAGAGAGAGAGAGAGAGAGAGAGAGAGAGAGAGAGAGAGAGAGAGAGAGAGTACAGAGAGAGACAGAGAGAGAGTGTCACAGGTCACTTTATGATAGTTTGATTTGGTTAGGCAGATTCTTTAGGTTTCGTGTATCAAGCTTTTCACGCTACTGTGTTGATCCTTTCTTCCCCTCAGTTTCAAGTTTCCTATACCAATTTCTCTTCTTGTGTAGACAAGGCGTTTTGCCAGTGTTATTTAATTGTGGAGGGTGTCCTAAAACATCACGCCATCTCAACGTGGTTTTCATTGGTCTTGAGTAGATCCAGTCAAAATAGCTCTGAGCTGCAGTTTAGATGTATATAGGTTGCAACTTGTCGCGAATTGTCGTAAGCCTTTTAGAGTCTGGGGTGTTCTTTTTTGTACAGTTTTAAACTAATTTGGGGACCCTAGCTTCTCATGTTTAAACTCATTTTGAGGTAAAACTTAAAATAATAAAAAATCTTATTGTACAAATGGTTTTCCACTTCATGGTGGAGATCTTTTAAAAAACGAGATTTGATAAATAAAAGCAAATTAAAAACAAAAATATGTGTAAATATTTTTTCTCGTTAGACCTTGTTTGATTTTTAAACCTTCATTAAAATTGTTTTTTTTAACATTGAGTGGTCCTGAAATTTTAATCACTTGCTCTCGCCGGGAGGGGTACAGTCTAAAGTCTTTTTAATCTAATAGTTTTAAATCTAAGCAATATTTTTATTATATAAGAGTAGTTCAGCACGAGCCATGGCTCCTAAAAATTCAAAAAATTACAACAACAAAAATAATAATAACAAACAAACTCACTTGACCTTTGTTCAAGATAAAACCAGATGTTAAAAGATAAAAAAACTAAAATTGATAGAAACATCATACTCTTTTCCCCCTTTCCCCCCTTTCCCCCCCTTCCTAAAAAACACATGTAAAAAGTAATGTCCCATATGGTTTCGGCCAAGAGGACGTAAAGCTAAAATTTATTACGAATTGTCGTCTGCTGTTAGTCTGGTGCACAAGGGGAGATCTCGATTATTTAGCCCCTTGTGCGCAACCATTTCATTTATTTTATAACCGGCGTCGAAATAAATAACTTTGAAAACTAACCAGGCGTCGGGAACAAAGCTTGCTGACCTGAGGCCATTTGCTGTGCTCCTGAGCGGGGTATCCTGGCTGTCTGAGACAAGTTCGGGGAGCTGTGACGGGTTCACCGACCTGCAGACGGCTAGGTGTGTTGTTGGTTAATTTCGGCACTCGGTTAGGTTTAATTGTCACAGGAAGAGCAGAGGCAAGTCGGTAGTAATTTTTATTGGTGATAGGCTGTGATAAGAGTAGGTGTGTAGAGTAGGCATAGAAAAGGGAAAATAAAAGACGACAGGAGTCAATTCCTAGGGACAAGGTTGGTTAAAAAATGTACTAGATGTGTTTA
This sequence comes from Phymorhynchus buccinoides, assembly GCA_017654935.2. Classification (NCBI taxonomy): domain Eukaryota; kingdom Metazoa; phylum Mollusca; class Gastropoda; order Neogastropoda; family Raphitomidae; genus Phymorhynchus; species Phymorhynchus buccinoides. The sequence goes on along the minus strand of CM065686.1, from coordinate 20,908,107 downwards.
GGGAAGTTATCAGTTTAGGGGAGAAATTGCTGTGTAAATGTAGTCGGTTTGCCGAACCGAATTTTCAGGTTTATACTGTGATATGTGCATAGTTAAGTTTAAGGTATGAATGTGTAAACATATCATTTTAATCTTTCTAAATTAAATGAATGAATGTGTAAACAACATGGGCACCACAACAATACCACAATAAGCAGGGCATAGATTTTACAGGGTGGAATAAGTCGACTCGAGTAAAGAAGACAGTAGTCGAGTCGTCATTGCAGATTTCCATATCATTATGTCCTAGTGTGGGGTGGGGGATGTGTCGTAGGCCAAGTAAAGATTTTATGTTGTGTTGTTCGTTACCAACTCATGAGCCAAATCCAACCATGAGTTGAGTATTCCCCACACATGCATTTACACGGCAAAGACTTGGGTGTAGTAATAATTAAGTTAGGCCAGAGGTTGGTACACACCGGGCTACACACCTAAAATAAATTAAATTGGCTTTGAATAAGCAGAGCTGCGAAATCAATGTCAGCACAGATGTAAAACAATAGAATGAAGCATTGATGTGTAACCAGAGAGAGATAGGCCTAGAGATTTTAAATGGTAAATTTTAGTTGGTGTTGTTTTAATGCAATTGGTTTTTGCTCCGCTGTATATAAAATAGCCCAAGGGCATACACAGAATTTGGATCACAAGCTGGTGGCTTGTGCTGCACGAGAATTGTGGGTTCATGTCATTGGGAGACACACTTTGTGTTTCAGTAATTGGGAAGGGACAAGCTGGAAGTTGTTAGGCTAGTGGTATTTAGGTCGCGTTTGTGCGTTAGGGCATTTAGGTGTCAATTCAATAATAATTGGGATGTGTTGATTTCAATGGTGTGGTGATGTACGGCTAGGTGGAAATAAAAGGGGAGGTTTTGAAGATTAGTTTAATAGGGACATAGGGTTAAAATAGCTTTATTTTGTTTAAACAGGCTCTCTGCTCTGGGGCGCCAGCCAGCCAGCCATTTAGTGTAAAGGGCCGCGAGGCTGAAGTGGAGCGACGCCGTTCGTGCTGTCCCTGAGCCTTGGGAGGGCTACACTTCGCGCGTCGGACTTCTGAATTTTATTAACCTTTTTTTTAAACTAATTTAAGGCGCAGTGCGGTTGTGCCAGTTAACCAGACTATTTCTTTTTAGTTGTCGCCACAGCGATAACAGGTGACAGCAACAATGAGTGTGGGGTATTTCCTTACACTTCATTAGTAGGTTAATTGGGATGGGGGTATTTTGTTAGCGAGTTATTGCCCTTGTTCAGTGACAGGCAAAGTAGCCTTTCACTGCAAGGGGTATAACTAGTTGAGTTGACATTGTTTAAATAAGTTTTATTTTGTCGTGGTTTACTACCAGCGAGGTTGTTGTTTGGTGCTGAAATTGGGTTCAGCCATTGCAGCGTTGAATAGTAGCACACACATTTGGGGTGTATTTTGGTTAAATATATATACTCGTGGGTGTTCGGTTCTTGTTCACTCTTGTAGGTGGATGAGTGATTACTAGTGTTGAGCACTCAGTTTTTGTGGGGGGTTTTGAGTTTGGAATATTGGGTTTATTCACTCTGAGTGAAGGGAGATAATTTTCAGTTAGGGGTTAATTGTAAATTATAACAGTTGGTGGGAGTTTTAGTTGAAAAGACAGATCATTGTTGATAAACACCGGTGTGTGAGATCTGGTCTTTGACTATACTTCAACCATCTGTTTTGCCTTTCTAGTTACAGTTAATTGTAATTATAATAGTTGGGGGGAGTTTTAGTTGGAAAGACAGATCATTCTTGATTAACACCTTTGTGTGTGATCTGGTCTTTAGCTATACTCCAACCATCTATTCTTTCTAAACGGATTTAATTGTAAGTAATAGTTGACAGGAGTTTAGCTGGGTAGGTGGGTCACTACATTATTTGGGTGATTGTTTTACACCAGTGTATGTGATTTGACCTTGAGCTATCCTTCAGTTATCTATTTTTTTAAAATATTTTTATTATCATTGACATAGTGAATTAAGGGGAGGGAAGTTTAGGTTGGTGTTTCTTTTAAGTAGAAACAATTTAGTAAGCCTTCAGCGGTTGTTTCCCTTATCAGTTTTTTTTGGGGGTTACTTCTTTAAATTTTATTTAGCATTTAATTATTTTGGTTGTCGAATGGGTTGTTAAGTAGAGGTTATATTATACTATTATTGGGATATTGCTATTGTGTGTAATATTTGTAACGGGACATTGGTTATTTAGTACGCTAAATCGCTGGGGGTTGTGTATTGGGCGGATTACTTGTGCAAAGGAAATATTATTGCTTCGTTTTTTAAAAATAAACTGCTTGATTGCTTTTATGCCTACTTGAATTCACTGTGTCTGTGTTGTTGGGGTGTTAGTTAGAGAGGGTTTATTTTATTTTTTATTGTACACACCCTTCTGGTTCGTGTCAGAGAGAGAGAGATAGACAGAGAGAGAGAGACAGAGAGAGAGACGGAGAGAGAGAGAGAGCGAGAGAGAGAGACAGAGAGAGAGAGAGAGACACAGAGAGAGAGAGAGAGAGAGAGAGAGAGAGAGAGAGAGAGAGAGAGAGAGAGAGAGAGGGGGGGGGGGGGGAAAAACTGATCACGAAAGTGACAACAAAGAAATACTCGACACAGCTAAGGGCCCAGCCACACGTCCACTAAAATCGCACGACTGTACAATACGATTCGTTCACGTGGTCGTCAAACGCGAATCACATTTTGTTCTTAGAGACCACGTGATCGAATCGTATCGTACAGTCATGCGATTTTTAGTGGATGTGTGGCTGGCCCTTTGGTGTAACAAATCTTCTACTTTACGCACCCCTCCCTCCCCTTCTGAAATTTCCACATTGAAAATACTCACTGAGAAACAACATTCTGGTATTCTCGGGAAAGGGATAAGAATAGGTTAGGTTAGGTTAGGTAGGGGACACTTATTGAATCGGTACCCCCTAAGGATAGAGATCTCTATCTCAAGGGCAGATAATCCAAAAGCTATGAAACTTTCAATGTGGATACTACTGGTAGAGGGCTATAACTATATACTATAATTATAAAGATAATGTTTGTACTTTTGGCTTAAACGTAAAAATACTTTTTTCTTCAAAAGGTACGAATTACAAGACCTGTTACGGAATTCGTACCACCAAGTTACTGATATCGTACCAGGGGGTTTATAGCACTAATTCAACGGTAGGACGCTCGTGACTTGGCTTTAGCTATAGACCATTCTCTCTTCTAAATGTTCCAGTTAGTCTCTGTGACGTCAAAGTAATTCTTATGTCATTTTATCATCAAAAGTTTGATGTCACGTAAAACAGGCCCCTGAATGCATTTTTGACGCTGCGCCATTGAAAAGACGTAGGAGGTACGAATTACGTGATAGTGGTACGAATTGCATAACTATGGCCCAATTATTTTTCCTTTGAATATTTTAATTTACAAAGTGGACAACATTGACCCTAAGAACTTAAAGATTTTAAAGTGATATTTCCAGTTTTAATCTTTGCATGTGTGCACTGAATAACAAACAAAAAAAGCGTTACCCTAAAATTACATCAGATGCTGCCAAAATGAAACTTTCGTTTGTCTTGCAAAGAGTGTTCCGCTTCGTTGCATTTTTGTTGTGATAAAATACTTCCCTTCCCCTGTCCAAACATCACACACAAATATTAACCCCCAATCTTCTACCGTTTGGTAGGAAACCAGGTGGTACGAATTGCGTGACAGGTACTGAATCAATAAGCCTCCCCTACTATTATAGTCACAGAGGCGTCTCTGTGAAATTCGGGTTGCT
>CM065686.1:20891794-20899294 GCA_017654935.2 Phymorhynchus buccinoides | reverse complement strand
GATGATGAAGAAGAAGAAGAAGAAGAAGAAGATCATGATGATGATGAAGATGGTGCTGGTTATGAAGAAGAAGAAGAAGAAGAAGAAGAAGAAGACGAAGAAGAAGAAGAAGAAGAAGATGGTGATGATTATGACAAAGAAGAAGAAGAAGAAGAAGAAGAAGAAGAAGAAGAAGATGATGATGATGATGATGATGATGATGATGATGATGATGATGATGAAGAAGAAGAAGAAGAAGAAGAAGAAGAAGACGGGGACGACAACACCAACAACAGCGATAACACCAATAATAACAACAACAACATCAATAACGTCAAAAACAACAACAACAATGACTACAGCTACAACAACAAGAAAGAGAACAGCAAAGACAACTTGATATATAACACAACAACGATGACGAGACGACGACGACGACGACGACGACGATGACAACGTGGTCAATAATGACGGAGAGGAAACAAACAAATCATGATCGTGGCTGTCAACATTATTATTAGTCCCCGAGCCGAAGGTTCGGGGAGCTATTGTTTTTGTCTTGTCCGTCCGTCCGTCCGTCCGGTGTCCGGCGTGCCTCCATCCGTCCGGCTATTCGTCCGTTTTTTTCTCAAAAACTATTCAGTCTATCATCATCAAATTTGGTATACTAGTTTGCCAAGATGCCAGCTATCCACTGATGTATTTAGTTTTACAGTAAGGTCAAGGTCGCGCCAGTTACGGGGTTCAAACCCCGAAACACATAATCGCTAATATCTCGCGAAGTTTTGCATGCATTTTAATGCAGTTTTTTTCACATTTCTTGATAACACAGTTGTCATGAACTTTTCTGTGCGCGCGTGTGCGCATGATCGCGCGCGCTCAAATCACGGGTCCGAACCCCAAAGCTATATATAAAAAAACTATTCAGTTACGTGCCGTTTTGATGCGTTTTTATGTAGTTACGTGCTGTTTTGATGCATTTTTATGTATGTGTACAGCCGACACATTCCGATTTCGGAGTAGCTCGGCGATGCTGCGAGGGGACTTTGCAGCCGCTCGGCGTTGCACTTGTGCTTCTTCTCTTTTTTTTTTCTGATCTTACTATCACCGCTGCCTCCTCTTTTTCTCTATTTCACCCCCACCCACCCACTCACTTCACCCCCACCCCCACCCCCCCCCCACTCGTCCACTCTACCACATCCTCTCCGTTACTTTCCCCCAATCACTCTTATGCCTCGCGATCGGATTTGATATTTTCTTCTTCTTCTTCTTCTTCTTTTTCGTTTGCTCAGTTTCCTGTCACATGAGCGTAGATGCGTCATTCTGCCGTTATGCGCCTAATTAAGACATACTTAGTTAGGCCCAGCATATCCGACTTCGGCTCAAGAGATCTTTGTAATATTTGTTTTTTTAAAGGCAGGAGAATGGACCAGTAAGATAGAAAGATAGCAGATGACAGTAAGCAAAGGGAAAAGGCAGAGTCAAAGAGAGTGACAGATTAGAGGAAGTTACAAGCACATGACTTCCAGAAGGTGGGGGAAAAACTATTTGTACGAAAGACCCCCGGTATCCCCACGGGGGGGGGGGGGGGGGGGGGGGGGGGATTTGATATGAATTCCAATAGATTTCGTGGCTGCTTCCTAATTCGTTAGACACGCCCACTCATTAGACATTGGCCACTCAGCAAATGTACAGATTCCCTAATTAGTAATATCAACAATCAGCGGGAAGCGTGCCTCGAGAGCTGAATACTGTCGCCGACTCATTTATTTGCGCCTTATTATTAGTTTCCCCCCCCCCCCCCCCCCCCCCCAAAGGCATTTACTTCATTCTCTTAATCATGCTTCATTCTCTGTCACTACTCAGCGGCGAAGCAAGAGCCGGTTAATGTTTTCGTGGCTGTCTGCTTGCTCCTGACTGACTGTCTATCTATCTATCTGACTATCTACGTTAACGCGATAGCGTTTGATACGGAGGGACCCCAAGACCCTGACGTTATGCATGCGGGTAGCTAGTTACGGTACATAGACCAAGTTCGAAGATGGAGGTCATTTTCGTCAAAGATCTGGAGCCGAAAATGCTGCCGCGCCGCTGGTTGTTGTAGCGCTTTCACGCTCTAGCTGTTCAAGTCGTCATATAGTCATACAAAAAGTGAACACGTAGGTACTGTTTGGTGGGTGGGGTGGGGTGGGTTGTCAATAAGAACTTGATAACGAAGAGTAAGTTGCGGAGAGGACGAATCAACAATAGTGCAGAGAATGAATACTACAAGCAGCCTGATCAACAAAGTACACGTGGTGTCTAATCTGTAATCACAAGTACATGGTGTCTAATCACAAAAAATGAGGCTTTATTCTACTCCTCGCCGACACGAAAGGGCGATCAATTTTAGGCCTGAACTGCCGATGCCCCCTTGGTGACGAGTCAGGAGCAGCTAATTTTCTGTGGCTGTAACACTACTAGTTCATGACAGGCAAGGGCGATAATCTTAAGTAGGTGGCGTTCGCATCTCAGGTCACGAGGACAGTATAAAGCCTCATTAGAATGCGGAGTACTAATGATGAGCTGCTGACAGAATGAAATGTTTGATGTTTTCGATTTGCCTTCTTGCTGGTAGTGCTGAGTGTGTGGGGGTTGGGTGGGGGTGGGGTGTAGGGGAAGAGGGGGGGGGAGAGGTGAACGGGAGGACATGGGGGTTGGGGACAAGAACACAGGACAGTTGGTGGGCTTCAGAAGTTGGGTGAAATGAGAGAGAGAGAGAGAGAGAGAGAGAGAGAGAGAGAGAGGGAGAGGGAGAGGGAGAGAGAGAGAGAGAGAGAGAGAGAGAGAGAGAGAGAAAACTCGGAACTGGGAAATATTTTAATGTACAACGGCTTTGGGCCACAATAGAATAGGATAGGTTGGGTGAAAGGGGGGTACAAACTAAGAGAGAGAGAGAGAGAGAGAGAGAGAGAGAGAGAGAGAGATGAGAGAGAGAGAGAGAGAGAGAGAGAGGGAGAGAGAGAGAGACGAGAGAGAGAGAGAGAGAGAGAGAGAGAGAGAGAGGGAGAGAGACAGACAGACAGACAGACAGACAGACAAAGAGACAATCAGGCAGAGAGACGGACAAAGAAAGAGAGTGAGAACTCTGAATACTAAAACAGCTCCCAAACAAAGTAACAATATTATGCTCGTTTTTAATCCTGCCTCTATTTTTTCAAATGAGTTGGCATCTCACGTTGGTGCCTTAAAAGCAGGTTTGACTCCCATTGTCTGACAGGTTTGACTCCCATTGTCTGACAGGTTTGACTCCCATTGTCTGACAGGTTTGACTCCCATTGTCTGACAGGTTTGACTGCCCATTGTCTGACAGGTTTGACTCCCATTGTCTGACAGGTTTGACTCCCATTGTCTGACAGGTTTGACGCCCATTGTCTGACAGGTTTGACTCCCATTGTCTGACAGGTTTGACTCCCATTGTCTGACAGGTTTGACTCCCATTGTCTGACAGGTTTGACTCCCATTGTCTGACAGGTTTGACTCCCATTGTCTGACAGGTTTGACTCCCATTGTCTGACAGGTTTGACTCCCATTGTCTGACAGGTTTGACTCCCATTGTCTGACAGGTTTGACTCCCATTGTCTGACAGGTTTGACTCCCATTGTCTGACAGGTTTGACTCCCATTGTCTGACAGGTTTGACTCCCATTGTCTGACAGGTTTGACTCCCATTGTCTGACAGGTTTGACTCCCATTGTCTGACAGGTTTGACTCCCATTGTCTGACAGGTTTGACTCCCATTGTCTGACAGGTTTGACGCCCATTGTCTGACAGGTTTGACTCCCATTGTCTGACAGGTTTGACTCCCATTGTCTGACAGGTTTGACTGCCCATTGTCTGACAGGTTTGACTCCCATTGTCTGACAGGTTTGACTCCCATTGTCTGACAGGTTTGACTCCCATTGTCTGACAGGTGTGACTCCCATTGTCTGACAGGTTTGACGCCCATTGTCTGACAGGTTTGACTGCCCATTGTCTGACAGGTTTGACTCCCATTGTCTGACAGGTTTGACTCCCATTGTCTGACAGGTTTGACTCCCATTGTCTGACAGGTTTGACTCCCATTGTCTGACAGGCTGGACTCCTATTGTCTGACAGGTTTGACTCCCATTGTTTGACAGGGTTGACGCCCATTGTCTGACCGGTTTGACTCCCATTGTCTGACAGGTTTGACTCCCATTGTCTGACAGGTTTGACTGCCCATTGTCTGACAGGTTTGACTCCCATTGTCTGACAGGTTTGACTCCCATTGTCTGACAGGTTTGACTCCCATTGTCTGACAGGTTTGACTCCCATTGTCTGACAGGTTTGACTCCCTATTGTCTGACAGGTTTGACTCCCATTGTCTGACAGGGTTTGACGCCCCATTGTCTGACAGGTTTGACTCCCATTGTCTGACAGGTTTGACTCCCATTGTCTGACAGGTTTGACTGCCCATTGTCTGACAGGTTTGACTCCCATTGTCTGACAGGTTTGACTCCCATTGTCTGACAGGTTTGACTCCCATTGTCTGACAGGTTTGACTCCCATTGTCTGACAGGTTTGACTCCCATTGTCTGACAGGTTTGACTCCCATTGTCTGACAGGTTTGACTGCCCATTGTCTGACAGGTTTGACTCCCATTGTCTGACAGGTTTGACTCCCATTGTCTGACAGGTTTGACTCCCATTGTCTGACAGGTTTGACTCCCATTGTCTGACAGGTTTGACTCCCATTGTCTGATTGTCTGACAGGTTTGACTCCCATTGTCTGACAGGTTTGACTGCCCATTGTCTGACAGGTTTGACTCCCATTGTCTGACAGGTTTGACTTTGACTCCCATTGTCTGACAGGTTTGACTCCCATTGTCTGACAGGTTTGACTCCCATTGTCTGACAGGTTTGACTCCCATTGTCTGAGGTTTGACGGTTTGACGGTTTGACGCCCATTGACTGACAGATTTGACTCCCATTGTCCGACAGGTTTGACGCCCATTGTCTGACAGGTGTGACTCCCATTGTCTGACAGGTTTGACTCCCATTGTCTGACAGGTTTGACTCCCACTGTCTGACAGGTTTGACTCCCATTGTCTGACAGGTTTGACTGCCCATTGTCTGACAGGTTTGACTCCCATTGTCTGACAGGTTTGACTCCCATTGTCTGACAGGTTTGACTCCCATTGTCTGACAGGTTTGACTGCCCATTGTCTGACAGGTTTGACTCCCATTGTCTGACAGGTTTGACTCCCATTGTCTGACAGGTTTGACGCCCATTGTCTGACAGGTTTGACGCCCATTGTCTGACAGGTTTGACTCCCATTGTCTGACAGGTTTGACGCCCATTGTCTGACAGGTTTGACTCCCATTGTCTGACAGGTTTGACTCCCATTGTCTGACAGGTTTGACTCCCATTGTCTGACAGGTTTGACTCCCATTGTCTGACAGGTTTGACTCCCATTGTCTGACAGGTTTGACTCCCATTGTCTGACAGGTTTGACGCCCATTGTCTGACAGGTTTGACTGCCCATTGTCTGACAGGTTTGACTCCCATTGTCTGACAGGTTTGACTCCCATTGTCTGACAGGTTTGACTCCCATTGTCTGACAGGTTTGACCCCCATTGTCTGACAGGTTTGACCCCCATTGTCTGACAGGTTTGACGCCCATTGTCTGACAGGTTTGACCCCCATTGTCTGACAGGTTTGACTCCCATTGTCTGACAGGTTTGACCCCCATTGTCTGACAGGTTTGACTCCCATTGTCTGACAGGTTTGACTCCCATTGTCTGACAGGTTTGACGCCCATTGTCTGACAGGTTTGACTCCCATTGTCTGACAGGTTTGACTCCCATTGTCTGACAGGTTTGACTCCCATTGTCTGACAGGTTTGACTCCCATTGTCTGACAGGTTTGACTCCCATTGTCTGACAGGTTTGACTCCCATTGTCTGACAGGTTTGACCCCCATTGTCTGACAGGTTTGACCCCCATTATCTGACAGGTTTGACCCCCATTGTCTGACAGGTTTGACTCCCATTGTCTGACATGGGACTGAAGGAGCTGACCCACGCCCCACAGCCGTTCAAAACAAACACAATCAAGTACAAATGTGGAAAATATGGCTTAAAACCCAATTTATAGACCCCTGCCACTTTCAAGGCCTACCGATCTCCCTGACGTTGACCTTGACCTTGATCGGTATGCCATCGTCGGAACGGCCATAAGCCAAAGTGCCTACATGCCAAGTGTGAAGACTCTAAGACCAACGGTGTGGAAGGTATAGCATCTTAAAGATTTTCGGTTTTCAAGGTCATACACCAAGGTCAAGGTCAGGACCGCGATAATTTAAGCGCGGATGCTTCCTCTCATTGTGACACGCCACCACACAAAATGTGAAGCGATTCTATCAAGCGGTTCGGGAGATATCGTTGGGAGAGACATAAAAGAAAAAAGAAAAAAACCATACACGAACGAATTCATAGTCCTTTGCGATTGTAGATCGGCAAAGGACAATCAAGTTGTTTAGTTAGAACACTGAATCAAAGAAATCATAAATAAAAACTGCACCAAGCATGTCCATACACAAATATTTGGGTTGTAACGTTCTTTATAGTATATGCGATATATATCTTCCATCAGATTTATGATAAAAACTAGTTTTTGCTGAGCAGCATCATATTAATTAGTAGAAAATGCTCTTAAATAATACACTTGATATAGCAAACACAAAAAATGCCCATTAGTGAAAATCTAGCAAAGTAATATAACTTACTTGCAAACATACTACACCATATTATTCTTGACTGTTATTTGTGAAAGGTTACTTATGGAAAACTTCAGTTGGCTTGAAAAAAAAGAAAAGAAGAAAATATAGATAAACTAAACGTCCCTCCCTGAACAGCAGAGACGCGTCCGATTTCAGTCGTACGACTGTGCAACAGTGACGACGTCCATGAGGCATGATTCTGATGAAACATCACTTGTCTGGATGAATCTGATGAAGAGAGAAGTAGAGATATTTCATCTGATTCGTGTATTCTTCTTCTTCTTCTTTGTTCCCGGTGTGCAGAGAATATTCTACCTCATGAAATAATTACCCATTCCTCATTCGAATTGTTTGCATCGTCCGCCATTGTGAATTTTACGAAACTAAGTGGCATGGCTTTGTACATCGATTTATCGGCAAAGATGTAGATGTACACCCTCCTGCTCTATTTCTTGGTTCTTTCCGTGGTTAGGGTTAGGGTTAGGTATAGGGTTAGGGTTAGGATGGCTATAGTTCGCATGCGAAGGGTACTTATTTCATGGGAGCTACTTATTTCTCATGATACCGGCCATATCAGATGCGCAGTCCGGTTCGGTTGATGAAAGCCGCGGTCAACAGCAGCAACTCAGCAGGTTTAAATTACTTGTAGCGGTGCCATAGCCGATGAGGTTTAACCGAGGCGTGGTTACCGCTACACCTATCTGTATTAATTTTTAAAAATCGGGACTTTACTGGTTTCGTA
>CM065686.1:20884294-20886794 GCA_017654935.2 Phymorhynchus buccinoides | reverse complement strand
TGGACATAAAACAATCAAGTAAAAAAAAAATAAAAAAAAATTGGCACCTGAAATAATTGAAAAATAATTTTAAGAAATGGAAAATTAACAGCAAACATGGATTAACAATGGTGAACTTGAATTGGTGGTTTAAATTGGATACGAAAAAAGGGAAACAATTCTGAGACAATGACAATGTTTTGGAATAATACCACTTTTAAGGGGGGAAAAAAAAAAAAAGGGGAAAAAAAGATGGGAATGAGAGAGAGAGAGAGAGAGAGAGATGAGAGAGAGAGAGAGAGAGAGAGAGAGAGAGAGAGAGAGAGAGAGAGAGAGAGAGAGAGAGAGAGAGAGATATTTTTATAAGAATCTAGGCATTATCTGCATTATCAGCATTATCTGTTAAAGGTCAGGTAGTTGAGCAAGTAGAATCATTTAAATCCCTTGGTGTGCACATTTCAAATCCATTAAGCTGGGAAGTCAACATCACATCATCCTGCAAAAAAGCACAGCAGAGACTATATTTTCTAAGACAGCTCAAGAAATTTAGGATAAGTACAGCAGTCTTGACACAGTTCTATCGATCTGTCATCGAAAGCATACTCAGTTTTTCAATATCTGTCTGGTATGGATCAGCTTCAGCTAAAGATAAAAGGAAACTCCATCAAGTCGTCAAGACAGCCTCAAAAATCATAGGTCACAAACAGCCATCCCCAGATAACATCTAAAGTGTGCGCATAAGACGCAAAGCTAAATCCATCATATCTGATAGCACACACCCAGCCAACCATCTGTTTCAATCTCTCCCTTCTGGTAAAAGGTTCTGCTCTTTTAAGTGCTAATCTAACCGCCTGAAGAACAGCTTTTACCCCTCTGCTGTCAGAGCCATCAATACTCAGTAGGCTCACCCCCCTAGGGGAATTCTTTATCCTATTTTGCCCAGACTTGTGTCAATCGGTGTGTCTGCATGCTCGCGGTCTTGTGTGTGAGTGTGTGCGTGTGCGCGTATGTGCGTGTGTGAGGAGGTGGGACGTGTATTGGCATAAATGTGTATGTACACGTGTATGTGTGTGTGTTGGTGTATGTGTAGGTGTGCGTCTGAGAGAAAGAGAGAATCTGAGGGAGAGACTGATACATGATGATGTCATTTGTCCATTCGATGTGCATGCTTTCGTTGTTGTTGGATTGTGTCTTGTGCAAAACCAATACGATTTCCTTTGTATTACGGTGCATTGGCTGATTAAATAATCTTGAATCTTGAATAAGTTGATGGCATTGGCAACGTTTGTAGTAAAGCTCATTAATTAACATTACTGATTAACAAGATTGTCCATTAGGAACTTGTGACAAGATGTTCGAAAGGAAAATACGCTAGTTTTATTTTTTAGATCATCAGGGAGGTCGTTCCACAATTTACCACCTGAGAATGTAAGGGATGATTTATATAGATCTGTTCTGCGAGCGTGGGGGTGGTGGCGGGAGGGGAGGGGAGGGGAGGGGAGGGGAGGGGAGGGGAGGGGAGGGGAGGGGAGGGAGGGAGGGGGGGTATGTGTTGGGGAAATAGGATGAGGATTTTGTGCCATCCACTGCAGAAGCTTTTCTGGTGTTAAGTTGTCTGTCTGGCCTTTGTTTCCTTGTGGATCCCATGTATAGTACACTGTGTCCCCCCGTGGGGATACCGGGGGATCTTTTGTATAAATAGTCCCCCCACCTTCTGGAAGTTCTGTGCTTGTAACTTCCTCTAATCTGCCACTCTCTTTGACTCTGCCTTTTCCCTTTGCTTGCTGTCATCTACTATCTTTCTGCCTTTCCGATCCATTCTCCTGCCTTTTTTCAAGAAACGCTTTCACAAAGATTTCCTCCAGCCGAAGTCGGACATGCTGGGCCTAATTATTTCTTAGTTAGGCGCATAACGAGAGCATGACGCATCTGCTCTCATCATTGACAGGAAACTGTCTGAGCGATAGAAGAAGAAGAAGAAGAAGAAGAAGAAGAAGAAGAAGAAGAAGAAGAAGAAGAAGAAGAAGAAGAAAGAAAGAAGAGAAGAAGAAAGAAAGAAAGAAAGAAAGAAAGAAAGAAAAGAAAGAAAAAAGAAAGAAAGAAAGAAAGAAAGAAAGAAAGAAAGAAAGAAAGAAAGAAAGAAAGAAAAAGAAAAGAAAGAAAAGAAAGAAAGAAAGACAGACAGACAGACAGACAGACAGACAGACAGACAGACAGACAGACAGACAGACAGACAGACAGACAGACAGACAGACAGACAGACAGACAGCAAGCAAGCAAGCAAGCAAGCAAGCAAGCAAGCAAGCAAGAAAGAAAGAAAGAAAGAAAGAAAGAAAGAAAGAAAGAAAAGAAAGAAAGAAAGAAAGAAAGAAAGAAAGAAGAAAAAGAAAGAAAGAAAAAGAAAGAAGGAAAGGAAGGAAGGAAGGAAGGAAGGAAGGAAGGAAGGAAGGAAGGAAGGAAGGAAGGAAGGAAGGAAGGAAGGGAAGGAAGGAAGGAAGGAAGGAAGGAGAAGAAGAAGAAG
>CM065686.1:20861794-20879294 GCA_017654935.2 Phymorhynchus buccinoides | reverse complement strand
TTCTCTGTCTCTCTGTCTCTGTCTCCGTCTATGTCTGTCTCTCTCTGTCTCTGTCTCTGTCTCTCTCTCTCTCTCTCTCTCTCTGTGTCTCTACAGGGACGGATCGGGGGGGGGGGGGGGGGGGGGGGATTCCAGGCAATGGTCGACCTATGGCCATATTTTTTCACGCCAGAGGGCAGTCAATGCACTAGGGGCTTATCACGCGATTTTTCTTAGTTGGGCGTAGTAAGAGATAGAGAGATGGTAGGACTACTCACTCTCTCTCTCATTTTCTTTATCCCCAACAAAGAATATAGAGAGGATTAGCCCCACACGAGCGTCATGCCCTCTGGCGTGAAAAAAATCGCACTAAGTCTCTCATTAGCTTCACATAATTAGAGACTAGTTAGGGTGATATCCTCATCCGAGCAACCCTGCAGGGGAAGAAAACACACGGAAACAAAATCCATCACCAGCAACAACGCTTCCTCTAGTAACATTTTCCTCCTCACTTACAACAAATCAATACAAAAATCAGCGAACACACTATGCCTACCCCCCCCCCCCCCCATCCCCCCAAGCACTACAAGCGATATGCGTTGGGTAATCTGATATATTTTTGATATGGCGTCTGTAATCTTATATTTATATTTATGCATACAACAAACAAACAACTACACAAGTGTAAAGTGACGTTATTTTATTCACAAGTGACAAAATAAAACTGCTGGATATTTCGGCGAATGCGCCTTTATCAACACAGACAAACAAAAAAACAGGAAACAGCAAAACAATTATAGCAAAAGGAGCAAAAAGCAGGCAACAAAAGGAGAAAAAAAAAAAAAAATCAGAACAAGATCAAATCAATATTATGTATATACGTGTATTTTGTTTTTGTCTTTCCATGTACCCCCAAGGGGCTTTTTGGGAAATACAATAACGTAGAAGCTGGTTTCAGGTGAATAAACTAAATTTAAAAAAAAAAGATTGGTCATGTCTGTCCGCGAATGGCCTTGCTCTTGAAGTACACATTCAAGAAGTACACATTCATGTGCTGGATTTCTCTTAGAGTACATGGGTTATGATTATGAAAACAAAGTTCAAAATAGCATACTGGATGGAAGTTCAGTTTAACGTCGCGTATTGGCTTTCGCCATGTACGACGGGCTGAACAAACCAACCAGGGTATAAACAAAAAATTATGTTCCTGAATCACTGTCTAAGCCAAAAGGCCGAGAAGCGATCAGGATGGTCATTACATACAAGATGGGGATGAGCTCTTATTTATAGGCTGTTGAACTCGGTAATGGCTCTCTTAGTGCAAAGTGGACTACTTAAGGATGCAAAAGTCTCTCTCTCTCTCTCTCTCTCTCTCTCTCTCTCTCTCTCTCTCCACATTTAGTACAAAGTACTTGATGGCGTTGAAGTCTTTCTCTCTCTCTCTCTCTCTCTCTCTCTCTCTCTCTCTCTCTCTCTCTCTCTCTCTGCGCATTTGCCGAACCGCGCAAATGACACGGCCGCCTCGGTTGCCGTTGCCATCGCCCCGTTAGGACTCACAGCAAATCTGAAGCGATTCGGTCGAAAAACGGCGGAGTTATAAGGCCCGTTTTGTGTTTCAGACACACACACGGACACTTGGCTTTTTACTATATGACTAGCGCAACGCCCCGTACTGGTAACACCTAGTACCGGTAACGCCTAGTACAGGTGACGCCAAGTACTGGTAACTCTGAGTACCGGTTTCGTTGGGTCCGTGAAATATTATATTTTTATTTTTGTGGCTGAAAACCCAATTTTTAGACCCCTACTACTTTCAAGGCCTACCGATCTCCATGACCTTGACCGTGACCTTGATCGGTATGCAATCATCAGAACAACCGTAAGCCAAAGTACCTACATGCCAAGTTTGAAGTCCCTAAGACCAACGGTGTGGACGTTATAGCCCCTTAAATATTTTCGGTTTTCAAGGTCATACACCAAGGTGAAGGTCACAATGGCAATAAGTTATGCGCGGATGCCTTCCTCTCATGGTGACACGCCACCACACAAAATTGGAAACGATTCGGTGAAGCGGTTCGGGAGATATGCGTGGGACAGAAAACCGCAATTATTAGACCCCTACCACTTTCAAGGCATACCAATCTCCCTGACCTTGACCTTGACCTTCATTGGTATGCCATCAGCAGAACGGCCATAAGGGAAAGTACCTCCATGCCAAGTTTGAAGACTCTAGGACCTGCGGTGTGGAAGTTATGGCCCTGTAACGGTTTTCGGTTTTCAAGGTCATACGCCAAGGTCAAGGTCAGGGCAGCAAAAAGCTTTGCGCGGATGCCTTCCTCTCATGGGGACACACAACCACACAAAATTTGAAGCGATTCGGTCAAGCGGTTCGGGAGATCCTTGGGACAGACAGAAAAGACGAACAAACAAACAAACAAAAAAAGGAAACAAACCTGAACGAAAACATACTCCCCCCCCCACCCCACCGGTTTGGCACACGGATCGTCACTGTCCCCGTCATCTACCTGCCAAATTCGAAGAAGAAGTACCTAGCGAGACAGACAGACAGAAAGACAGACAAAGAGCAAAGAGGACAACTGCTGTTCCGGTTGGATGAGAGAGAACAGCTAAAGGGGGCTTCTGGCTCAGTTTCGGTTTCGGTTTCGGTTTCACTCCTCCGTTTATTAAAAAACGGCTAAAAAACACTACTTTTTCTTATGCTTTTTAACCCCCCAAAAAAGGTGTGATTTAAGCCGTTTTCTTGCGTTTTTTATTCACAAAAACAGTGCGATTCAATCGTTTTTACTCACGAAAAACAGCGTGATTTAACAGCTAAAGGGAGATTCTGGCTCAAGAGGAAAATCTTCTACTTTTAGATACAAAAACGCTACTTTAAGGGGTAAAAAAAGTAAAAATTCGTCTCCCCTTTATTCTGCCAAATCAAAAAAAAAGCCACTACTTTAGGTGAAACAAAATTAATTATTTTTAATTAAACAAAATAATTTGAGTTAGAAAAAGGAACTCAACATGACAATGGCGCTTGATGAAATAATTGAGCACTTAGACAAAGTTTTTAAAGAAACGGATTTAGAAGTTATTGATCCAAAAAATGTACTAAAAAGTGTAAAACATGCTATTTCGCAAATACCTGAAAAACTAGCTATAGAACCACCAGTTAAAGTAATGTTAGCAGTGTACGTAGATTATGAAACAGTCCAAGGTGAGCAGCTTCAAGTATGGGTCTCTACTAAACAGCAAGTAGTTCTTTCATATAATGATTTTACAGAAACCTGGGCAGACAATTTAATCACCCAGTTCATTAACGTATCAGAAGAGGCAAAACTAAGAGGATCTGGTTGGTCAGAAGGCGGGGTATTAGAAATTAAAATGAAGGAGAGTAAATATGCTCCAATCGTAGGAAACTCCTTTATTCCTTTACCTAAAGAACTTGTTTTAAAGCGTGCAGTATTAAACATAAAAAATACTGATGATAAATGTTTTATGTGGTGTGTTTTAGCTAAACTTCATTATATCAAAAAGAACGCAGAAAGAGTAATTAACTATCAACCTTACATAAATGAATTAAACTTTGATGGAATCGACTTCCCTGTAAGCCTAAGCGAAGTTGATCAATTTGAAGAACAGAATAAACCAATTTCAATTAACATCTACACATGGTCTGTAGAAGAAAACCTTAAACCAATCCGAGTTTCAAAGAACTCTCCTATGATTGGTGATCCTGATAAAAAACATATTGATCTTCTCTTAGTAACAGACGGAACAAAAACACACTACACTTTAATCAGAACAATGAGCAGACTTATAAACTATACTACAAATCACAAAGAAAAACAAGAATTCTGTCGAAGATGTTTACTAAGAATGCCAAGTATTCAAGCAGCGGTTGAACATAGAAAACATTGTAATTCATCCATTGACTGTAATACTGAACTTATTACTCCGAAAGAAGGAAGTAAGGTGTTCTTTAAAAACTGGAAGAAACTGCAATTAAGTCCTTATGTTGTTTATGCTGATTTCGAGTCAATCATTGTACCCTATCAAGGACCAGCTCCTAAAAATCTTCCTAAAACTGTTTTATTGAATAATCATCAAATCTGTTCATTCGCATTTATTGTTCTTAGATCAGATGGGATACATTTTGAACCTGAACTTTATAGAGGACCCGATGCTGCAAAAATCTTTTTAATGAGAATGATGAAACTACGAAATGAACTATCTAACCAACTAAATTTATTAGATTTAATCATGACGCCTGAAGATTTAATTCAATTTGAATCAGCTACTGAATGTTGGATTTGCGGAAAAGGGTTTGTGGAAGACTCCCCTGACTGTCCAGACATCTATAAAGTACGAGACCATGATCACATTAGTGGAAAATTCAGAGGAGCAGCACACAACTCCTGTAATTTGCAGTTAAAGTTTGAACCAAAGACTTGGAAACTGCCTATATTCTTTCACAATCTACGTGGATATGACTCTCATTTAATTCTACAAGCAGTTACTGATGAATTTAGAACCGTCAGTTGTATAGCTCAGTCTTCAGAAAAGTACATGACATTTACATTAGGTCAATTGTCTTTTTACGATTCATTACAACATCTGATGGGATCACTAGAGTCTTTAGGTCAGTCACTATCCAAATGCACTATAACAGAAAAATACTTTGATCCAGCACTTGTTCGAAAAGGAGTATACCCTTATGAGTACATGAGTAGTTGGGAGCGGTTCGATGAAGTTGAATTACCTCCCAAAGGTGCATTCTACTCTAGTTTAAAAGGAAAAGATATAAGCGACTCTGACTACAACCATGCTCAGTCAGCGTGGATTAAGTTAAAATGCCAGACCATGGGAGACTACCACGACGCCTATTTAATGGCTGACGTTTGTTTGCTTGCAGATGTATTCGAGAACTACAGAAAAACGTGTATAAAACATTACAGTCTAGACCCTGCTAATTATATCACTGCTCCTGGTATGAGTTGGGATGCTTTCTTAAGATTTACCAAAATACAGATTGACTTACTCTCCGATCTACCAACTCTCCAGATGATTGAAGACGGACTACGCGGGGGAATCTCTATGGCTTCACACGGTTACTGCAAGGCTAACAACAAATACTTAGACGACTACGATCCTTCTAAACCATCAAATTATATCATGTATTTAGATGCAAACAATCTCTATGGTTGGGCGATGTGCCAGTCACTTCCATTACGTAACTTTAAAATGTTTACAGCTCCTTTTAATTTTAATATCGCAGAGTTTTTGCAATGGCTTTTGAAATTATCAGATTCTTACGAAACAGGATTTATTTTAGAAGTCGACTTAGATTATCCGGACGAACTCCATGACCTGCACAATGACTACCCGTTAGCAGTTGAAAGACTTCAAGTGGGGAATGACCTCCCTAAACTTGTGCCTAATCTACACTCCAAAAAAAAATACGTCTGTCATTATAGATTACTACAATTTTATTTACGTCACGGATTAAGACTAACAGCAGTTCATAGAATCATTTCGTTCACTCAGAGGAAGTTCATGGAACCATATATAATGAAGAACACTAATCTTAGAACACAAGCTACCGACGCCTCAGAAAAAGACTTCTTTAAACTAATGAACAACAGTTGTTTTGGAAAGACAATGGAAAACCCGCACAAACGCAAAGACGTTAGATTAGTTACCCAAGAAAACAAAGCAATCAAATTAACTTCAAAACCTAATTATCAAGACTTCAAAAAGTTCCATGACAACCTTTACGGGATAATGATGAAAAAAATTAATGTGAAGCTAGATAAACCAGTCTTCATTGGGTTTGCTGTTCTTGAATTGTCTAAGTTATTGATGCTAGAATTTCTTTACGACTACTTTAAACCACTCTATCCAGACTCCAGAGTACTTTATACAGATACGGACTCATTTATTCTAGACATTCCGACTGAAGACTTCTACAAAGATTTAGAGACAGATTCAGCAAAAGGTGTTGTCTCCTGGTATGACACCTCTGACTACCCAAGTGAATCTTCATTACATTCATCCGTAAATAAAAAGGTAATCGGTAAGATGAAGGATGAACTGAATGGAACTATAATCAAAGAGTACGTTGGTCTGAGAGCAAAGATGTATTCAATTGCCAGCCAAACTAGCGTAATTAAAAAAGCAAAAGGAATTTCTAGACCGGTTGTTCAAATGGTCATGACACACGATAACTATAAAGAAGCACTGTTTGACTCCAAGACGTTTTATCATGACAACATAAAAATACAGTCTAAGTTACACGAAATAAACACAACAGTTGTAAATAAAAAATCACTCGACTCAAACAATACAAAGCGTGTGTTTAAATCGCCTGAGTTTTCGTATTCAATTGGACACTGGAGAACTAAGTGTCATAGTCAGTAGACTTTCGAAACTTGTAATCATATTGAATTGAATAAGCACCCTTTGGAGTTCTTATTGTTATTTCCCTAGAACAGATTTTAATGTGTCGTTTATTTTTTTTTCACATTCTTTTTTTATTGCTTCTATGTCTTGCGGTTGTGAAAAACTTGCTCTTGATTTTTTCTGAAGTTCAAACTTTTGCATTTTGTAGTCGTTGTAGTCTGCTTGGAGTCTATTGAACTCCTCATCCGTAATTTGAGAGTCTTGCAAGGCTTTACTGATAATCAATCGAAATGAACTAAGTTTTGCCATTATTAATTGAACCATGGCTGTATGCTTTTGAAGTTTGACTTTTATTTTTTTGTTGAAAGCAGACGTACTGATTGAAAACAACCCCAGCGTCAGCGATACACAACCTAGGGGCAAAGCTACTACTGATCCGACACCTGTCGCTAACAACCCTACAGAGCTTCCTGCTGTTAAAGTACCTAGAGTTCCAAATCCAGTATTTAAGTATGTTGCTGAATTAAACAAACAAGAGTACCTTCGTTTGGTTCTGTTATAGTTAGTGAGGTCTTTTTCCAATTCTCTTTGTATTTCTGTAATGGTAGACAATCTGAACTTTCTGATTTCAGGATCATCACCACCATCAGTCTTTTCTTTGTCAGTATTTTCTTTCGGTATTTTTGGATAAACTGTAACGGACATCTTTTTATATTTAAAAAAAAAAAAAATTTAACATTTAATTTGCACTTGCTATCATTTTAAGAAGATCATCAGGCAAAATGCTTTCAGTGTAATAAAACCCAATGAGATCTAAATTAGTAACATTAATGTACGTTAATTCTTTAAGATTGTCTGGATCAACACTCAATATAACTTTATCGCTGGTCGACACTGCCTTAATTTCTTCACCGCGGTTTTGAATAACGATAGTACATCTCACTGATTCAACATCCAAGTTTTGCCAAGAAATAAGAATCCCTTTCATTAGGTTGTCACTAACACCAACAGGTAGGGAATCAGGGTTGTCTGCTCTAACAGAAAGTTCAAATATCATAGTAAATTCGTCTGCTAAAGCCATTTTAGGAATGAACTCTAATTGCGTGGCTGCATCTTTTGTCACTGTCTTTTTTCTATGCAGTATGTACTGTCTCTTTTTATAAGGTTTGATTGCTATTTCTCTTCTGCTGTTGTTTTGTGGAATCAGACTGACATGTAACGGCCCTGAGTTAAATGATTTGCGAAAGTATTTGTTATTATCAAAGAATGTAAACGGGCTTAAAAATTCAAACTTTATTTCCCAATCAATGAATGGAATTAAATGCCATTTGTTATCCCTTTCCCTAACAACTTTATATTCAAACTGGCCAACATTGTCAGCTACTACATTACGCAGTTGCTCTAGTTTAGGAACCTTTTTATCACTTATTTCTGCTCGTTTATAATAGCCGTTGTTTGTGTACTCAAAACCATACAGCGCTCCTATCTCCCCATTTAAATCAAAGTCTTCTGTGTCTGCTAGGTCCTTCAATTCTAAAGTTGCGCATCTAACAGGGTCAAGCATAACCGGTTGATCTGGTCCGCGTGACATTGTTTTATACTAAATTATTTTATTTCTAACAAAGCATTCAAGCTGTCGCACTGAACTTCTTTTCCTTTTTCGTCAGTTATTCTTATTTTTAGTGAATGGTGAACCCCACAAACTAATTCTTTAAACTGTAAGTTAGTGAATGTAATAATTTCGTAATCACAGTATGCCGCTTTTGCTGTTGGAAGAACTCTTAACACAGTAGACGGCTGGTTATCAAATAAGTTGTTATCCGTACTCAGGATATCTAAATGAAAGTATAATAAAGAATGTATTCCAAGATTAAGTGATTTTTCAGCCGTAAATGAATTACTTTGCAGTGCATTATCAGTGACATGGAACCTGTCTAATCTAAAACCTAATAGTTTAACCAATTCATTAGCAAATTCAAATACTTCACCTTTTTGGCCTCTAAACGTCATCTTCACTTTCAAATTTCCCTCATTAAGTTTTAAAGTAATGTCGAAGTCGTTTAATATTTCTTTTAATGAACAAAAACCGTAATAACCGTCAGGTATAGTTAGTTCAATCATCCCTTCACTGGTAATTTTTCTTATCCAATTGTTCTTTAAGGATTCGCTTATGTTAATCCATTTAACTTTGTAATAAATTTCATGGAGCGCTACTTTTAGAGAACCATGATTTTCAATAGGGCGTTGTAAAAGTATTGGCTCGTCTTGATCAGTTATATAAATAAACATTTTTATTACGAATATATAAATGAATGCTTTTAAATATAACAAAGACGCTAAATATGCAGTTGGATCATATAACCCTAAAACTATAGCTGTTGATTCAATAGTTGTTGCAGTGGGGGTTGATTCTTTTGAAGTTAAGGTCAGTAATCCATTAAACCATTATTTAAATCCTAGTGTCAAACATGATAACATCGCAAAGGCATGGTTTAGTCATCCAATGCAGTTTTATCAAAACCAGTTAAACTTTGCTGTGTTCTGTGCAACAACAGGGTGTGGTGTTTCTTTCGCTGATCACTTAAATCATCCTGGAGTCATGGTAAAAGCAGTTTATAGATTTCATTTCTATTATACTTTCAAGCGTATTTTGTCTGAACTGCATGCTCCATTACCGAATGATTCTACTTTTAATCCGTTCAACAACAGAATTGACTTGAAGGCCTTTGAACGGATTTGTAATGAGTTTAACATTAACTTGAATACAGACTTTAGGCAAAAGTTAGATCGTAATCATGGGTTGGGAACACTTTATTATTGGGGCGTGCACAGAAAGTATAACTATGATTGGAATCCACCTTACACGTCTTTTTCTTCAGGTACGACCGTTCATCTGGGATCTATTCAACAAAAACATAAAAACGCTTGGTCTACTTTTATTCTTGATACTTCTGAAGGACTGACAAAGGCGGGAATAGAACGAGTAAATGATTCTATTCGTACTTACGTGTGGTGTTTGCTAGGATCTCAAGCGCAAGTTAAATCTGAGATAATGGATCCTTCTACTGGGTTTGATGCACAAAAACAGTATTTAGCTAATTTAGAAGATGCAATCAATTCTACAGTTGACCTCCCAGCAAGCATTAAAAGGTATCAAGACGTTTTAAGATTTGCAAGATCAAAAGTAGACTTTGCTGTTGGTAGTGGATTATACATGCTGCCCTCTGATCTTAGACTTCAAATAGGAACAATTGTAAACTATAACAACGAAATCCTTATAGCAAAAGATAATCAAGCAGTTGGTAAAAATTTAAAAATAAATTCTACATTGTCGATCATACAAAGAACACACCATCCAATCCCTGTCAGTCAAAAAAAGAATATTAACTTAACGAATTCAACGAACTTAACTAACTCTATGAACTTAACTAACTCTACGAACTTAACTAACTCTACGAACTCAACGAACTTAACGAACTTAACTGACAGTCACGAAAACGAAAAGACAGCACTAGTTATTTTTCTAACAGCAGCCGGTCTAGTTTATTTTTATTTTACTAGAGAGTAATCCTACAACTAAAACTATTAGCATCCATAAGTGTTCAGCCATAAAACCGACTACTTTGCTTGCAGTAGAAAAAAGCCAACTAACAATTCCACCTAATATACCGGGTAGCGCATCTAGTGCTTTTTCTCCTAATTTTTTTAATAGATTCGTTAAATGTTCCAGTTGTTTTTTAATCCAAGAGTCTTTTGATGGCGAAGGTGGAGAAGGTGGAGAAGGTAATTGACCACCACCACCACCTGTTCCTGTTAAAGCAAACACTAAAGTAGAGATTGCAAACCCTAAAGCTGTCATAACGCTCGCTATCGTGACTCCTTGCTCTCTAAATAAAGTTTTTATTCTTTCTGCTAACGTTGTATCTTCGTGTAAAATTCTTTGGATGGTTTCTTTTATTCTGCTGACTTGTGTTCGTAATTGTTCACGGTTAGTTGACAGTACTTCTAGTCTTGCAGCTCTCTCTTGTTGAAGATCATCTAGTCTTTGCATGATTCTGTCTTTCACGTCTTGTCCTAGGTTATTGTCGTCCGCTTCAACTAATTTCTGTTTTTCTCTGTCAATGTGAGCATCCAGTTCGCTTAACTTTGCTAGATTATTTGTTAACTCGCCTCTGGTAGATTGTAATGTTGAATTGAGCGCCATTAGTTCTCTCATAGGTAATGGTGAATCATGTAATGTTTTTAAATGGGTTTCTTCATCTTCTAAAGCTATAAAACTAGTTTCCATTTCTATGATGTTGTCCGCAGTTGCGCTTAAGTCTCTAAGAGGAATCGATTGAAGTTGGGAATCAGTAGGCAGTTCTTGTAGTGTGTTTTGAAGAGCAGAAACAGCTTTCGTGCTTAGGGTTGGTTTTGGTTTTATGTCAACGCCAATACGTCTTAGATCATTAGTGGGGGCGCCATGAGAAATTAGTGAACTTATTTTATAAAACTTTGCTGGATTATTTTTGTGTGTAAGTCGGGTTGATTCATTATTATTCAAAAATAAATGACCTTCACCATCTAAAACATAGTCATTAGGATCATACAAATCGGATAAATCTTGACCTATAAATTTACGAAAAGCCATTACTTTCGATTTCTGTATTTCATAGTGCATTTCAAATTGAGATTTTCCAACTACTATATTATCTTCCCTTGGTCTAACTTCTACATTCGGGTTTGGTTCTGCTTCATCTAGTTCTTGTCTTAAAGATGGTAGATTACGACGACGAGACAATAAAGGAATGTCTTCACTCATGTCATCTCCAGCTTCATCGTCAAAGGCATCATAATCGTGGTCTGCTTCTATTCCTGCCATGTTTTTATTTATAATTATGTTTTTATTTTATTTCTAAAAAAAAAAGAGTGATGTCACAATCATACGGGTCGAGTCTTGATCCATACAGACGGTTAAAAGAACCACTCGGTGTTAAAGGAACCAGGCAGAGTATCGTGATAAGTAATAATCCTTCAACTATCGATCAAAGACAAATATTATCAGTAAGATTTCCTAGTCTGGGGAGTAATGAAGTCATCGTGCCAGGTACTGCTCGTCTTGCATTTAAAATAGACCTGGAGTCAGCGACGGATCCGAACAGAACATTAGTTGCTAATCTTGGTAGAGCGATCGTTAGTAAGATTACTATTAAACTTGAAGGGAGAGAGGTAATGTCTTTAGATAACGCAGATGTCTTTTTGAGTTATTGCGACCTCTGGTTAACAGAAAATGAAAGAAAAGATCGGGTTTATCAGGGAATACAAGGAGATAATGGTATAAAACATAGAATTGATGCTGATGATAAAAAAGATAGCAATAAAGATGCGTTGGTTGCTCAAGTTTATGGTAATCGATTCTACATTCCTCTTGACTTTGAACTATTGAACACACACTCACCATATTATCAGGGAGCTTTACAAGATAGGCTTATGTATGAATTTACTTTTAATGACTATGCCCGTGTTATCAGATCGACAGAAGATTCAAATGCAAAATATAGTATTTCAGACATCACATTAGAGTTTGATGTTGTTCGTCATCCAGAATTAGCTCGGTTGATCTCCCAACAATACCAGTCAAGATTAGCAATATACTACAACAGAATTTTAAATCACAGTAAGTTAACTAAAAACACAATAGACACAATCTGGAACATCGATTTGAATATATCAGCAAGGTCGTTGAAAGGAATTTTGCTGCTGTTTGAAGAAACCAAAAAACCCTTTAATAGATTAAGCGAGAGGTTTTATAATCCAAAAATAACTAAGCTGACTACTGCGATTGAAGGGCAACCGAACCAATTGTTTGCGAGCGGTCTTTTACCTTATCAGCACTTTGATGAAATAAGAAAACTGTTTGGTGGAGGCGGGCAACTAAGAGATCCGTCTGTTGATTTAATTTGCAAAGACCTCCATCTTCATGATGTTAGACTAGAAGATTATTTATTTTCGAAGTATGCTTTGTGGTTAGATCTTAGAACAACTGATGATAACAAACTTCATGGTAGCGGAAGAACAGTAGGTGATGGGTCAGGCGGAATAAACATTCAAATTCATAAAGAAGCGGAAGTGGGCAAACAAATATATGTTTATGTGTATTTACTATGCGATGCTCAGCTGAACATTGAGAATAACAGATTAAAAGATATTGTGTATTAAAACAATGGACTTGAACAGTTTAAATTTCCTTACAAAAGAACCACATTGCGGGTTATTTTGCGGGATGACTGGGTGTGGAAAAACGATATTTATGTTAGATTTAATACAAACGGTTTATCGAAATCACTTTGAACATATAGTAATTTTTTGTACTACTTTAGAATTCAACAAATCATACAAAGAAAGAAAGTTCATTTGGGAGGATGATAAAGTCTATTTGGTTGACCCAAGTAATAAGTTAAGTGAATGTTTAGATCATTTTTATCAACTGTTTAAAGGAACGTCAACATTGTTTATTATTGATGACTGCTCGGCTGAAAAAGACATTGTTAAAAAAAGAAATAGTTTAGCTAAGTTAGCTTTCAGTGGTAGACATGCAGGGATTAGTGTATGGATTTTAACACAAAAGTATAATTCAGTTTTAAAAGACTTTAGAGAACAGTTAAAGACGGTTGTTTTGTTTTTTACTAAAGATAAAAATAGTTTTGATGAATGTCTAGATGAAAATGATGTGATTGAATCAAAAGAAGAAAAAAAGTCGATTAAACAAAAACTGAGGAAAGAGAAGTTTTGTAAGCTAGTGTTAAAAACTGATTTTCCTAGTCAGTACAAATGTTTGTGAAGGCAAAAAAAAAAAAAAAAAAAAAAAAAGGTCAATTTTTTTTTGGTTTCTTTTTTTATACTGGGTCAAATTCAAGGTTAAACTTGTTGTAAATTTCTGATAAAGTATCCATTATTTTGCTTTCAATTTCAAACAAGTATTTACTGACTATTTTATCGTCTTCCATTAATAGCTGAAATAGAACAATTTCTTTCTGCGCATTCCTTAATCTTTTCAATAAAATGTCGTAATTCTTTGTCTCGAGTATCTCTTTATTCTGAGTCTCCATTTAAAGACCCATTTTTTTTATTTTTTTTTTGTCTAATCAAATCGGAACTGTGTCTGGCGGAATTATCTGTAATTCTTCTTTAACAAAGGCTCTTTTTGGAACGGGTCGTGTTGTTGTATCAGTTTCTCTTAAATAATACACCGGTGGATTCATTTCTATTACACTTTTTATTTCGTACGGTTCAATACTCCAAATTGGATCAGTCGCTCTTACACGTGTGTCTCCTTCCGCTTCTCCTGGTGCATAAAGAAACCTAACTTTGATTCCAAACGGTATCAGCTGTTTTGAAATTAAATGTTCATGAGGTGTGTCTAACGAAGTGTCAATCGTTTTCTTCTGTATTGCTTTTACTGGTTTAAATCCTGTTACTTTAGATTCTTCGTTATTCATGACTCTCAGAACACTACTTAATCTTCTAACCCATTCAGTGTTTCTAGTTGAATCAAGGAGTTCTCTGTGATATTGGTAAGAGAAAAGTCGTTCAGCTAATTGTTTGTTAAAGTTTTCGACTAAGGCTTGTGATCTATGATTTCCAGGAATACCGCGTTTAATAGATACTTTGTGTTTTAACATTAGCTGGTTGAATTGTCCTTTAAATTCTTTTCCTTCATCAACTTGAATTAAACGAGGATAGGTTAATGGACCGCGTCTATAGATTTCTTGTAAAGCAACAGAGACTGAAGTAGCACTTTTATCAGTCAATGGTTCAGCATCTTTATATCTTGAAGCTAAATCAACAACTGTCAACGCGTATTTAAATCTTTTTCTTCTGATTAAATCATGGGGTAAGTATAGAAGATCCATTTGATGAGTGTCATTTGGTGTTGAGTTAACGAAGTGTGGTCTTTTAATTCGTTTAGGTGCTGGTAGATAAATTTGCCATATAGCTTGTTTAGATAACCATTCTTTTGCTGTTTGTTCAGTGACTCCAGCAGCTTGATTTAATTTTTGAATAGCAGTTAAACCTTTCCAATAACCTTTTGGTGAATAATAAATTTTAGATAGTTTATCATTCATTTTAATACTACACGTTTTTTGCTATGAAATAAACAGCAGTCATACCAACTACAATAAAAGCTATTTCCTGGAGTTTTTGTTTTTCGGATGGTTGGTAGAAGTCACTTAGTTTTGGTGGTGGGAGCTGTTGGAGGTCTTCTCCTGTCACTAAATAATACTCTTTAATGGCGTCGTCAACATTCTTAAAAGTGTATGCTGCATGGTTTTGTAGTTTCAATTTGTTGTTAATAAAATCTAACTGAGCGAGTCTTTGTTTTTCATAGGCGTCTTGTGCTGCTGCTAATTGCTCCATTGCTCGATTATGTCTTTGTCTTTCCTTGTTTGTTTCTAGTTTACTGAACATGTAATTACTTCCTGAAAAAGCAAGTGCGTTTACTACAGCACCGCCAATCATCATTGCGAGTGAAGCCATTTTATTTTTACATATATATATTTTCTGGAATTATTCCTTGCTTAACTAGAAAGTCTTTTGTTGCGATTGAAGCAGTGATTATAGCGATTAGTTTACCAGAGTCCTCTAGGTCAAGTTTTCCTAGGTCAGCTGCTTTCATTTTCAATAGTTTCTTACCAACCATCGTGTACGCAACAGAAAGTCCACCAATCAGAGCAGATTGATATACAAGGTTAGCAACAGTTTTTTCGGCACTCATTTTTATTTTAAAAACAAAAATAATAAATCAACTAAAAATGAATTGTGACGAACTGTTGTTAAATGCGCAGGAAGCCGTAATGTCTGATGAAGTGTCAACAAGTGTTATGAATAAAAAGGAAAAGTTGTATTCTCTGGCTGCGTGTGGAAAAACAAAACAATACTTAGGAACAGAATTTAGTATAGAACAGATTCAAGCAATGTCTTCTGCTGACATTGAAAAGTACTACACCAGATACGAAGCACAATTAGGATCTAAAATGGTTAAAAGTTTAGGTCAAACTGTAATAGGCTTGTACACTAAGTTAGTTAGTCAGTTTTTTCCACTCGATTCAAGCCAAGATTTAATGTACGATTTAAGTCAAGATCCTGTTTTAACTAAATCATTAGAGTCTCTTAGTTGTGATCTTTTTTATAGGTTTGGCGGGCTTTTATCACCAGTTGTTATGGGGTTAATTACTTTTAATCATATAGATTTTATGGCTATTAAAAATGAACGCGACAGAGAATCAAACGAATCAGACGGAACAGCAAACAGGCCCCAGTCAGACGGTAACCAAGGTAACGAAGAACCCAGGACGAGTTGAAGCAGGTAAAAGGTTATCAAAGTGGAATCGACAACAAAAAATGAATAAACAAACAAAACAAAAACTGTTGTCTCAGAATGAAGATGAATCAGCCATAAGCACAATGCCAGTTAAAAAAGAAGAAAACAAACAAAACAGTACGAATTACGATGTTGTATTGCTTACTGTTGGTGCGGTTGCCGGTGTTGGTTATTTGTCTTATAAATTAATTATATAAAACACACATGCAACCAAAGCTAGAAAAACGAGTAGAAGTACAAACAAAACAACCAGAGAAAGTAGCAGACAAACAAGAAAAACAAAAGCCAAATAGCTTAAAACCTGAGAGCGATCCATTTTTAATGCAATAATTTTTTTTGTTTTAGAACTTAATAAAAACTTAACAATAACTTAAGTAAGTAACTCGATAAGAACTTAACAATAACTTAAATAAGAA
Source organism: Phymorhynchus buccinoides (assembly GCA_017654935.2). NCBI lineage: Eukaryota > Metazoa > Mollusca > Gastropoda > Neogastropoda > Raphitomidae > Phymorhynchus > Phymorhynchus buccinoides. The sequence continues at coordinate 20,863,133 of CM065686.1, read as the reverse complement.
CTTGATAAGATCTTGTCAAGTTTTTGTGTTAGAACTTAATAAATACTTGATGTGACTTACCAAGAACTTATTAATAACTTGAAGTTGACTTAACAAGAACTTGTTTAAGAACCTATAAAAGAACTTAAAAAGAACTTAAAAGGAACTTGAGTAACTTCTTAGAAAAAAAATTGTTTTATAAAAAGTTTAAAAAAGTAAAAGAATTTTTTAGGAATGTAAAAAATGAAATGAATTTTTTTCAAATTCGGAGAATGATATGAATTCCTCTCTTCACTATGCTTGACGTTATCGGAAATCCCCTGTAGCTTAAATACAAGTTGGCAGTACTCCAGTCTAGTCAGAGGCGACGACGGTTATCTGATCTCTTTAATTACGGTAGAAAGCCTAGACCGGTTCATAGTAGTAGAATAGACCCCCTTTGAGAATAAGGCTACAGACAAAATAAGTGTTTGTGAAGAAAGAATAAAATCATCACAATATTTAACAAAGAATTTTTTTTTTTTTTTTTTTTTTTTTTTTTTTTTTTTACTCCTTAAAAGTAGTGTTTTTGTATCTAAAATGGGGTTTAAAAAAAAAGTCTGATTTTTTGCTTTTATTCTGCCCTAAAAGTAGTGACTTTTTTTTTTCCGATTTGGCAGAATAAAGGGGAGACGAATTTTTACTTTTTTTACCCCTTAAAGTAGCGTTTTTGTATCTAAAAGTAGAAGATTTTCCTCTTGAGCCAGAATCCCCCTTTAGCTGTTAAATCACGCTGTTTTCGTGAGTAAAAACGATTGAATCGCACTGTTTTTGTGAATAAAAAACGCAAAAAAATGGCTTAAATCACACCTTTTTGGGGGGGTTAAAAAGCATAAGAAAAAGGTGTGATTTTAGCCGTTTTTTAATAAATAAAGGAGTGAAACCGAAACCGAAACCGAAACTGAGCCAGAAGCCCCCTTTAGCTGTTCTCTGATGAGTGAACATTTGCTTAACGTCCTCCGCCCGCGGAACAGGCACAGAGACAGACACAGACAGACAGAGAGAGAGAGAGAGAGAGAGACAGAGATTAACCGAGAAATGTAGGGGGTTGGCACATCTTGACCTATTCCAGAGTGTGTTCATAATGATTTAAACTTTGACCGCGCGCACGCGCGCACCCCCCCCCCCCACCCCACCCCCATAATGATTTAAACTTTGACCGCGCGCACGCTCGCAACCCCCCCCCCCCCCCCCCCCCCCCCCCCCCCCCCCCCCCCCCCCCCCCCCCCCCCCCCCCCCCCCCCCCCCCCCCCCCCTCCTATCCCCCTGCTAACATCACTTTTTTTTCGACTCAGGCTATATAGAGAGAGTTGTAGTTCTT
>CM065686.1:20851794-20854294 GCA_017654935.2 Phymorhynchus buccinoides | reverse complement strand
CCGAAATATCCAGATGTTTTGTCGTGTCTCTTGTGAATAAAATAATAATAACGTCACTTTACACGTGTTGTGTGCCTGTTTGTTTGTTGCATGTTCCAGTGACGTTGCAGTCTGTTTCAGTTTGTTTTAATTTTAATGGTTAACCTAGCTCGCCAATTTGACCGCCAATTTGCCCAATATTTTCCAGTAAATGAATGAAATATTATATCAGACTTATGAAAGCATTACAATTGCATCAATATACTGGTCACATGCATTACCAGTAATCACGTTTTGCTTGATGTATGTAGTGACAACAAAACCCAAGCAGCATGCGTTCTTCAATTATGTTTTTCCCCCAAGGAAATAAATGAAGGAAAGAAAAAAAAAGAGACATAAAATATAACGAATCAGAAACTGGTCACATGCAATACCAGTTACCAGTAGGCCTCTGATGGTCACGCTGTGACATCAACCGGGAAGCCGGGGCCATTATGTGCTGAGCACACTCTCCTGCTGAGGCAGGTTGTGGCCAGCTACGGGGATTTGGGTTATGGCCTTGTGACATGGGGTTAACACCTGGGGGAGCTGACCCAAGAGGAAACTGGGTTGGTAGCTGAGCAGTGTCTCCACTATGCTGGATTCCATGAGGGTGGTAGGGGTATGGGACTGAGACTCCGTGGAAGAAGGACTCGGGAACAGAGTAAGCGGAAAAGGAAATGGGGGTGAGTACATTGGAAATGCTGGGATGGAACTAGAAGAGAGAGGGGGAGAGAGAGAGAGAGAGAGAGAGAGAGAGAGAGAGAGAGAGAGAGAGAGAGAGAGAGAGAGAGAGAGAGAGAGCGAGAGAGAGAGAGAGAGCGAGAGAGAGAGAGAGAGAGTGAGAGAGAGAGAGAGAGAGAGAGAGAGAGAGAGAGAGAGAGAGAGTGAAAAAAAGAAAAGAAAAGAAGATCGCCTTTACCAAAACAAAAAAAGAAAAGGGAAAAGAAAAAGGAAAAAAAGAAAAGAAACATGAGAGAAGAGAAAAAACAAACAAAATACAACAACAAAAACAAAAGACCAAAAAATGGTGGAGTGTAAAAAAAGAAACAAAAAACACCAAGCGGTTCGGGAGATATCCTTGGTACAGACAGAAAAACAACAACAACCAACCAACCAACCAACCAACCAACCAGCCAACCAACCAACCAACCAACCAGCCAACCAACCAGCCAACCAACCAACCAACCAACCAACCAACCAACCAGCCAACCAACCAGCCAACCAACCAGCCAACCAACCAACCAACCAACCAACCAACCAGCCAACCAACCAGCCAACCAACCAGCCAACCAACCAAACCAACCAAACAACCAACCAACCAGCCAACCAACCAACCAACAACCAACCAACCAACCAACCAACCAACCAGCCAACCAACCAACCAACCAACCAACCAGCCAACCAACCAACCAACCAACCAACCAACCAACCAACCAACCAACCAACCAACCAACCAACCAACCAACCAACCAACCAACCAACCAAACAACCAACCAAACAACCAAACAAACAAACATACACGAACGAATTTAGACTCCTTTGCGATCATAGATCGGAAAATGACAACAACAAAAACCACCCAAAACCTCAACAACTATTCTATTCGGTTCATTATTAGCGTGGTTAGTTATTCTCAGCCTTTAGGGCGAGAAGGTTCTCAACATGTCGCGTGATTGTGATTTGAAATCGTCACCGATAAAGAAAGGGCATGGCAGCAAACTGTGAACACTGCCTTGCAGAAGCAATCAAGGTGTCACTCACAGGGGAACTCATCCTGTGGCTGAATTGGATTCCTGCTGCTGGCTTCATTTTCTTCTTCTTCTTCTTCTTCTTCTTCTTTTTCGATCGTTCAGTTTCCTGTCAATTATGAGCGCAGATGCGTCATGCTGCCGTTATGCGCCTAATTAAGAAATAGGTTTCATTTTCAAATCGCTTCTTCTTTTTTAGTCCCCGAGCCGAAGGTTCGGGCAGCTATTGTTTTTGTCTGGTCCGTCCGTCCGGTGTCCGTCCGGTGTCCGTTCGTCCGTCCGGCGTGCCTCCGTCCGTCCGTCTATTCGTCCGTTTTTCTCAAAAACTATTCAGTCTATCATCATAACATTTGGTATACTAGTTGCCAAGATGCAAGCTATCCACTGATGTATTTAGTTTTACATTAAGGTCAAGGTCGCGCCAGTTACGGGGTTCAAACCCCGAAACACATAATCGCTAATATCTCGCGACGTTTTGCATATATTTTAATGCAGTTTTGTTCACAACATTTCTTGATGAATGGTCTATAACACAGTTGTCATGATTTTTTCTGTGCGCGCGTGTGCGCATGATAGCGCGCGCTCAAATCACGGGTCCGAACCCCAAGGCTATATATAAAAAAAAAACTATTCACTTACGTGCTGTTTTGATGCGTTTTTATGTAGTTACGTGCTGTTTTGATGCGTTTTTATGTATGTGTACAGCCGACACATTCCGATTTCGGACTACC
>CM065686.1:20829294-20836794 GCA_017654935.2 Phymorhynchus buccinoides | reverse complement strand
CCTGCATTGCTTCCTTGCATCCTTCCTTTCTGAGAAAACGAGTTCAACGTCCTCCGGACGGTCTGGAACAGACACACACGGGACACTAGTAGACCTAAAGATGGTGGGAACGGTCCTGGAGGCAATGCCCGGAGGCAGTGCAACACCAGGAAAGTCCCGCATTTGTATTAATAGATATTGCATATGTTAAAGACCCACCACGTCACGTGTCATGGTTTTCACGTGTTTTCCTTTCTTAAAGACCCGCCACGTCACGTGTCAACATCACGGCTTTCACGTGTTTTCCCTCTTATAGCCGGTAAGAAATCTTAAGAAATCTTCCTAGCATAAGAGGGAATGTGACACGTGACGTGGGGGGTCTTTAAGAAATCTTTAAGAAATCTTCCAAACATAAGAGGGAATGTGACACGTGACGTGGGGGGTCTTTAACGTTGTTCTTCCTTTCTGGTCCTTACCCCCTTTTTATATTATACCTTCCTTTTCCCACTTGTTATGCTTCCTTCCTGTGTGCCCTGTGTGTCTCTCTCTCTCTACTTCTCTTCGCTTTCCAGCCGCACTGCGTACGATTAGACCCCGATACGAAACGATTGTGACGATGTCTGTATGAGTCACACAATTCACGCCTGAATTCGTCCGTCTTAGAAACAAACTCCACTCCAAGGATGCCGAAAATGTGTCGAGTTGAGGTTTTATCCCGTTTTTTTTGTCAGTAGTTTTAACCCGTTCACCGCCAAAGTCGCATTTTAGCACCACAATAGTTCAACACCCATGTCACTGAAAGGCATCAAATCAGGACCTGTTATCCGAAGACCCTATTTTCGTCATTTTGGGAGGTAAGGATAGGCCTAATGTTATACATGTCACAGAGGAATTCGCAATATTGCAGATGTTTTATTTTCTCTACCCAGTTAAGTTTAATGGGGGGTTTTGGGCTGAAAAATGGCTGGCAGCGAAAGGGTTAAGTCCCCCTCTGGGGAACGTCTTTTCTAATCCACTATTTTCGTTCACTATATTCGAATCAATTAAACATGTCCAATACAAAAATAAGGTATTTTATTACATTCGTGTACTAGAGACTACAAATAAAATGAACATAACTAGTAGGATTTCACCAGATTTGGTTGGGGGGGGGGGGGGGGGGGGGGGGGAGGGTTAGGATGATGAGGGGAATCTCTTTCATTCTTATATTGCTTTGTCTGTGCTCATTTTCATTTTCCATTTCTACTTTTATATTTGTAACTTTTTTTCCAGAGGGCTGGATGTAAAAAAGCATGTTATTGCTTATTCTATTACCCTCTATAAATAAATAACATTCATTCAATTCAATTCATCTCTCTCTCTCTCTCTCTCTCTCTCTCTCTCTCTCTCTCTCTCTCTCTCTCTCTCTCTCTCTCTCTCTCTCTCTCTCTCTCTCTCTCTCTCTCTTGAATTAAGAGAGAATTTCACGTGACTATTACAAATGTGTGTGAGTGCGTATGCATCCGCGCACGCGTGCGTCAGTGCTTGCGTATGCATCCGCGCACGCGTGCGTCAGTGCTTGCGTGTGCGCGCCTGTGTGCCTGCGTGCCTGCGTGCCTGCGTGTATGCGTGCGTGTGCGACAAGGTCGACAAATATCAAGATCGAATCGAACTGAATCGATTAAAAAACAAAAACGTATGCAGTGTTGCTGGCCTTTTAAACCTTTTCACTCCACGACCATTGTCAACATATAAGAAAGAGATTGCAAACCCCGCTAACGTCCTTTGGCCTTTGGGACTGTCTTTATTGACGAATTAAGTGTAGCATTGTAGAAAGCTGCGTTTGTTTGCTATGGGAAGGCAGAACTAGGATGAGAGAAAGAGACACATAGAGAGAGACAGAGAGAAACGGACGAACAGTCAGAAAAGGACAAGTTAGCAGTCTGTGAAGCAAAAACCGAAACAGAAGAAGAAAAAGACAGACACGCACAGACAGAAGGACAGCGACAGAGAGACAGAGATGAACTGAGATGAGGGTACAAAGGAACTGGGGAGAAAATGTGTTGAAAGATGAGAGAGAGAGAGAGAGAGAGAGAGAGAGAGAGAGAGAGAGAGAGAGAGAGAGAGAGAGAGAGAGAGAGAGAGAGAGAGAGAGAGAGAGAGAGAGAGAGAGAGAGAGAGAGAGAGAGAGAGAGAGATTATCTTCTTTTCTCATCACCCTCTACCCGCCCCCTTCTTCCCATGTGTGGGCATGCACACACACGTCGACACGCGTGATTCGATTATTCGAACGCGCGCGCACGCGCGCACACGCACACGCGCGCACACACGCACGCACACGCACACGCACGCACGCACGCACACACACACACACACACACACACACACACACACACACACACACACACACACAAACACACACGCGCGTACGCACGCACACACACATGCCTACAAGTACATACATAAATACTTACACACAGACACACACACACAGACACCGACACACAGAGACACACACACACACACACACACACACACACACACACACACACACACACACACACACACACACACACACACACACACACACACACACACACACACACACACACACACACACATACAGAGAGAGAGAAAAAACGAAAACGAAAACGAAAATGAAATTTTATTTAACCAGGGAACATGAGATAAGCAAGTTACATGCTTTTTTTCCACCCAGCCCTGGGGAAAAACCAAATAAATCAAACAAAAAATCTAAATAATATATGTACATGCAGAAATGAGAAGAAAAAGGAGGGAGGATGGGGGCAAGAGGCACAGAGGGGGATAAGGATGGAGAAATTTTGGAATTTAAAGTACAAAAAAAAAGAAGAAGAAAAAGAAGAAAAAAGTCACATCATGCAAACATAAAATCAGCAAAGGATAACACTCCTCATCATTATCAGTAATAGTAAGATAGTAATAAACAAATCAAGTTATATCATACAAAAGTATCAAACACATATATGTTATCACATATTATAACAAAATCAGCAATCATAAATATCATCATTCACATGTTTTCTTTTAATCTCTGAAATAGAATATTTTGATACGCGTTGTTGATGCTTTTCTGCTTAAGATTAGTGTTAAGGAATTCCAAAGAGTACCACCTGAGTATGTTAAGCTTGTTTTGAAAAGATCAGTTCTAGGTTTTGGAATAACAACATTGTTAGTATATCTAGATTGGTTGATTGGAAACTTTTTAATTAATGTTGGAGGTGCAAAACTATTGATTATGCTAAACATCATGACAGCTTTGTTGTATTGAAGTGTGTCTGTAAGAGGTAAAAAATGTATTGCGATGTAATCTTGAAAAGTTAGAGAAGACGATTTTAGGAGGACTGCTTTAACCCTTTCACCGCCAGCTGTATTTCAGCCAAAAATGTCCATTAAATTTACTTGGGTAGAGAACAAAATCTGTCTGCAGTATTGGGGATTCTTATGTGGCATATTAGCCATATATAAGATAAGGTCTACCCTTACATCCCAAAACTGAGACAATAGGGTCTTTTACCCCAATCTGATGCATTTTAGTGACATAGGTGTTAAATCACTGTGGTGCTAAAATGCGACTTCGGCGGTGAAAGGGTTAAGGGCTCACTTATGAACATTGATTAATGGCTTTAAGGTGTTGGCACTACTTGAAACGAAGAGTGTAGAGGCGTAATCTATGTGTGGTTGAATACATGCATAAAAGAAGTGCTTACGGGCATCGAGATTAATTAAGTTTTTAATTTTAGAGAGGAGGAAGACTTTTCGTGAGACACGTTTGCTCAAACTACTAATATGGGAGACCAAGAAAGATTATTGTCTAAGGTAACCCCTAACACTTTGTGAGAACTGACTACTTCAATTTGTTTATTGTGAATATATATTGGAGGCAAAGGAAAGGTTAAGTTTTGTCGTTTTTGTCGTGATGTTACTATCATACATTTTGTTTTTTGTTCATTCAATGTCATGTGGTTAAGTTCTGTCCATTCAACTAGCTGATCTATATTTTCTTGCAATTTAAAGGATAACTGATTGAGATCAGTATGGTTAGTGTGAATTGACGTATCATCGGCAAACATCTCACAAGGGTCTTTAATATGAAGAGGAAGATCATTGACATACAGTAAAAACAAAAGCGGACCTATAACTGATCCTTGTGGAACCCCGAATTTGATTGGTAAAGAACTAGATTGTTTATTATGAAGGAAAACAGTCTGCTTACGATTTGTAATAAATGATTTGATGAACTGAAAGACAGATTTTTGAAAATCTATATATTGCCATTTTCCGCAGTAGTAGATTATGGTCGATTACATCAAATGCTTTGGCGAAGTCTACTAAAAGGACCCCTGTAATTTTTAAATCATCTATGTTATTGGTCAACAAGATTAGTCAAAGCTGTGTGGCAAGAGTGATTTGATCTAAAGCCAGATTGATTAGGGTGTATTAAATCATATTTAGATAAATGAGAAATTATATATTTGCTAAAATGCTTTTCTAGAGGTTTAGAAATAACAGAAACGAGCGAAATAGGTCTATAGTTTGAAGGGTCAGCTTTATCACCAGATTTAAAAAGTGGTATAACTTTAGCTTGCTTCAGAATGTTAGGAAAATAACTTTTATCGATACAGAGGTTGTATAGATAAGTCAGTGTGTCTGTAATGAGAGGAGCACTAAGTTTAAGAATAATTCCATCTAAACCATCAAGACCACGTGTACCTGTTTGTTTTAAATGATTAAGATAAAGATAAACATCACAAACTGTTTATTGCAGGAACAGCTAGTTCGGATTTAATTTCTTTTGACACACAAAAATCTTTCAGCAATTTGAGATCATTTTGTTCAGACCTATCATGTTTAACGGTAACGTTAGCTACATTAGAAAAATGACGATTTAGTGAATCGGCTGACATTTATGTGGGAACAACGGATGTTTTGTCTGAGTTTTTACGGGTTAGAGTGTTCATAGCTTTCCAAATGGGCTTTGAGTTATTTTTAGAATAACTGAACACTAAATCATTAAAATATTTCTTTTTTGAACCGCGAAGCATGGATGTAACTGTATTTCTCTGTTTTTTGAATTGTTCAAATTGTTTGGATTTCAAGAAAGTATCTCTAATTCGAATAGCTTCTTCGATTTTCTCTGTAAGCCACGGTGGCTTTGGTAAATATCTAACTCTTTTTGTGACAAAGGGTGCATGTTTGTTATAAATTTCAAAAGCTAAATCAGGATCAGTGAACTGATAGACTTGAGACAGCGGAGATTGGGCAAGATCTTCCAGAAAGGCATCCTTATTAAAATTAGCGAAGGATCTGTACGTAATTACTTTATGGCCAGGTTTAGGAACCCTGGCTCCTTTTTTGAGCCACGTTACACAGATAGGTAAGTGGTCACTACAACCACAATGGGGAGAACATATTTCAATTATATTATCTTTTTTACTTGAGTACACGTGGTCTATCAGTGTTTCAGATGAGGAGGTAATTCGTGTTGGCGTACTGATTAGTTGATTCAGACCGAAATTGTCATAAAGTTGGTTCCATTTACTATTGTTTTTATTGAGATCAATATTAAAATCACCCAACAGAATAACTTCATTTCCAGTCAAAGAAACAGCCTCCATCATGTCATTAAATTTATCATACCAGTCACTTCGTTCTGCGGGGTTCCTGTACAAAAATCCGATTAAAATAGGTTTACTCTTTTTAATATTAGCTTCAAACGAAACCGAATCAACGCCGTAGTTTTCAAAGTAGTTAATCCGTTTACAGTTAAGAGACAGACACGTATAAAACAATCAGGCCAGTTTGAAGTGGACGAGAGAGAGAGAGAGAGGAGAGAGAGAGAGAGAGATCTTCAGAGAGAGAGAAGAGAGAGAGAGAGAGAGGAGAGAGAGAGAGAGAGAGAGAGAGAGAGAGAGATAGAGAGAGAGAGAGAGAGAGAGAGAGAGAGAGAGGGGAGACAGACAGACAGACAAATAGACACACACACACACACACACACACACACACACACACACACACACACCACACACACACACACACACACACACACACACACACACACACGTTTTGCTTTCATCGCTTTTGATGATGTCATAATAATAGCTTATTGATCTCCGATGAACATAAACCATGCCTGTCAGGGATAGATACACACGCGCACATAATAGATAGCTGCTTACTGCTTGTGCTATCCAGCAAGCCATTTGGTGTCAGTTTTACTACAATGAAGGGGAGGTTTGGTTTAAAACAACACTCATGAATTTATCCTTCCAACAAAAATATCATCGCCATCATCATCATCATCATCATCATGTCACTGGGTACAATACGTCGTCGTCGTCAATATCATCATCATCATTATCATCATCATCATCATCATCATCATCATCATCATCATCATCATCATCATTCATCGTCGTCGTCGTCGCCGTCGCCGTCATCATCATCATCATCATCATCATAGTCATTATTATTATCATCGATATTATCATCGATATATTCGTCATCTTAGCCATCATCATACCGCCACAACATCTACACCACTACAGCACAATCTGTGTATACGTGTGTAGTGTGTGTGAGTGCGTCACGTGCGTGCGCGCGTGCGTGCGTATGTGCACACGCGCGCTTGCTTGCGTGTCTTGCGTACAAAAGAAGAAGGGGAAAAAAACACCCCACAAACTTACACAACATCATTCTCTCTCGTTCCACACCCACCCATCCACCCACCCATCCACCCACCCATCCACCCACCCATCCATCCATACACCCACCCATCATCCATACCATACACCCACCCACCCATCCATACACCCACCCATCCATCCATACACCCACCCATCCATCCATACACCCACCCACCAGTCCATCCATCCATCCACACATCCATCCATCCACCCATCCATCCACCCACTCCATCCACCCACCCATCCACCCACCCATCCATCCATCCATCCACAAAAACATTCCCCAACAATCTCTTACCCCGGTTCTGGCAGGCATGGACCCTCGCCTCATCTGCTGCCTCCGCTCTCTGATGAGCCTCCGCTCCTGGGCGAAGTCGATGGGCTGGTCGTTGTCCGGGATGTTGTACAGGGGAGGGGCGGGGGCCCCCTCGTGGCTCGTCGTGCTGCTGCTGCTGCTGCTGCTCGTCACCCCCGAGTAGCTCTTCCTCCTCGCACGCAGCAGCTTGGGTAAGGGAAGGCTGGAGAAATTCATCTTCGGTTGAGTTGCTGAGAGGATGATGACGATGATACTACTGATGATATCAACTGGCACCGATCTTCAATGCGTCCGTCTTCCCGTGTGGCTGGGGAAATTCGTCTTTGGTTTATTTACGGAGATGATGATGACGATGATATTGATGATATCAACTGGCACCGATCTTCAATCAATGTGTCCGTCTTCCTGTGTGGCTGGGGAAATTCGTTTTTGGTTGATTTGCGGAGAGGATGATGATGATGATGGTGATGACGATGATGACTACGACGACGACGACGATGA
>CM065686.1:20789294-20819294 GCA_017654935.2 Phymorhynchus buccinoides | reverse complement strand
CTCTCCGGCATCTCCGCCAAGGAGGAATCGCCGTTTTGACGGTTTGGTTTCTAGGAAACCAGAGCAAAGTGAGTGTTCCGATCCTTGAAAAGGCTGTCTTTCTGGTGATCTCGACGTGTTTCTTGCAAACCTCATCCGTCAGGGTCCACCTTTACCCTACCTACACACGACACCTATTGTGGGGATAGGACACTAACCTATGTAGAGTGGCACAGAGGTAACGCGTTCGCCTCGTGCACGATTAACCCGAGTTCGAACCTGGGCACAGGGGATTTTCCCTCTCACTCTGCACATGGACACTACATCTAGGATCCATGCTCTGCACTAGTAGGCCTTATGGTCTGAACGCGGAGTCTTTCAGATGAGACGACAAACCGAGATCCCGTGTGCCCATGCACTTAGTACACGTTAAACCCAGAGGCAACGAAAAAGTTGTCATTTGGTCAAAATGTAACCACCACCACCACCACCACCACCACTCTTTTCCTTCCTCATCAGTCACACAAAAATCGCATACAAAAAACAGCCTCTGGCTGCGACGCTCTCCCCAGGTGGGAGCAACCCGAATTTCACAGAGATGCCTCTGTGACTATAAAATACCAAATACTAACCACAGAACCCGCCATGTTTTAAAGAATGTGAACTAAGTACAGGGACTTCTCTGGTGTTGCAGTACCTCCAGGATCGTCCCACTAACTGTATGTCTATAAATGTATGTCCCATACGTACCATAGGTCGGGGACGTTACACGCATTTTCTTTGACCTATGCTAGGAAAGTAGAGGTTATTATCGTCTTGCGTAATTATACAACGTGAGCCTTCTTTTCGTTGAGCAGCCTTCTTGTAACTTTTACGAGGAGCTAAACAAAGTTTACCGAGGCACGCCATTGAAGTGTAAGTTTCTTCTTCTTCTTCTTCTTCTTCTTCTTCTTCTTCTGCTTCTTTTAACCCTTTCATCGCCAGCCAGGCAACATGCAAAAAGCGCGACTCTCTGAATATTCCCATTTGCGCGACCATACGAAAAGAACGAATGTCACTGACAGAAAGAGCGAATGTCACTGACAGAAAGAGCGAATGTGACTGACAGAAAGCGAGAGGGTCGTTGAGGATTGGGATGGGGCAAGGCAAGGCAAGGCAAGGCAAGGCAAGAAATTTATTTCATACCCCATTTGGGCACAGAAATATAAAAACCTTACAAGAAAAAATGTCTGTTACTTTCTTACTATCCCTAACCCTATCCCTAACCTATCCCTAACCCTAACCCTATCCCTAACCTATCCCTAACCCTATCCCTAACTTTCTGAGTTTTATGCGACTCTCTGAAATTCGCTCTTTTTGTCATTACTGTTCGCTCTTTTCGGCATCTTGTAGTTCGCGCATTTCGCATCGCGCTTTTCGAATGCTCCGGCCAGCCATATTTCAGCCATATATGTCCATTAAATGTACGATTTTGTAGAGAACAAAATCCATCTGCAGTATTGAGGATTCTTCTGTGACATATATAAAATAAGGTCTATCCTTCCTTCCCAAAAGTAAGACAATAGGGTCTTTGGATAATAGACCCCAATTTGATGCCTTTTAGTGACATAGGTGTTAAATCACTGTGGTGCTAAAATGCGACTTTGGCGGTGAAAGGGTTAAAGGAGGGGTCTCATAAAAAAGAGGGCAACAAAAGAGAGAGAGACTTGCGTGATGATGATGATATTGTCTACCTCCAAGTAATGCATCTCAATAGGGACGTACGAAATAGAGTTAACCACGCATGTAACGTTTTAGTCCACGTTCCAGAAAAGGTAGCTAAGTTACAAAACATAGCTTAACACTCACTACTCATTGATGCGAAGCTAAGCAAGGGTGCTGTTCATGGAAGAGACTGCAAGCGAGACAGTCGTTAGCTGAGCTTAGCTACATGCTCAGGATAGTGCTCTACAGTCTTCCCATTACTGTCGGAGTGCGTGATTGGAATCATCATCTAGGGCGAATACTCCTCTGTCTCTCTCTATCTGTATCTGTTTTTCCGTCTCCGTCTCTCTCTCTCTCTCTCTCTCTCTCTCTCTCTCTCTCTCTCTCTCTCTCTCTCTCTCTCTCTCTCTCTCTCTTTCTATGAACATATTTCATGAATATGCTATGCTTGCGCGTATATTGCATACATGAGTGTGTGTGTGTGTGTGTGTGTGTGTGTGTGTGTGTGTGTGTGTGTGTGTGTGTGTGTGTGTGTGTGTGTGTGTGCTTAATTTAACCCTTTCGCCGCCAACGTCACATTTTTGCACCACAACGATTTAACACCCATTTCACTAAAAGGCATCAAACCAGGGTCTGTTAATCCAAAGACCCTATTTTCTTCATTTTGGGAGGTAAGGATAGGCTGTACTTTGTGCATGTCATAGAAGAATCCCCAATTATTAAAGATGATTATTTTTTCTCTACCAGGTAAGTATAATGGCTTCTTTTTAAAAAAGATTGCGTCGACGAAATGGCCGGCGGCGAAAGGGTTAAAAAAAAAACACCCGCGTTACTGTTAGGCTAGCATTGAGAATGGCCGGATAAAGGGAGAATAGTAAAGGGAGAGGAGAGTGGGCTAATTTGTAGCTTAGACTCCCCCTCCTCTCCACTCCCCAACCCCCCCCCCCCCTTTCCATCACGTTTTTGCATTGAAAATGTTCACGGGGAAGCAGCATTCTGGCATTCTCGAGAAAAGGGATAGGGTTAATTAAAGGGCCAGCCAAGCCGCACGTCAGCTAAAATCGCAAGACTCTACGATACGATTCGATTCACGTGGTCTCCAAGAAAAAAAAAAAAAAATGCGATTCTCGCGCTTCGAGATCGCGTCGTGATCGAATCGTATCGTACAGTCGCGCGATTTTAGCTGACGTGTGGCTGGCCCCATAATTATAGGAGTCGGCCCAGGGTTATTATTGCCATGGAATTGAAAGAACCAGACTTAGATTCGTCATTACACTATATTGTGGCGGTACCATAGCCGATGAGGTTTAACCGAGGCGTGGTTACCGCTACACCTACCTGTATTAATATATTAAAAAAATCGGGACTTTACTGGTTTCGTACTGCCTCCGGGCATTGCCTCCAGTATTGCTCCCACCATATTTGTATTTACAAATGTCCCATATGTGTCTGATTCAGACCAAGAGGACGTAAAACACCATTTTCGCTCGCGAACCAGACTTTGATTCGTCATTACACTATATTGTAGCGGTACCATAGCAAATGAGAACCAGACTTAGATTGAGAGTCGTAAACATGAATGGGGGGGGGTTCTAATCCACAGGTCTGCCAGAGAGTGTACAAAAACGGGAGGAAGACCGGGTGGAGGCGGTTCTATTACAGAAATATTACCTTCGACAATCACATAACGCTGTACATTGATTTTGGTGTGTTTTTCTTAAAGGGGTACACTGACGGATGAGGGTGGGGTTTTTTTTGCAAGGAACGCGTCGCGGACACCCGAAAGACAGCCTTTTCAAGGATCGGAGCACTCACTTTGCTCTGGTTTCCTAGAAATCAAACCGTCAAAAACGGCGATTCCTCCTTGGCGGAGTTGCCGGAGAGATAAGCCATTTTGGATGGGGTGGGTGGAGGCCACTGAGAGTGGTTGAAGCTTTTTCTCCTTTGAAGTGCAGTAAAAAAAAAAAAATATTGGAGCTATTTCCTTTGTTGTGAGCGAAACTCCTGTTGGTAAACTGTATACAAAACTGTATAAAAAGGCTTATATTGAGGATATTTCGTGCAAACGATTTGGTCTAACTCAGGCGGCCATTATAAAAGAACTGAAAGAATTTGACTTTCAGCACCTCCGCCAAGGAGGAATCGCCGAGTTGACGGTTTGATTTCTAGGAAACCAGAGCAAAGTGAGTGTTGCGATCTCTGTAAGGGGTGTTTTCCTGGTGATCTCGATCCGTGTTTCTTGCAAAAACGTATCCGCCAGGGTGCCCCTTTAACATCGTTTGTGGTTCCCCCCACTGAGTAAATGATTTGATTTTGCCATCCGCAGGTGAGAGAGAGAGAGAGAGAGAGAGAGAGAGAGAGAGAGAGAGAGAGAGAGAGAGAGAGAGAGAGAGAGAGAGAGAGAGAGAGAGAGAGAGAGAGAGAGAGAGAGAGAGAGAGAGAGAGAGAGAGAGAGAGAGAGAGAGAGAGAGAGAGAGAGAGAGAGAGAGAGAGAGAGAGAGAGAGAGAGAGAGAGAGAGAGAGAGAGAGAGAGAGAGAGAGAGAGAGAGAGAGAGAGAGAGAGAGAGAGAGAGAGAGAGAGAGAGAGAGAGAGAGAGAGAGAGAGAGATGGAGAGAGAGAGAGAGAGAGAGAGAGAGAGAGACAAAATTAAATCAGACGGAACACCACAAAGTCATGGTGTGGCGTCAAGGGCTAAGACCCATATTTCCACCTAAGCAGCTTACTCAGCGAAGAATAATACAGAACTCTTGGCTTGACTATTGTATTCTGTGCTAGGTTTCCCAGAAATGTAATCATTTGTCAAATTCAGAAGAGAGAGATACACACTGGTGGAGAGAGAGAGAGAGAGAGAGAGAGAGAGAGAGAGAGAGAGAGAGAGAGAGAGAGAGAGAGAGAGAGAGAGAGAGAGAGAGAGAGAGAGAGAGAGAGAGAGAGAGAGAGTGAGAGAGAGAGAGAGAGAGAGAGAGAGAGAGAGAGAGAGAGAGAGAGAGAGAGAGAGAGAGAGAGAGTAAAAAACATATGTTCCCAATTTAAAACTTCAGCTTTCTTTTGTAAAACCAGATAAACTATATTACAAACTGTCAAGTTTGCATGTGTTTTATTTTTCGCCCATTCTGCAAATTTCCCACATCATAAACAACTCTGTTTACAGTTTACCTGTCAAGCAAACGACATTCTATCTCTTAACCCTTTCACCGCCAGCCATATTTCAGCCCAAAAGTGTCCATTAAATTTACTTAGGTAGAGAACAAAATCCATCTGCAGTATTGGGGATTCTTCTGTGACATATATAGAATAAGGTCTATCCTTACTTCCCCAAACTAAGACAATAGGGTCTTTGGATAATAGACCCCAATTTGGTGCCTTTTAGTGGCATGGGTGCTAAATCATTGTGGTGCTAAAATGCGACTTTGGCGGTGAAAGGGTTAAAGAAAAAAACAAAAACTAGCCCAACAAAATAAAATAAAGCAATGGTATGAAAAAAACCCAGCAAACAAGATGCATCAAAAATGACATGTAAGGTTGAAGCCAAAAGGCAAATACATCATAAAGCAAGCCCCCCCCCCCCATCTCTCCTCTTCTTACTCACGCATATCCCCAACCCTAAGTTCTCTGAAAGCTAGAATAGAACAGGAAGAAAGCAAAGGGGAGGAACAATAAATTATATAATTATCAGTTTTTCTTTAGCTAAAGGAAACTCAGAGAGGGTAGTGTGTGTGTGTGTGTGTGTGTGTGTGTGTGTGTGTGTGTGTGTGTGTGTGTGTGTGTGTGTGTGTGTGTGTGTGTTGTGTGTGTGTGTGGGGGGGGGGGGTGCGTGCGTGCGTGCGTGCGTGTGTGTGTGTGTGTGTGTGTGTGTGTGTGTGTGTGTGTGTGTGTGTGTGTGTGTGTGTATGCGTGCATGTATGTGTGTGTGCGTGTGTGTGCGTGCGCGCGTGCATATGCGTAAGTGTGCACATGCGTGGACGGAAATGTACGCATATACTACTTACACACAAAGTCAATAAGACATAAACCTGCCAAATCATTAGACAGCAAAGCGATTTTGCTGACACGTACAACTATTATATCTCTTCCATATGATAACCTTATACGAACATTCATTCATTCACTCGTTCGTATATTTTGACAAGCTATTGTATTGTATTTTGCATTCCATTTACCGGCATTTCTCCAAACTCGTTTAGAAAGGAACAAATAAGAAACAACAAGAGTTCAAATACCACTGCAACTCCTCGCTCTTTGATATTGATTAATAATACCTTTAATTTTGTTCATCATTACATTACTTGGTTTAAATACAGTCTCCATCTGTTCAATCAATTGTGCAATTATGATGTTAATTTAAGGAGCACGGTATAAGCTTCGAGCTTGTTGTTGCTCTAATTGTCTTTCTGTTTGACTGTGTTTTCAAATGAATAAAGATTTGCTTAAACCAACTCTTCGCTCTTCTGGTAGAGTTAAACAGTAGGCCTACTGATTTTTAGAAAAACTACCCAACTGTCTGCAACATTTAATACATTATGATCATAAGTACTTCAGCATTATTCATTTGTTATATATAGCCGACTAAAACAAACAAATCTATCAAACTACATTCCAACCTTGTGATAGACAATCTGGATGAATTAACACCAAAATGAAGGGACATTCTTTTTACACAAAAAGCACAAACTATGCACTAACAGCTGATAACTATGGACCTGTTGATAAATATAGACATACACGCGCGCGCGTGAAATTCACAGAGACGCCACTGTGACTATAAAGTATCAAATACACACATTTATAAGAGAGAGAGAGAGAGAGAGAGAGAGAGAGAGAGAGAGAGAGAGAGAGAGAGAGAGAGAGAGAGAGAGAGAGAGAGAGAGAGAGAGAGAGAGAGAGAGAGAGAGAGAGAGAGAGAGAGAGAGAGAGAGAGAGAGAGAGAGAGAGAAAAAATTAAATTAAATGGAAATTTTTATTCCATAAGGCCAAGGCCCCCATTGGAAGGGGGGGAACATAGCAAATACATATAAACATCAGTACATGCACAAATAAGCATTCAGGTTATAGCAATCTGCTGCGCTTAGAGAGAGAGAGAGAGAGAGAGAGAGAGAGAGAGAGAGAGAGAGAGAGAGAGAGAGAGAGAGAGAGAGAGAGAGAGAGAGAGAGAGAGAGAGAGAGAGAGAGAGAGAGAGAGAGAGAGAGAGAGAGAGAGAGAGAGAGAGAGAGAGAGAGAGAGAGATGAGAGAGAGGGAGGGAGGGAGAGACTGACAGACAGACAGACAGAGAGCCAGTCAGACAGACAAACAGACGGATACAGACAGAGAAGGAGGCAGGCACACAACCCAAATAATCGAGCCCAAACAACTCTCCTCACTACCTGTTCTAAATACGACGCTTCATTTCAATCGATCAGCCCTACAACGACGATGACACGAACACAGCGATATCAGTCAGGAAACAACTCTTACGTCATTATTGGCCATTTCCAGCTATTTCGGTTTTCTGCTTGAAGAACAAAACAAAAAAGGCGAGTCAGTTGCTTTTCGTAGAACACAGTAGGCCTTATGGCCAACGTTTATGATTATTATAATAATAATAATAAAAACAACAAGTGCAACTCCGAGCGGCTGCAACGTCCCCTCGCAGCATCGCCGAGGTACTCCGAAATCGGAATGTGTCGGCTGTATACATACATAAAAACGCATCAAAACAGCACGTAACTACATAAAAACGCATCAAAACAGCACGTAACTGAATAGTTTTTTTTTATATATAGCCTTGGGGTTCGGACCCGTGATTTGAGCGCGCGCGATCATGCGCACACGCGCGCACAGAAAAATTCATGACAACTGTGTTATAGACCATTCATCAAGAAATGTTGTGAAAAAAAACTGCATTAAAATACATGCAAAACTTCGCGAGATATTAGCGATTATGTGTTTTGGGGTTTGAACCCCGTAACTGGCGCGACCTTGACCTTAATGTAAAACTAAATAGGATAGCTTGCATCTTGGCAAACTAGTATACCAAATTTGATGATGATAGACTAAATAGTTCTTGAGAAAAACGGACGAATAGCCGGACGGACGGAGGCACGCCGGACGGACGGACGGACGGACGGACGGACGGACACCGGACGGACACCGGACGGACGGACGGACGGACGGACACCGGACGGACGGACACCGGACGGACGGACGGACACGGACGGACGGACGGACACCGGACGGACGGACACCGGACGGACACCGGACGGACGGACACCGGACGGACGGACGGACCAGACAAAAACAATAGCTCCCCGAACCTTCGGCTCGGAGACCAACAATGTCCATTTTAAGAATATACAACTCCACTTTAGTTTAAGGCCCCTACAGCATCAAATCGCCTATACCCCCGTGTATATGTTACACCCAATCCGTGAAATTGCCTATTTCATGAAATGGGCAAAATGCTTTCCCCAATTTATGAAATGGACAATGTATATCACATTTTTGAATCCCCATTCACACAGGTATTGATTCAGATTGATTCAATGGTATCACACTTTTCTACATTGTATTTGCACCCCTATCCTGCCCCCCAACTCGACCAGATGCTAAGCTGGGGCATGCCTGAGCCACATGTTGAATCAAATGCTTTATCTTAAGTCTGAATAAAATAATTTTCACGCATCTACAGATGAGATTTCCCATTCGTTTGAACCAATTCTTGATCTGTGTGTGCTAATGAACAAAAACTATTTTTCATTCATATTGCTTTTCTCAATTGCAAGTAATAAATTGGCTATTTCACGAACTGGGCAAACCATTTTGAATGGGCAATTTCATGGATTGGGCGTAACATATATATAACCTGGCCTAAGAGGAACAATGTAGGCTCAACTCTTCATTGCTTACACTATCATCTTCCTCCCCCACCCAGAGTGTTCCTTTACATGTATTGTTCTGCCCTGTTGCAGCGTTTATAACGTCTCGTTTGGGATTCTGCAATTCTGGCCTTCCGTTGGAAGAAATTGCGCGTCTTCAGCGAATTCCAAACAGTGCTCGAGCTCGACTCTTTCAGCGTGATCAGGCTAAGGGCCAGCCACACGTCCACTAAAATCGCACCACCGTACAGTACGATTCGACCACGTGGCCTCCAAGAACAAAATGCGCACTATGCGCTGTAAGCACGTAAAAAATAAAAAATAAAAAAAACCCACGGTTGCTACAAGTTGATAAGAGCACAGGGATAAATCCCGCTGCCTGGTATGACCAAATTGATAGCGAGGCTTCCCAAGGTATGTATAATATCAATTAAACAAAACTGCCAATCCGATTTAGCAGTCAAGTCTCAAGTGAAAATGATCTTCATTGAGGGCTAAAGAATAAAATAATTGACAAAGCTTTTTGTTTCATCCTGTCCTCAGCAATCCCGGATTAAACGTTTCCAGGCATCAGAATTGTCAGATGATTCAGAGGATTAATACTTTCTGACAGAGGATTGGCTTCTCTTTTCAGAGGTTTTGGCTTTTGATTCAGTGTTATCTTTTCTGTTAAGTAGCATTTTAAAGTGATTTCTCAATTTATTAAGCCTTTTTGGTCGAAACACTTTAGATTTTAAATGTAATTTATTGTTTGACTGATTCATACATTTTTATACATGTACAAATATTAATTAATATGCTTAATATTGAAAATGCATATTGATGGATGGGTGTGTGAGAGAATGACGGAATTGTGGAGTGGAGGGATGAGATAGGGAAATAACATATGGTATAACAAGCCTTTCTGGTCATGTTGGGAACTTATTTCAGTGTTGTCCCTCTTCAGTCCAGGGCCTTGATGTCCCTTTTACGGCCGTTTTCAGAAGATTGGACTTCAGACTATTCTGATGCCTGTGTTTTAGATGTACTCGGGACTAGGCTACATTTCCAGGTGAGAAACAGCCCGACATTCACAGAGACCGGTATCTGTGAATAAAAACAACAACAACAAAATACACCAAATACCAATACACCTGCATGCTCTCAGTTCGGGGGGGGGGGGGGGGGGGGGGGGTGGAGGGGAGGGGGGGGGGGGGATGGGGTGATTCGAAGGATGGGGAGAGGGGAAGGGTGTAGTGGGAGAGAGTTGATTGATTCACCTGTGTCCAGTGGCTTTTTGCCACCGGTAATCTGCTAAAATTGACAGAAATGAAGGGTAATGACTGCTCTGTCTATCAGTCCGTCTATTTGTCTGTCTGTCTGCCTGTCTATTTGTCTGTCTGTCTATCTGTCTGTCTGTCTGTCTCTGTTTCTGTCTGTCTCTCTGTCTCTGTCCTTCCCCTATATATATATATATATCTGGTTTAAATGTTTTATTTTCCAAATCAACATGAACAACAACTATGACATAACTGAAGCAACTCTCTCTCAATCTCTCTCTCTCTCTCTCTCTCTCTCTCTCTCTCTCTCTCTCTCTCTCTCTCTCTCTCTCTCTCTCTCTCTCTCTCTCTCTCTCTCTCTCTCTCTCTCTCCACAATCACACAGGAATGTGCTGAGACAGATACAGCAAGTGACACACGGTGTATAATATTGATTAAAAAATATGATAATATGATAATATAACAATAATAATATAATAATTATACCTAAACAGCTTCCTTGCACTTCAGTTTCTAAATGGTACTCATCGCTCATTTTCTCCCGGATAGAAAGGCTTCACCCCCCGTGGGAATACCGGGGGAGGGGGGGTATTTTGCATAATAGTTCCCCCACCTTCTGGAAGTTCTGTGCTTGTAGCTTCCTCTAATCTGTCACTCTCTTTGACTCTGCCTTTTCCCTTTGCTTACTGTCATCTACGATCTTTCTGTCTTACCGGTCCATTCTCCTGCCTTTTTTTTTTTTTTAAAGGAACGCTTTCAAAAAGATTTCCTTCAGCCGAAGTCGGACTTGCTTGGGCCTAACTATTTCTTAGTTAGGCGCATAGCGGCAGCATGACGCATCTGAGCTGATAATTGACAGGAAACTGTCTGAGCGATAGAAGAA
This sequence comes from Phymorhynchus buccinoides, assembly GCA_017654935.2. NCBI lineage: Eukaryota > Metazoa > Mollusca > Gastropoda > Neogastropoda > Raphitomidae > Phymorhynchus > Phymorhynchus buccinoides. Next base: position 20,808,615 of record CM065686.1, on the reverse strand, counting down.
GAAGAAGAAAGGCTTCACCCGCATCAACAGTTATAGTAGCTAATGGGCACTAGCAAAAAAGAATTGATTCTAACGTCACTGATTGCTAATCCGTTGCTATTCTTGTTTTCCTTTTTCAGAAAAGGTCAGATCATTATTTCCGGAATAGAACAGTTATTGTCTTCGATCATTCTGTAATTAATCCGCGATAATGAGAACTGATTGCCTCGTTAGCAAGAGATGCACACAAGGGTCGTACAATGTCTCAGAGCAGGGTAATAAATATAATTTTAAAATAATTAGTGACAAAATATGTTCTGGTGGGTTTAGAGGTATGGCACTAAAGCAAACTAATATCCGATGGACATAATTATTTTATTTAAAATATAAAACCTCACAATAGGATTCAAAGACCTTTGATTTTATAAATGTGTTTCGGGTCCGTGCATTGAAGTTTTCTCTTTTTTCTTTTTCAAATAAGAAATCAATGTTGCAAACAAAATGACTACAATCAATTTTGTTTTCAATCAGCATAAAGCCGTGTACACACATAAGCGGATATTCCATGCGAAAACCCGTGCGCAATCCATAAATAAGTGAAACAAAGAAGGGAAAAGATTTGCGCACATGTCCGAATTTCCCTATATATGCGTACAGTTTTATCCTTCTTTCTTCCACTTATTTAGGGTTTTCCGTGCGGAATTTACGCTTCTAATGTGCACCCGGCCTAACACTCACGCAAACGAACACAGCACATTCACATTCCAAACACCGCAAGTAATGGCACTAATCAAAGATAGGTCTTAAGTGCATGAACTTCCGCATTATTCATACCTTCAAACAAAATCTACTTTGCACTGGATTATTCGATTAACCTTCTCGTTTGATAGACATTGATTTTTTGTCCTATTCATTAGACGACCAGTGACGTTTAAATTCAAGTTCAAGCATACTTTAATATTTCCAAAAGAGAAATTCAGGTTAGGTGCAACAACATGACAGAGATACAACATAACTGAAAGAACGTTAATCAAACGTGTGAAACAAAATTATACCAACCAAATCATTGTTATTAAAATTCATTACATCAACTTAGAAATGTGCACATTTAAAACACAGAGAGAGAGAGAGAGAGAGAGAGAGAGAGAGAGAGAGAGAGAGAGAGAGAGAGAGAGAGAGAGAGAGAGAGAGAGAGAGAGAGAGAGAGAGAGAGAGAGAACAAGAACAAGAACAACGATTTAATGAACTGGGCCATCTGCCCATGTCAAACGGAACAGTGGGGTAGGGGCGATATCAAATAAGAAAAAGAACATAAAAAAATAAAATAAAAAGGCTTGTATTGTGGACATTTCGTGCAAACGAATTGGTCTAAACTCAGGCGGCCATTAAAAAAAAGAATGCACGTGCCTTCTCTTTCACTGTCATGTTCAATTTTTTTAAAATACCATGCTTAATTATCAATGCAACAATTTCATATGGCTATATCAAAAGTTAATTATTGTGGGAAAATGTCATGAGGAGTGTCCAAAACTCATTTGGCAAATCAAAGTTCAGTAGCGTGTGTTTCCTCCCTGTGCCTGGATGACTGCTTCAACCCTGCGTCTCATCCCTCCTGTCAGACTTGTAATAGCTAATTGCTTTAAGGGGTGTTTAATTGTTTTTCTTTGTACATATATACTGATGGAAAAAAGTTAGGGACCAGTCACACACACATGCACAACTTTCCAACCACGAATGGCAATGCAATTTTTGGGGGGCAAGCATTTAATTCATTATCTCGTCAATCAGAGTACCAAATTTCATTCCGATTTCATTATCCGTTTCCATAGACATCCCCCCATAACTCTCCTTTCGTTCTATAGACATTCCTAATTAAATCTGTTTTCATTCTATAGACATTCCTCCATCAATATATTTTCATTCTTTAGGCATTCCTCCATAACTCTCTTTTCATTCTATAGACATTCCTCCATAACTCTGCTTTCATTCTATAGACATTCCTCCATAACTCTCTTTTCATTCTATAGACATTCCTCCATAACTCTCCTTTCATTCTATAGACATTCCTCCATAACTCTCTTTTCATTCTATAGACATTCCTCCATAAATCTCTTTTCATTCTATAGACATTCCTCCATAACTCTCTTTTCAATCTATAGACATTCCTCCATAACTCTCTTTTCATTCTATTTCCTCCATAACTCTCTTTTCATTCTATAGACATTCCTCCATAACTCTCTTTTCATTCTATAGACATTCCTCCATAAATCTCTTTTCATTCTATAGACATTCCTCCATAAATCTCCTTTCATTCTATTCCTATAGACTATTCCTCCATAAATCTCTTTTCATTCTATAGACATTCCTCCATAAATCTCTTTTCATTCTATAGACATTCCTCCATAACTCTCTTTTCATTCTATAGACATTCCTCCATAACTCTCTTTTCATTCTATAGACATCCCTCCATAACTCTCTTTTCATTCTATAGACATTCCTCCATAAATCTCTTTTCATTCTATAGACATTCCTCCATAACTCTCTTTTCATTCTATAGACATTCCTCCATAAATCTCTTTTCATTCTATAGACATTCCTCCATAAATCTCTTTTCATTCTATAGACATCCCTCCATAACTCTCTTTTCATTCTATAGACATCCTCCATAACTCTCTTTTCATTCTATAGACATTCCTCCATAACTCTCTTTTCATTCTATAGACATTCCTCCATAACTCTCTTTTCATTCTATAGACATCCTCCATAACTCTCTTTTCATTCTATAGACATTCCTCCATAAATCTCTTTTCATTCTATAGACATTCCTCCATAACTCTCTTTTCATTCTATAGACATTCCTCCATAAATCTCTTTTCATTCTATAGACATTCCTCCATAAATCTCTTTTCATTCTATAGACATTCCTCCATAACTCTCTTTTCATTCTATAGACATCCCTCCATAACTCTCTTTTCATTCTATAGACATTCCTCCATAAATCTCTTTTCATTCTATAGACATTCCTCCATAACTCTCTTTTCATTCTATAGACATCCCTCCATAACTCTCCATTTCATTCTATAGACATTCCTCCATAACTCTCTTTTCATTCTATAGACATTCCTCCATAAATCTCTTTTCATTCTATAGACATCCCTCCATAACTCTCTTTTCATCTATAGACATCTCCATAACTCTCTTTTCATTCTATAGACATTCCTCCATAAATCTCTTTTCATTCTATAGACATCCCTCCATAACTCTCTTTTCATTCTATAGACATCCCTCCATAACTCTCTTTTCATTCTATAGACATTCCTCCATAACTCTCTTTTCATTCTATAGACATCCCTCCATAACTCTCTTTTCATTCTATAGACATTCCTCCATAACTCTCTTTTCATTCTATAGACATTCCTCCATAAGACATCTCCATAACTCTCTTTTCATTCTATAGACATTCCTCCATAACTCTCTCATTCTATAGACATCCTCCATAACTCTCTTTTCATTCTATAGACATTCCTCCATAACTCTCTTTTCATTCTATAGACATTCCTCCATAACTCTCTTTTCATTCTATAGACATTCCTCCATAACTCTCTTTTCATTCTATAGACATCCCTCCATAACTCTCTTTTCATCTATAGACATCTCCATAACTCTCTTTTCATTCTATAGACATTCCTCCATAAATCTCTTTTCATTCTATAGACATTCCTCCATAAATCTCTTTTCATTCTATAGACATCCCTCCATAAATCTCCTTTCGTTCTATAGACATTCCTCCATAAATCTCTTTTCATTCTATAGACATTCCTCCATAACTCTCTTTTCATTCTATAGACATTCCTCCATAACTCTCTTTTCATTCTATAGACATCCCTCCATAAATCTCTTTTCATTCTATAGACATTCCTCCATAACTCTCCATTTCATTCTATAGACATTCCTCCATAAATCTCTTTTCATTCTATAGACATCCCTCCATAAATCTCTTTTCATTCTATAGACATTCCTCCATAAATCTCCTTTCTTTCTATAGACATTCCTCTATATAGACTTTTCATTCTATAGACATTCCTCCATAAATCTCATTTTAATTCTCTACACATTCGGACATCGTACGTCCCTTTTTAACTTTTTTTTCTTTTTTTTTCATTCTATTATATTTTTAGACATTCAATCAACACGAACCTTTTGTGTTCTCTATCTCTCCACTCTCTAGACACCCCCTCCATAGATCCGTTTTCATATTCTCTAGACACCCCCTCCATAGATCCGTTTTCATATTCTCTAGACACCCCCTCCATAGATCCGTTTTCATATTCTCTAGACACCCCCTCCATAGATCCGTTTTTATATTCTCTAGACATCTCTTCATAATCCCCATTTTCATTCTCCAGCCATCCCTAGTCCATAAAATGAATGTTCTTTTAACCCTTTCACTTTTCATTCATAGACATTCCTCCATAGTCCATAACAATGAATGTTCTTTTAACCCTTTCACTGCCAGCCATCCTCTTTTCAGTCCATACAATGAATCCCTCCATTTAACCATCTTAACTCACTGCCAGCCATCCTCTAGTCCATACAATGACATGTCCATAACTCTTTTTCAACCCTTTCACTGCCATAACTCCTATCCCTATAAATCCTTTTCATACAATGAACGTCCCTTTTTACTTTTTTTTCTTTTTTAACCCTTTCACTGCCAGCCATCCCTAGTCCATAAAATGAATGTTCTTTTAACCCTTTCACCGCCAGCCATATTTCAGCCAAACATTTCCATTACATTTACCTGGGTAGAGAACAAAATCCATCTGCAGTATTGGGGATTCTTCTGTGACATATATAAAATAAGGTCTATCCTTACTTCCCAAAACTAAGACAATAGGGTCTTTGGATAATAGACCCCAATTTGATGCCTTTTAGTGACATAGGTGTTAAATCACTGTGGTGCTAAAATGTGACTTTGGTGGTGAATGGGTTAAGGTGCTACGTACTTCGTTCAATAAATTATAAAACACGAGGGACTTGGAAGCACATTTCCTATTGACCTTAATGTAGTGGACCCCCACAGTCCTGGTTTTTTTAACCAGCAATATATCTTGTGGAATTAAGCGAAGAGCACAGGTGTTCCGTCGCACACAAAGTCGAGCTATTTAGTTAAAAGACTGAATCTAGAAATCTTAGATTGAAAAAAAAAGCACCAAGTACGTCCTTTAGATATTTTGGCTGTGTGTTCTACATAGTATTTCAAATACATTTATTTCATCAGATCAATTGTAAATACTATTTTTGTTGAGCAGCATCATGAAACATATTTAGTAGAACATGTTCTTAAACAATTCACTTAGTATCGCAAAAATAAATAAAATTGCCCATGAGTGAAAATCTAGCAATTGTAACTGAATAAAACTAATTTACGCACATACTACAACATATTCGTGACTGCTATTTATGAAAAGTTACTTATGGTAAACAAAAGTTGGCTTGAAAAAAACTTGTGAAAACATAGATGAACTAAGTGTTCCTCCCGAAACAGCTGCGAGAAAACAAAAGGAGAGACAGACAGAAGAAATAGAGAGACAGCCAGAGACAGAACAGAAACATGTTTCAGTTGACAGGTAGACTCATAGCCTGAAACAGAATGATGCGAGATGAACAACAACATGCTACACTGTATTATAGGCCTACGGAGCACAACCATCTTAGCTTCTTCTTTTTTTTAAAGACAAAAGAAAAATGGTGAAGTTGCGAGTGAGGGTAAGAGAAAATACATTAATATTATGATCATATTCTTTATCTATATATCAAGTTGTCTGGGCCTTTTCTTCCGACCCTTTTTACTTGCCAAACTAATCAACTCGAGACATCAACAAAGCACGACTCGGGTTCGATGAAGGACTAGGGGCTTTGGAGATTTGTTTCTATTAACTATGGTATGGAACTAAGCCTGCCATCATCAAGGGAGAAAGGTGGCAGAGTGACTAAGACGTTCGCCTGTCAAATGCAATGCGTGACTGCAGCGTGAGTGACCCGGGTTCGAATCCCGGCCTCAACCTTTGTTTGTTTCTTTCTAGTTTGACAGGAAAATCGAACTGAACGTCCAGTCCTTCGGATGGGGACTTAAAGCTAGTGCGCTTTACGCACGTAAAATCCCACGGCAGTTGAAAGTCGGCTAAGAGCAGGGAGAAATCCCGCTGCCTGGTATGGCCAGATTGATAGCTAGGTTTTCCAAGTGTGCCAACACCCCCTCCTCACCCTGTACCCCCCAAAAAAAACACAATTTTCTTTTTTTTTAAATGGGTAGGTGCTGCACTTGCGGCGACGCTCTTTAGGGGAGAGCAGTCCGAATTTCACAGAGATAACTCTCTGTGACTAGACTATACCAAATACCAAATACCAAAATACTTCAGTCTTCTTAAAATGTCAACGTCAATATTACAGTCTGGTGACATTAAAATATTGATTGGAAAGGGAAGATGATAATGGAAAGTTTGCAAATTTAGAGAGAGAGTGCAAACAAAAAAGGATGATATAGGAGGGGGGGGGGGGGGGGGGGGGGGTGTGAAGAAGGGAATTGAATGAAGAACAGAATGATGCGACTAATCATGCTAATAAAATGACAGAAAGGAAGATGGAGACAAACAGAGAGTGGGGAGAATAGAGAGAGAGAAAAAAAACCAATATTGCGGCGCGCGCGCGACAAAGAGAAGAGAGAGAGAGTGAGAGAGAGAGAGAGAGAGAGAGAGAGAGAGAGAGAGAGAGAGAGAGAGAGAGAGAGAGAGAGAGAGAGAGAGAGAGAGAGAGAGAGAGAGAGAGAGAGAGAGAGAGAGAGAGAGAGAGAGAGAGAGAGAGAGAGAGAGAGAGAGAGAGAGAGAGAGAGAGAGAGAGAGAGAGAGAGAGAGAGAGAGAGAGAGAGAGAGAGAGAGAGAGAGAGAGAGAGAGAGAGAGAGATTAATTTACTCGCTTTATTGATATAAAAACAAAATCGGAACTTTCCTGGTGTTGCACTGCCTTCGGGCATTGCCTCCAGGATCGTTCCCACCATCGCTATCTCTATAAATGTCCCATATGTGTCTGTTCCAGACCGGAGGACGTTAAATGAATTTTCATTCAAACCAACAAACAAAACAAAGACAGTCGTCCATACATTGTACATTGAAGGGCCAGCCACACGCGTCAGCTAAAATCGCACGACTGTACGATACGATTCGATCACGTGGTCTCCAAGCCCCAGTGTGATTCGCGCTTTGAGGTCACGTGATTGAATCGCATCGTACAGTCGTGCGATTGTAGCTGACGTGTAGCTGGATCTTCACGTCTGAATCAATCGAGCGAAATAAAAGATGACGGCTAGCGCAGTCTATTTTCATCTTCCCCCCTTTTTACAGCCCATTACTTTAAAGAAAAGCGAGCACAGCACAAAGTACGTTATACATGATCGTCAGCAGATAACTCTCTATACCTCACAGAAGATGCGGATGACTATTGCTCTCAAACTAGGAGAAATATCGGCACTAACACTTAGTGCTGCGGCCTTGGAGATTGGTTCGATTACGATACTAATCTGATCTAGCAATGCGTGGATCAGAGACAAAAGTTATCCACGCATTGCTAGATGATTGGCATCGTAATCAAATTTGGTGGAGGGGAGTTAATTAGAAAGAGAGTTTCCCCCTTTGTTCAGTTTCGTTATCTCCTCTCTTGGCCTCACTATTTCATTCTCTGATTAGGATACATTCAGATTGAGATTATTGATGACAGCATCTGCTTTCGTTGCAATATAAATAGGCTATGCCAATAATATGCCTCGCCTGTACTTGTTGGGGTGGGGGCTGTTGGATGCGTGCTTATTTCCGAGTGGGGTGTCTTTTGCCGGTGGGCTCTGCAGTCATGATAAACGTGCTGGTACACCCATGGGAACATTTCACAAGGACTCCTCTGTATCGTATCCGATGGTCACCAAGCCGAGAGTAGCTATGTGCCTCTGTATACTTAATAGAATGTCCATTGTGTGTGCCTGCTCCTAAATAACACAACACGGACTTCCAGGGCTGGATGGAGCAGGGCTGCTCTCGTGTTGATAGGGCAGACGTGGCTGGTGCGGCTCTGGTTCCCCTCAGCACCTTCATGTGTGTCTATTTAACCCTTTCATCGCCACTGTCGCCTCTTGGCACCACAATGATTGAGCACTGAAAGGCATCAAATGAAGGTCTGGCATCCAGTGACCTTAATATGTTCTTCATTTTGGGAGGTAAGAATAGGCCTTATTTTATGGATGTCACCAAGGAATCCCAAATATTGCAGATGAAATATTTTCTCTACCCAGGTAAGTCAAAGTAAAAGTCAAAAATACTTTATTATCACGTTAGGTGAAATTACAGTGTGGGCTCGTACAAGCACAATACAATCAAAGAAACACAAGTAAGGAAAAATGAATGACAAATCATGCTTCGCAAAAAACATTGAACATAGATAGTTAGGGTCGATACAAGCGACTATCAAAACAATAAGAACTGCCCTCTTTCCCACCATTACTATTATCGCATTCATTTGATAGAGGGGGGGGGGGCACTCTGAAAACACGAAGGAGAGAGAGACAGAGAGAGAGAGAGAGAGAGAGAGAGAGAGAGAGAGAGAGAGAGAGAGAGAGAGAGAGAGAGAGAGAGAGAGAGAGAGAGAGAGAGAGAGAGAGAGAGAGAGAGAGAGAGAGAGAGATATTACATGTGTATACGTACATGACTTAGTGTTACATACTCATGAAAGTACTTTTACATTCCCAAGTGCGTGCATGAAGATTGTAAGTGCGTGTCGTTGTTGTTGCTTTCTCAGCTGAGCTTTTAACACAAATGTACGTTTCCACTGTCATGTGCTTGTAGTAACGTCTTATGTATGTATATTTGTGGGCTGCTGTTTTCAGCTGCAGTCTGGGATTACAAGCACGTCGCACGTGCGCTCTTCTTTAGCTTATTTGCAGGTGGCGTGGGATCGCATTACATTGGTACTGGTAAATATTTACTGCTTAGTTCATGTGTGTGTGCTTTTTCAGGGAAGCTGATCTTTTCTTAATTTCCCTTAGGGTGGTTGGCTGTGTTATTACTGTGATGAGCGTGTCTCCTAGCGTAGACCTGATAATCTTACACCATTCATTAACAAGGGAACTTTAATTGAAGAGAATTGTTTTGATGATGATGGTGATGATGATGACGATGATGATGATGACGATGATAAAGATGATGATGATGATGATGATGATGATGATGATGATGATGATGATGATGACGATGATGACGATGGTGAAGATGATGATGATGAGGAGGAGGAGGAGGAGGAAGGAGGAGGATGAGGAAGAGGAGGGAAGAGGAGGATGAGGATGAGGATGAGGATTTATGATGAAGATGATGATGATGATGATGATGATAATGATAATGATGATGATGATGATGATGATGCGGAGGAGGAGGAGGAGGAGGATGATTTATGATGATGATGTTGATGATGATGATGATGATGATGGTTGTGACGACGATGGTGTTGATGATGATGATGGAGGAGGAGTAGTAGTAGGAGGAGGATTAATAATGAGGAGGATGAGGATGACGACAACGACGATGATGACGATAATGATGATGATGACGACGACGACGACGACGATGATGATGATAATGAAAATGACGACGACGACGACGATGATGATGACAAAAAATCGAAATATTAATTGATGATAAGTTGCTTTATAGCTTTATGTCAATGAGTGTTGCTTACAACAACAACAAAAAGAAACTAGATGGTGAGGATGTTCATGAATAGTAATCACATGATAACAACTCGTGACGATAAGTAGCCTACTATAGCGCTAATGATGGCAACGACGATGACGACAATGATACTCATCATAGGCAAAGCATTTCGAGGTCAAAATAAAATGTAGGCATTGATAATAATAATAATAATAATAATAATAATAATAATATTAATCATAATTATAATAACAATAACAACAATAATAATAATAATAATAATAATAATAATAATAATAATAATAATAGTGAATCATTTACATAGCGCACTCCTCCACCAAATGTGGAGCTCTATGCGCTTAGCAACAATACAAATTAAAAGCAAGAAATTCAGCAAATAATCGCTCACACACATGCAAATAGGTATACACGTACATCCCCACCCACCCACACATACACACATAAACGCAGGCACGCACGTACACACACATACACACACGCGCGCGCGCACGCGCGCGCGCACGCGCACGCACACACACACACACACACACACACGCACGCACACCCACACACGCACGCACACACGCACGCACACGCGCACGCACGCACACACACACACACACACACACACACACACACACACACACACACACACACACACACACACACACACACACACACACACACACCATTACCATCATAATAACTGAATATGACTGGCTGATAAGTCAAGTGTTTTAAATCGTGGGTAACGAAAACTGTCTTCGTGAGAATAAAAAACCGTATAAAGAAAAACCGTAAGCCTCTTTGGATTCTGGTAGGCCTATAACCCTATCCCTTGCGCGCCCTCTCCTCTTGACACGCACGCACAAACTCAGTATGCAAACCTACCTTCTTTTGGTAAAAAACAAAAACAAAACAATAACAAAAACAAACTGCACACACAGTTAACAATTTTTTTAAAAACTGAAGCACAGCTATGACATTCGCCACTGGAAATTACGCAACTCAAGTCCACATAGTCATACAAAAATAAAATAAAAATAACTGCAGGATTTCACAAAGTCTCAGGAAAATTTAAAAATAATGTGGTGGGTTGGGGAAATCCCAAACACCAAACAACAACAAAAATAAAAACAAAACCGACGTTTCCGAGCATAACTCCTTCGTCTGGGTACATACACAATAATTATAGTCAGGTACTCTTTATAAAAAAAAAATTCATCAAAATAATAATGATAAAAACCGCGGCTCAAACTTCACATCACACACATAATAAGCATAATAATGGGCGTTTGTGTTCTGTATTTTCTTGTACACATACTAAGTATATATTTATAGACCCAAACATATATCACAGCAATGTTGACAAGTCTCCAACTACTGATTGGAGCATCAGTGGGAGGGAATCGTTATCTTACAGAACTGCAAAACTCGTGACAGTGTGACACGAGGCTACTGCATGCTAGCTAAGCACTAAAAGCAACTTTTTGTTTGTCCTTTTCTCTTTCAAGTGCACAACGACCATCCAACTGGAGCGAACTATTTGTTGTAGAGTCGGTCGGTCGGTCGGTCTAGCCGTCGTCGAATCGCTTTTGTCAGACGGATGACGCTTCTACGGACGTCGGTTAGTATGGTTAGACTCGAGCGTCAAAAATGATGGGAACCGAAATATAATAAGTCCTAAGTCCTAAGTTTCTGTATTGTCCATTGGCATTGTGCAACGCACGTGGAAACTTGTCTTCCACCGCGTAAAATAAAAACTATAAAACAAACAAAAAATAAACACGGTGATTGTCGCAAAACTGGGGTGCGACAGGGGAGGTCACTCCACTCTAATGATAATGGCGTGGGGGTGGGGGCGGAATGGGGGGGTGGGGGTGGGGGTGGGGGTGTATGACTTATTGTGTCTGTCTATCTATCCGTCTCTTGTGCGTGTGTGTGTGTGTGTGTGTGTGTGTGTGTGTGTGTGTGTGTGTGTGTGTGTGTGTGTGTGTGTGTGTGTGTGTGTGTATGTGTGTGGGGGCGTGTGTATGTGTGTGTGTGTGGGCGTGTGTATGTGTGTGTGTGTGTGTGTGTGTGTGTGTGTGTGTGTGTGTGTGTGTGTGTGTGTGTGTGTGTGTATGTGTGTGTGTGTGTGTGTGTATGTGTGTGTGGGTGGTGTGTGTGTGTGTGTGTGTGTGTGTGTGTGTGTGCGCGTGTGTGTGTGTGTGTGTGTGTGTGTGTGTGTGTGTGTGTGTGTGTGTGTGTGTGTGTGTATGTGTGTGTATGTATGTGTGTGTGTGTGTGTGTGTGTGTGTGTGTGTGTGTGTGTGTGTGTGTGTGTGTGTGTGTGTGTGTGTGTGTGTGTGTGTGTGTATGGTGTGTATGTGTGTGTGTGTGTGTGTGTGTGTGTGTGTGTGTGTGTGTGTGTGCGTGTGTGTGTGTGGAGGGGTGGTGGTGGTGGTGCGTGCAGTGTGTGTGTGTGTGTGGGGGGGGGGGGTGTGTGTGTGTGTGTATGTGTGCGTGCGTGCGCGCGCGCGCGTGTGTTTGTGTGTGCGCGTGTGTGTTGCTCTTCGCTTTAGATTTTTTTTCTCTCATTGCATGATGTTATGTATATTTGAATTATTATCATATCATATTGTTATTTTTTCTTTCATTATGCATGTGTGTCCATCGCTTGAATGTTTATTTGTCCTTATATTTTTTTTTATGTTTCGGTCTTTCTTTTCTCTTCTTTTTTCTTGCCTGAGGGCATGGTGTAAAAAAGCTGATTCAGCATATCTAGTTTCCCTCAATAAAAAAAAAAGAGATCGTATTCGTATCCGTATTCGTATTCTTATTCTATTCTCTCTCTCTCTCTCTCTCTCTCTCTCTCTCTCTCTCTCTCTCTCTCTCTCTCTCTCTCTCTCTCTCTCTCTCTCTCTCTCTCTCTCTCTCTCTCTCTCTCTCTCTCTCTCTCTGGGGCTTTGTCTAGAGATGCACTGGCCTTGCCTGTCCTTGGTGGGGGGCTGTTGGATGCGTTCTGGTTTCTGAGTGGGTGTCTTTTCGCCGGTGGGCTCTGCAGTTATGAAAAACGGCCTGCTACACCCTTGGGGACATTTCGCAAGGACTCCTCTGTATCGTATCCGATGGTCACCAAGCCGGGAGTAGCTATGTGCCTCTGTATACTTAATGGAATGTCCCGGGTGTGCCTGCTTCCCAGTAACACAGCACGGACTTCCAGGGCTGGAGCAGGGTTGCTCTCGTGTTGATAGGGCAGGCGTGGCTGGTGCATCTCTGTGTCCCTTCAGCACCTCCGGGTGTTTCTATCTGATTTCTTTCTCATAGTATAGCTTTAGGCCCCAACCCACTGACTTCTGATACTAAAATGATCAAAACTTAACAACATTATAGTGATAAATGTGAACCTATACAGGTAGGTGATGAAACATCATCTTCGTTTCTTAACATTATAGTGATAAATGTGAACCTAGCACTCTGAGAAAATGGCACAGTTGGAAACTTGAGGCAAATCCCCTTTCTAATGACATAAAACTCATCCTTGTATCTTTTCCTGTTGCAGAGCTATGAGCGTTTAACGTTGGTAAGGTGACTATCGGCCATCTTAAGCAATCACTATCTAAAGTCTAGCCTGTCCTAAGAAAGTGTATCAACCTACGAATTGCAAAGCACCTTTTGTGGTATTTACAGACCATATTACATATTATCCTTTACGGATATGAAAGATAAGATGTTAGAGAGCACGAAAAATACCCATAAATCAAAAAAAAAATTTAAATAAGATTTTTGACTTTGCAAGCATATTGTGAGAAACTAGCCCAGCGACTTAATGTCCCTTTCGTGGCGCTAGGTCACAAATAAGCCTTTTTTTTCTCTATAAACAAAAAAGGGCAAAGAACATGCATTTTTGATCACAATGTTGTGCCATAGAAATGCCAGAGAAATGCCACAGGTCTAAACTTGGCCCACAGACTAAGCGATGCCAGAACGAAAAGCATCCAGGCAGTACGTACGGATGATGCTGATCGAACGTTGCAGCCGAGAGAGAGAGAGAGAGAGAGAGCGAGAGCGAGAGAGAGAGAGAGAGAGAGAGAGAGAGAGAGAGAGAGAGAGAGAGAGAGAGAGAGAGAGAGAGAGAGAGAGAGAGAGAGAGAGAGAGAGAGAGAGAGAGAGAGAGAGAGAGAGAGAGAGAGAGAGAGAGAGAGAGAGAGAGAGAGAGAACGAACGAACGAACGAAATTTATTTATACAGGGTAATGAGATAAGTATACATACTTTTTTACACCCAGAGATCAGAGAGAGAGAGAGAGAGAGAGAGAGAGAGAGAGAGAGAGACATTGAGAGAGAGAGAGAGAGAGAGAGAGAGAGAGAGAGAGAGAGAGAGAGAGAGAGAGAGAGAGAGAGAGAGAGTGAGAGAGAAAGAGAGAGAGAGAGAGAGCGAGAGAGAGAGAACATTGAACATTGAACATTGAAACATTGAAACATTGAAACATTGAAATCAGAGAGAGAGAGAGAGATACAGAGAACATTGAACACTGAAACATTCAAAGACTGAAACATTGAAATTAGAGAGAGAGAGAGAGAGAGAGAGAGAGAGAGAGAGAGAGAGAGAGAGAGAGAGAGAGAGAGAGAGAGAGAGAGAGAGAGAGAGAGAGAGAGAGAGAGAGAGAGAGAGAGAGAGAATATTGAACATTAAAACATTGAAAATTTGAAATTAGAGAGAGAGAGAGGGAAAGACAGAGACAGAGACACACAGAGAGAGATAGAACATTGAACATTGAAATATTGAAGCATTTAAATTAGAGAGAGAGAGAGACAGACAGACAGACAGATAGACAGACAGACAAAGCAGACACAGGAAAACAGAGAGTGAGACAGACAGAATAACAGACGGACAAACAGATACAGAGGGAGAGAGAGAGAGAACTCAGAACTCAGAACTATTTCAATGTACATCGGCCATGGGCCACAATACATTGTTATGGGAGGAGGGGATAGGGTTAGTATATTAATACTATAATAATTATATTAAACGTCATTCAAATATCCACAGAAATTAAACTAATCAAAAGGAATACAGTACACAAAATCAAATAATGACATTTAACTTCTTGCATATTTCATGTTAAGTACATCATTAAGTTAGCTCATTTAATTATGGTCTATGTATAAACAAACTAGTTAATATGCCTACTATGTATTTCAATTCAGAATTAGCATACATATTTACAAAAGCAAAGCCTTTTTTCGTCTGTTAATTGCGTGAAACACAAACCGAGATACGTTGAATCTGTGACATATACTAGTGGCTGTAAGAATAAAGTGAGAGAGAGAGAGAGACGAAGAGAGAGAGACCTATAAACAGACAGACAGACACAGTGGGAGAGGGAGAGAGGAGAGAGAGAGAGAGAGAGAGAGAGAGAGAGAGAGAGAGAGAGAGAGAGAGAGAGAGAGAGAGAGAGAGAGAGAGAGAGAGAGAGAGAGAGAGAGAGAGAGAGAGAGAGAGAGAGAGACGGAGAGAGAGAGACCTATAAACTCTTAATATCACGCGGACACATAGGCTAGTAAGCAGGGAGACAAGAAAACAGTTAAAAATAAGAACTGATAATTAGATAACAAATCTGATTAAGTATTAAAAAACAAACCTCTCCTTTCTCTCAATCCCTTCCTCTGTCTCTGTCTCTGTCTGTCTGTCTGTCTCTCCTCTCTCTCTCTCTCTCTCTCTCTCTCTCTCTCACACATATATTATATATTTTTTTTTTGTATTATTTTTTTTATTTTTTGGGGGAACACGGAACATTACTCAAAGTTAACGTTAACTGATTTGTTTCCGAGGTTCACAAATAAAGACATTGGACACAGAAAAGTTTTATCAAAGCAAACTGTTCTGCATTTCGGATGCACTAACTTTTCAGTCCTTCAGAGTAGGGGTGCGGAGCTGGCTGTTCACTGAGATTTTTCTTTCATACACACACATACACAAACACGCACTCATTTACACACTTACAGACACATACAAACGCGCACACAAACAAACACACACATACTAACACACACACACATACTAACACACACACACACACACACACACACACACACACACACACACACACACACACACACACACAGTCACTTGAATATAGGCCTACATGATAAGCGTAGTTCCTTCTCAGAGTCAATCCAAAATAAAAGGAAAAGAAAAAGGAAAGGAAACAAGCGCGAATTCGCAATAGTTTGTGGCACGCGGTCAATTTTTGCCACTCCAATCATGAGTCACCTCCCCTGGCTTTTCAATAATTTTATTCTGTAAACCAGAATGTTATCTCTGCACCATTTCGTAACTTTTTATATCTTTTGGAAAACATTTAAAACTATGTATCCTACTTATACTCATCGAAAGAAGCACCGCATACTCGTCGTGTCTGTTGTAGTGTCTGTATTACGTATGTTTATTATTTTGTACGCTTTAAAATACATCATTTTAAAGAGCGGCCTCAATTTGAAGTGCAGCCTCGATTTGAAGTGCGACAATTCCATATTCATTTACGATTGTTATATAATTGTGGCGGTACCATAGCCGATGAGGTTTAACCGAGGCTTGGTTACCGCTACACCTATCTATATTGTTAAAAACTCGGGACATTACTGGTGTTGCACTGCCTCCCGGCATTGCAGCCAGTATTGTTCCCACCATCTTTGTATTTACAAAATGTCCCATATGTGTCTATGACCGAGAGGACGTAAAACACCATTTTTCATTCTCAAGTGCGACAATTTTGTCAATATGTGCGACAATTTTGGACCGATCGACAGACCGACCAACCGACCGACAAAGTGAGTTATAGGTTTGTGGCTTGAGCCACAAACAAAAACACACACATACCGAGCTTAAAGGGGCACCCTGACGGATGAGTTTTTTTTGTAAGAAACACGTCCAGATCACCAGGAAAACACCCTTTACAGAGATTGCAACACTCACTTTGCTCTGGTTTCCTAAAAATCAAACCGTCAAATCGGCGATTCCTCCTTGGCGGAGGTGCTGGAAGTCAAATTATTTCACCCAAAGAGAAGGCGTGTGCCGTCTCTTTTCTAATGGCAGCCTGAGTTTAAACCAAATCGCTTGCACGAAATTGTTTCGCAATACAAGCCTTTTTATTTTTTTTTCTTTAAAATCTTATACAGATTATCTAAAGGAGTTTCGCTCACAACAACGGAAACAGCTCCATTTTTTTTTTTTTTACTGCACTGCAAAAAAAAGACGCTTCAACCACAATAAGTGACCTTCACCCACCCCATCCAAAATGGCTACTCTCTACGGCATCTCCGCCAAGGAGGAATCGCCGTTTTGGCGGTTTAATTTATAGGAAAACCAGAGCAAAGTGAGCGTTCCGATCCTTGAAAAGGCTGTCTTTCTGGTGATCTCTACGCGTTTCTTACAAAAACTCATCCGTCAGGGTGGCCCTTTAAGGTTTAGCCCCACATGGCCGAAAGGCCGCACAGGGCGTAAAACATTATTTCTCTTGGCCCTTTAAGGTATTACGTTGCAATACAAAAACAATAACTCCAATCATAAATCTATTGGGATAGAGAAAACGCCAGACATTTATCAACAACAAAAAGACCCACAGAAGACAAAATAATAAATCCTGAACGATCAGCCTTGGTCACGAACAATACACAAAGCATTATTGTCGCTGCGATAGGATGATGGGAACAGACCATCTGCTCGCTGCCCTCTCCGATCAACCTTCGGGGGATCACACTCGATCAGATCAGACTGGCTGCTTTGTTTATTTTTGTATTGTCCTCTGCTCGGACTTCGGTACGGCAAAGGAGTATAAGTTCATCACGGTCTTGTTTGATGTTTGTTGTTTCCCCAACTAAATGAGAAGTAATGTCCCATATGGCTTCGGCCGAGAGGACGTAAAGCATAAACATTTTCTTTGTTGTTTGTTGTGCTCTCTCGCTCTCGCTCTGTCTGTGTGTGTGTGTGTGTGTGTGTGTCTCTCTCTGTCTCTGTCTCTGTCTCTGTCTCTCTCTCTCTCTCTCTCTCTCTCTCTCTCTCTCTCTCTCTCTCTCTCTCTCTCTCTCTCTCTCTTTCTGTCTGCGTGTGTGTGTGTGTGTGGGGGGGGGGGGGGGTACGTGTGTGTGTCGCTCTCTCTCTCCCTCTCTCTCTTTGTCTAGCTCTTTCTGTGTGGATGTGTGTACGGAAGTGTGTGTGTGTGTGTGTGTGTGTGTGTGTGTGTGTGTGTGTATGTGTGCGTGCGTGCGTGCGTGCGTGTGTGTGTGTGTGTGTACGTGCGTGCGTGCAGGTGTGGGTGGGTGGGTGGGTGGTTCGTACGTGCGTGTGTGCATGCATGCTTGTGGGTGTGGGTGGGTGGATGGGTGGTGTACGTGTGCGCGTGTGCGTGCGTGCGGTGCTTGCGTGTGTGTGTTTTATGTGTATGCGTGTGAGTGCCCCCCCCCCCCCCACCCCCGCAAAATATGTCTCACGAACCGCTAGACAGAATCGCTTCAAATTCTTTACGGGGGTGTAATGCTAAGAGTAGAAGACACTGGTGCGCAAATTATTCCCCTGGGTACGAGCCGCACCTTCCGTGTTCTTTTTCTTTTTCTTTACCATCCTACATATCGTGAGCCACTGCATGAACCCATTTCAAATTGGGTGTGGAGGTGCATCACCCATTGGATGCAAAGAGGGTGGGGTCTACGATTGGCAAAGGACATGTCTGCAGATTCCGTGACATCCTTGTTTATGATAGCGTTGTTGTTCTCTTGCTTGCTATTGTGTTTTTGTTTGTGGCTCAAGCCACAAACCTATAACTCACTTTGTCTGTCTGTCGGTCGGTCGGTCGGTCAGTCGGTCTGTCTGTCTGTCTGTCTGTCTGTAGGTCGGTCCAAAATTGTCGCACATTTTGACAAAATTGTCGCACTTCAAATCGAGGCGACGACGACGAAAATTGTGTTTTACGTCCTCTTGGTCTGAATCAGACACATATAGGACATTTGTAAATACAAATATGGTGGGAACAATACTGGAGGCAATGCCTGGAGGCAGTACGAAACCAGTAAAGTCCCGATTTTTTTTATTAATACAGATAGGTGTAGCGGTAGCCACGCCTCGGGTAAACCTCATCGGCTATGGCACCGCCACAAGTTAGTATAATGAAGTGGTAAGAGTGCTTTACTTCAAATCGAGGCTACACTTCAAATTGAGGCACTCTTTAAAATGATGTATTTTAAAAGCGTACAAAATAATAAACATACGTAATACAGACACTACAACAGACACGACGAGTATGCGGTGCTTCTTTTGATGAGTATAAGTAGGATACATAGTTTTAAATGTTTTCCAAAAGATATAAAAAGTTACGAAATGGTGCAGAGATAACATTCTGGTTTACAGATTAAAATTATTGAAAAGCCAGGGGAGGTTACTCATGATTGGAGTGGTAAAAATAGACCACGTGCCACAAACTATTGCGATGTCGCGCTTGTTATGGTCATAATACTGATGATGATGACAAAGATTATTGCACTTTTGCCAAAAAAATTCCCCTGTGCCCATAGTTTCATACGAAAAAAAAAAAATTCTAATCTCACAAAGACATT
>CM065686.1:20779294-20781794 GCA_017654935.2 Phymorhynchus buccinoides | reverse complement strand
TCCACTACCATCCTTTGGAACTCATTACCCGATTCGATTAAAAACAGCACCTCTTTAAGTCAAGTAAAGCGACATTTATGTGCTAACGATGCTATTGTACCAAATTTCTATTATTGTGGAAACCGAAGAGAACAAATCATACACTGTAGGCTGCGCTTAGGAATAAGTGATCTGAACAATGATCTACATAACCGTCATCTAGTCAACAGTCCGCTCTGTCGTTGTGGTGTTGCCCATGAAAATGCTGAACACTATTTACTCTCTTGTACGTTGTTTCAAATCGCTCGTTTAAATACAATTCTACCTAATGACTACACCCAGCCAGAAATTCTTTTGCATGGAAACTTAAATTTACCAAACAAAATAAATATTGCTATTTTTGAAACAGTCCACAGATTTATTCTTGAGTCTAAAAGATTTCAGTAATAATTTCCTTGTTTTTTGTGTATTATGATTACTAAGTTAAAACTCTGTTGTGGTAGTCTACTTGGTGACATTATTACATGTGGGTATGTATAATGTATCAGTGCATGAACTTCTTTCTGTTGATAGATGCTTCATGACCCTTACAATTAGTATTTGATTCACTTCACAGCTTTGTATTCCCCATCATCTTCATGTTTTTGTTTTGTTTTTGTTTTTGTTTTTGATATTCTGAATGTTATCTGTTTTCGTTTCGTGTATATGTTTAATTCTTTTTTTCTGTGCTTTAAGTATATCACAAAGTTTTGATTTATCATTTTTCCGAATGTTGGTTTCACGAAGGATTCAAAATGTATATCCTTATTTTCTCTAATTGTTTTAAACATCCTTTTGTGCTTACCAGCCGCCATGCTAAAATTTATATGAAGTAAAGTGGCACAGTATAAGCTTTAAGCTTGTTGTTGCCGTTATGTTTGTTTAATATTTGTTTAATGTGCATTTGAAAAATAGAAAATCATTTAAACCAAAAAAGGATAGGACCAAGGATAGAACCTTGTGGAACACCACTTTTTGAATAACGAAAGTCTGAAATTTTATTATCAATAGAAACACATTTGTAGCAGTGTGCTCGCACAGCTACTAGGCTTACTATATGTAAGCTACTCGTAGCAGACGACAAGTTTTGCTATTGAAGTTATCTGCCCAAGTTAACTCCCTTGTCGAGATTTGCTTCTATTAAATCGTATTTTATTATATTTTTGATTTATTAAATTTTGTATTGACATAAGAAGCATACGGTTGGAATCAGGAAAAATCATAGATTTTATTCCATACATTTGTATTAATGGAAATGCTCGCATAGCCTTACAATTTAAGATTTTGTGGTCGGTAAAATGAACACTCAGGTCAAAATATTCCCGGTCGTTTCGTAGGTTTTCTATTCTTATTCAAAATCCAAGCGAAAACATTTCATGTTTGAATTTCTATTTATGCGACCTAAATTTATAACCTATCCCCTTTCATTTCATATATGGTATGTTATGGGTCTTTTCCGTATAAACTTGTAGCACTGCAAAATGAATACAGTCGTAACGGGTTGTAGCGATTCGAGAACCTTCCATTGTTCTTTGCACCATGTGCGCGCGCGCACCGGCTTCGAATCGAAATACTGATTTTCTAAATTAAGTAATTTTATTTTGATTCGCTCATATGTTTTCATTCTAATAACTAACGAAACTAGTTTTGTGCATTTGAAATGATTTTGGACCTTATAGATTTATAATATTTTACGATTAAACAGGGAGCCTAAAATATGAAATTCGACTTGTGTTTTCTATCGAATTTCAGGACACAAATTAGAAACTTTATACATTGAATTGGAACTTGAAATTTATGCGAGTGAAAGTTGGGGTATTGTATTTTTTTATTATTATTTTGTTGTTTTGATTTGTGAAGCAGTTATTTATTTATTTTATAAAAATATCGTCTGATCGAGCCTGTTAAATTTGGCTGTGACTCTGCACTTTAATCGCAAGTATTTGTTTTAAAAGAGAAATTCCCGACTATTTATGAATACTATGCTATTCTGTGTTTTTCAAGCTTTCCAACCATGGCCATTGTTGGGAGAAAATTGCCCCTCATTATGTGTCTGTGTCTAAACGTCTTCAAAGTGTAGTTGTATCAGGGAGCGACTCGATCTCCCGGGACGGTATTCATGTCGAGATAGCATGAGACTTAGCATGATGCTAACTTAGAAGCTCTTCCAAAAGTCCTATTAAATCCTATAGGACATTGGAAGAGCTTCTAAGTTAGCATCATGCTAAGTCTCATGCTATCTCAACGTGAATACCGTCCCAGTAGTACTATAACTTACTACACAGAAATAGGTCGTGAAAGCTCTAAATGACATGCAACCGTAGACGCTTAGGGGAAGACGGGGTAAAAAGCGCATGGGCGGGTAAGAAGCCCACCCCAATTATCTCATGAAATGAAGCAATTTTCAGTCTCATTTTGCCCATGAGACGAGCGTTAATGTCTAGCATTCGTCTCATGGGCAAATTTGACTGAAATTTTCTTT
>CM065686.1:20759294-20776794 GCA_017654935.2 Phymorhynchus buccinoides | reverse complement strand
TCAAAGCGGACGTCCTTTCAAACCTGAAGGTGCTGAATGGAAAACAGAGGACAACGAAACGATCCAAAGTGATCAGACAGATTATCAGAGCTGACACCTCGCTCGACAATAAAGACAAAACACCAGCCACCTTACAGGTCACACTGCTCCTCCACGCATCATCATGGTGGAGATATCTGCCCCGAAACTGTTGATCAGCCACTCCAATGACAGTCATGTAAACCCCCATCAGAAGGTCAGCTATGGTGAGATTGGTGACAAATGTAGCGAAGCCACTTGTAGAGGCCATCCTCTTCACAAATAAACGGGCGGAGAAACAGAAGACGTTACCAGACAATGCCATGCAAGCCATCAGCCAGAGAAACACGCGGTATGTCGATGACTGCAACAGATCTTTACATGGGGAAATGTCAATTTTAGGAGCAAAGCATCGTGAAGTCTTAAAGTTGTAAGGAAGTATTTGTGTGCAGCATAATTTATCGTTTGCTGTGGTGATAAAACGCAGATGGGAAAGCCCTTTGAAAACGTCAGACTGAAAACCAGACACAGGGCTACCAGCCATGTGTAGTTCAGTCAAAAGAGGTGTGAAGTCAGAACTAGTTCCACTGATTGTCTGAATGGAAGTGAAAGTTAAGTTTAATTTTTGCAAGCGAACGAACTGTTCCAATACTTCGAAATCAAACGTAGTTAGCATTGTATAAGAAAGATCTATCATCGTCAGAACACTTTTATGATACATGAAGGAAGACATGCGCTTTATTTCAGTTAAAGGGTTCTGAGACAAGGACAACAAGAGCAGATTTTCTAGATAACGGAAAGAACTCATGTTGACATGCTGCAACTTATTGTGACTAAGGTCAAGAATCCTCAGACTTGATAATTTTATTTCAGGCAAGTGTATTAAAGAACATTTTGCAAGAACCAGATGAATAAGAAGGAAATTTTTCTTAACATCTGTCAGTGTCATACCTGAGCCTGTGGCATCCAGATATCGGATTTGAGGGAATAGTTCTGCCTGGACACTCTGGGGACATAATGCAGTGTGTCCCTGACAGTGGCAGGTGACAGGACAGTAAACACTGCACCAAAGTTCATCATCATGCGATGGACAGTGAGGCCAGCCATCACATATGAAGTCGATGTGTACACATATCTTGGACAGCCTGCATTGGTAAAACCCTGGACATGTCATCTCCTCACACCCCTGTTCATCTGCTTGATCAATACAGTCGTGCATCCCATTGCACCGTGTATACACTGGCAGACAGTCGTTGTACTCACCATGACAGCGAAAGTGAGTGTCAGGACACGACTCGTTGGAACTCATCTGTTTTATGGCAAAAAGCTTGACCCCATCAAAATTGATAACAGTGGGAGATGGACGACGATTCGAAAAAACAAAAGCAGGTATATTGTGTGCACACTGTTCTTCATCTGATTCGTCATAACAGTGGGATATTTGGTCACACGCGTTGTGAAGCGATACACA
Organism: Phymorhynchus buccinoides; assembly: GCA_017654935.2. NCBI lineage: Eukaryota > Metazoa > Mollusca > Gastropoda > Neogastropoda > Raphitomidae > Phymorhynchus > Phymorhynchus buccinoides. The sequence continues at coordinate 20,775,305 of CM065686.1, read as the reverse complement.
TTGGCCACTAGCGCATGTGTAAGTTTTCAAGCATAGAGGTCGGCGACAGAAAGATTCGTCACTTAAATCTGGACAGTCTCCTATGAAATCACAAACAAGACTATATGAAGCATCGTTGACACCATCACGACAGACAAACGTGGGCCATAAGGTGGCAGGCCAGCTCGGATCCAATACATTTCTTTGAGATTTCTCATGCGGATGATAACATAAGGAAGTGTGCTCTTGACCACATGCATTGACTTTTTTGGAACCACATAAAAGAAACGTGAACATTGCTTGACCATCACGACACACAGTCATATCACGATGTCTGTGTAAGCCAGTTTTGGTAAAATGAATATAGTTGGAGCTGTGAGAATTTATTCCACTGCTATTTGGTTGGATTTCCCAAAGAGGCTTTCTGCGTCCCCATTTGACAACAATTGACATACTCTCAAGGTTAAGTTTATACGACATATCTTTTATAAACTCTAACTTTAATTTCCTATGTTGGAATGAATGATAAAACACTGTTTTCCTTTGACATAAGCTGTGTTTGTACATATTAGGAAGTGAACGATTGAGGAAGACCAAACCATTTGCGAACGATTCCATCATTGACCAACGTCTTTTTGATCTTCTTGTAAGCGTACTGTATGGATCATAAAAACATGTAGGAAACCCTAAGCGTCGGTCGTCAAGGGAGTTGTCTCTAAAACTATTTCCAAAGAACTTGTAGCATCGGTCACATAAGGCCACCAACCCTTTACACTGGGGACTACTGAAGGGACAGTGTTCAGTCTCATCTCGTCCACCTTCACACTCTGTCAGCAGGTTACAGTCCAGGTGTTGCTGAAAGCTGGCATAGTTTGGCACTGAACAATTCAAAAACCCGTTCGACAGTTTCTTAGGGGCTGTGCTTTCGGGAACCAATGTGAAAGAAAGTTGGAAGCATTTCGACGTATTTGCTGTGACATAAACATTACAGATACCAAACAGCCCAACGGTGAATTTCTCAGTCTGCAGCCTATACACACAAGAATGATCCTTGCTTGACCTCCAATACATGGAAGGTGAGTCATGTTCATGTTGCGTCATGTAGAGATATGTGTTTCTGGTAGGTTCTGTAAATGACTCAAAACTGCATATGAGTGTATGTCCAAGTGGAGCATATACATGTTTCTCTAGAAACATTTTATCATTGCTTCGATTTCCTTTGAATGTTATGTACCCGGAAGTTGGTGAGGTCATTATAATAACAAGGCTTCTGTTTGCTTTGATTTCAAATAATTCACAATAATACATAAACCTGATTCAGTATTTACATGACTAAGTTAGGTTAAATAGCTTACAACCATTTCATAAGACAGTGGTGTTTTCATTTAATGCTTCACGTGTTCAGTTCTGGAATATGAAGCCTGCCATCTCTTTCCACAGCCTTAACCTCCCCTAACCAAAATAAGTACTCATTTACATCTGGGTGGAGTGAAAAACTAAGAGTAGAGTGTCTTTCCCAAGAACACAATCTCAGCCAAATGAGATTCAGGCCCGTGATCTTTGAATTACGAGGGCCAACTCGTCCCCACGACCTTTGTACCTCATGTGTTTATATTTTTAAATATGTGGCAAGTACCTGAACGAAATTTGTCTTCCACAACCACGCCCAGATGCAGGACAAAATGACTTGCCTGGCATCAACATCCGCAGGGGCAGGAACAATCTGGGGCTTAAGAAAGATCAACATGTTGACCAAACTCTATCTTCAATTCCGACTTCAAGTCAGTTCTATTGTGCGGATATAAAACTTGAAGAACGACAAAAACAATTCTCCAGCATCTCTCCACAAGATATAGACACTTGTGAACGTGTGTCTGGGGTGCATCTACAATATCAGATGGCCAGAAAAGATCATAATATAATTATTATATCTGTGTCAGCCAAGGGAACAGGAACCAGTGGCCAAACAGATTCTGTGGAGGAAGTGGGGCTGGACTGAACATGCCCATGGGAAACCAGTATCCAACACCACAAGCCCTGACCTGGAACATGTAGTGGAAACAAAAGAGATGCCGACTTTGCAACAGCTGGAGGTGAGACATCTTGGCAGAGCTAGAAAAATAGTGAACCAATTGACTGATTGTTTACAATTGAAAAACTAAATAGAAAAATTCAAATATAAGACAAAACAAAGAAATTTATCATTAACGTTTAAAATTTAAAGGATTTGCAACAAATAAACATATGATTTTTGGGAGACAGCACTGTTGATATCCATTTAACCGTTGTTTGGGATACTACACAAAAGAAACACATCATTAGTACCTGTGTATTATAAACTCAACATTCGGTGTGTTTTCAAAATATAAACAGACCTGATTTCAAATGATACACTATAAGTATGTGAAACTATTGGACCAAATTTCAAGTTTTGGGTCAAGTTTTCCAAATATTCCACTCTGGAAGTAAGTTTCTCTGTGAACAAAATTATGCAAACAGTTGTGATCAGTTGTAATAACATTTTAGTGCTGGAAGATTAGAGTGTTACCCGCAGAACACTCCATTGAATTTAATCTAGATGGATTGCCAAGAGTGCCCAAAAGGTTGCACTCATTATCCATTGGCCTTGTTGGTAATTTAGCATATTTGCAACAATAAAGTAAAAGGTTTTGTTGATCGCGTTTTAACCAATACAAAGTTGTAGTTTTTTTAAAAATTATTATTATTATTATTATTATTATTATTATTAATCATACTAATTGTTCAAACATTTTTGTTGTTGCTGTTTGTTTGTTTTTTGTTTGTTTTTCTTTTCCTTAGCAATATCTTCAGTTTCATTAATGAATGGGAAATTATCCCTCAAAAACGTTCATGACCTAATTTGGATATAATAATAATAATAATGATAATGATAATAATAATAATAATAATAATAATAATAATAATAATAATAGTGAAGCATTTATACAGCGCATTCATCCACCAAATGTGGAACTCTATTGCGCTTAACAACAACACAAAAATTAAAAGCAAGAAATTCAACAAGGACATATAGTCGCTTACACACATACAAATAGGCATACACACACACACACACACACACACACACACACACACACACACACACACACACACACACACACACACACACACACACACACACACACACACACACACACACACACACACAAACACACACACACACGACACAACACACTTGTGTTACACACACTGCTGTCACCAAACCAAACACACACATGGCCACACACACATACACACACACACAATTGTCACACACACACACACACACACACACACACACACACACACACACACACACAAACACACCCACCTGCGCTGTAATTTTTTTTGCACATCGCCAAACCAGATATACAGACGATTGTTTTCTTTTATTTTTAATCTTGCGTTACATTATTCTGCTGTCACCAAACCAAGTTAACAGATGGCCTTTTTCTCTTCATACTCTTGTGTTATAATTGTCTTTATTATCAAACCAATAGAAAACGGATACTCTTTCTTTTTATATTCTTGAAGTATAATTTTCCTGGGGGCAATGCTAAAAATAAACTGCTTTTTATCTTAATAAACTCGTAGAATGATTCAAGCAAATCACACAGACAGGTTTTACACTTTTCAAAAAATGTTTCATACTATTGCATTATAATTTTCCATAATTAGCAAAGGGTATAGTTGAATGCCCCCCGCCTCCATTCTATACTATGCATTTGGTCTTTTGCAATATCTTGATTTTCACAATGATCACAATTTGTATGAAGTTACTCAGCAGGAATAATGTGATATTTGCCTGCACAGACACATCAAGTTTATCATTTCAGTCTGCAGTATAAACTAGCTTTAGGTAATAGCCCACCTTATAAAATATTAAATGATTCTGTGCTGCTGTTCACAAAATATTACCTGGATAGGAGGAAGCTAATGACCAGGCACGTTTTCTTTGAATATTTTTCAAATAACTATTCAGAACATTTTGTGATTTCAAGATGGGCTGAAGGTGACCAATTTGAACAGGAAAGCATTTTAAGGCAACTTACCTGATTTTATTTAACAATAAGCTGGCAACGACTTGGCGCTTTTGCGAACTTAAAATCTATTTTTTGACCTTATGGTCAAGTCTTAATTTCATTATTCTAAGCAGTTTTTCTTCTCGTGCTTCATCTGCTCTTTGAGAGGACACGGTGAAGATATAGAACAGTGGGTTGAGAGCTGAGCTAAGCGGTACCATGAACACAACCATGGCCTCATACACTGTACTGAATAAAGTCACGCCACCTGTGGACATTATTGTCAACGAACCCAGTGAACACCAGCAGACAACATAGGTCACAGTCACAATCCTGATCAGGTGGACTGACGAAAAGAGGGGGCGTTTTTCAGGGTTCATTAGAATTCTATATGTTGGCACGTGTGCATGTATCACAAAGTGACAAACTACAACCAGAGCACAGAGGATGAAATTGGTGATTGCAAGTCCTTTGAACCACTTGAATCCTAGATTAGAGTTGTAACGTTGAAACAAAGCCAAGCGACACAGACCAGACTGGTCAGAAAGGCCCCATTGTGACAGGCCGGGAAGAAAAGGTATCAGAGATAGAACGAGTCCACCAAACCAAATGAAAGCGCAAATGAAAGCAGCTGAACGTTTACTAAACTTCCACAAATTGTTGTGGAAGCAAAGACGAATGGTGTGATGCACTGTGCTAATGAAGATTATGAAAATCGACACCTCACAGGACAAGAGGAACAGAAAACCACTCAACTTACATATGATACTGTTGGTCCACGTGTTATGAAGCTCTACATAATCTTCATCTAAAACCATGTTTACTATTAAAGTTGTACCAACATGCATTCCCATAAACATGTCAGCAAAATGCAAATGCCTAACAATCTTTACAAATTGACTTTCTAATACATCTCTCACACTGAAAACTGTCAAAGCCAAACAAACTATCAGAACATTCACCATAGTTGCTGATACGCTTATCAAGAAAAAGTAAACCTTGTAGTGGTCATATGGTATTAATGAACTACAAGAAGGTAACATAGCTTGGCTTACTGAACAATCTCTTTCTGCTGATTGTTCTGGGAAAAAATGGTTACAGCAAAATATATAGTCTGAAGAAAAAATACGGTTTAAATAATAGTTCTCAGAAAACAAATCTAAAGGAAATCTTTTTATTCGTATTCCTTTTAAGTCTAGCTCAATCAAACGGGGCATATTTTTAAACCCTTTCTTCCCTATAACCTCTGTGAAAGTAAAAGATAAGTTCAAATACTTTAGATGGGGTACATATATAGACACATCATCGCTTAATATATCTATATGTGTTCGTGATATGTCTGTTCGCTTCAGAAAATACATAACTATTTTTTTAAGTTTCTTTGTAATTTTCAGCAAAGGATTGTTTGAAATGAATAGAAAAATTAAGTTTGGCATCTTAGTGAATTCAGCCTTGTCAAGTTTGTTCAGGTTGTTGGAAGACAAGTCCAGGAGCTGCAGATTTTTCAGCTTCACACCCGAAATGTTGTCAAGAGAACAATGTGAGAGACTCAAATGATTGAGATAATGTGTTGACGTTAATTGGGTCATTGCCATTTTGGAGCCTGATGCATCAAGATACCGAAGCTGGGTGTAAAATTCAGCAGCAAACGATTTTCTGCAAAGAAAAGAATAACCTTGACATAAACAACTTTCAGGACAGAGCGTGTCACACAGAAGTTCATCATCATGCAAAGGGCATTGAGCTACTCCATCACACAGGTGATCTTCATGCACACACACTGTGGAATCTATACACCAGTAATAATGTAGGCATGTAGCTTGCTCACAGTGTTGTTCATCTTCACCATAGACACAATCAGACACACCATTACATCGAGTGTAGACAGGTAGACAGTATAACCATTCGCTTGTGCATGTGTAATGGCTATCAGGACAATGTGCAATGCCCGTCATTGCCTCCTGAGTAAAGTAACCACTGCCGTCTAAATTGATATAAAGCTTTCTGATTAATGCTTTACTTTGGAACAAAAAATAATATCCTTTCTGTTCAACACAATTAACTTCATCAGAATGGTCCAAGCAATCGGAAAACTCATTACAGGGCTGGCTTCGCAGCACACATTGCCCACTGGAGCACTGACAGCCATTACATTGAGAATGCTGACAAAACAACTCGTCGCTGTCATCTGGACAGTCCTGTCTGAAATCGCAAACAAAAGTATGATGGATTGTTGTTAGCATATCATCACATTTAAACATGGTGTATCTACTTGCTATCACTGGAGCAAAAAGAGCTGCATGCGAAGTTAGTCCGTTACTGACGTTCCTAGCCATATGGGACTGTAAAAGAGATACTTTTCTGCAGTTGTTCTTGATGTTAGAAAACAAAAAAGCATGTGTCGCGTGCTTGTTTGAACACACAAGTAGATTTTGGCGTGTGTTTGTGAGGATAAATTTAGGCACTGGCAAACGAGATGATGATGGATAGGTTGAAAGATTAATGGGTATATTATTAACAACTTCACAAAGAGTGGCACCCGTTTGGATACGAGGTACTCGTTTCTTTGTAGTAAGTACCATTGTATCGAGTAACCCTATTTTTGTTTGCCTGGAGGGAATGTATTGGGATTGTACGTGAAAATGGTTCATGTTGTAGATCACAGCATCGTCATCTGACCAGGCACGAAACTTACCATATAGGAACGGTTGTGTGTACCAACCTGAAATGTAGCCAAAATAAAGAAGGAACTCTGCGTACAATTTAACAATTGAAAACAAATCATCCTGTTCCGTTCTTGTTTTCAACGACGCCAGTTTGTCTGCCACTGCTTTACATCTGTATTTGTGCACTTGCAGTTGTAATATATCTCGAGTAACAAGGAGTTTGAAACATTTGTTTCGTGAAGCTACCAGACCCTGACATCCGGGACCACTGAAGGAACAGTGCTCTGTCTCATCACGTCCATCCTCACACTCTGTCTTCAGGTTACAGTAGAGATGATCTTGAAAATGAGAATACTCAGTTGCGGAACAATTGAATAAACCATTGGGTATTTTACGGGGTTGATTGGTTTTAGATATGGCAGAAACATACAGTTCCATATTTAATTGCCTATGCATATGAGCTTGAAACAACAGTTGAATACTGTATGTAGGGAATATTTTTGCTGGTGTTAAATTATTGGCACAAAAGCGCACAACCTTTACCTGGCCCCTATTTATTCCTGGGTACTTAAATTGTAGCATGATGTCGCCTGCGAAACAAAGCGCAGGAGAATAAACTTGAAGAAAGCTGATCATGATGACATATCCAGGAGACCATTTCAGTTCACGAGTGACCTCTTTGGATCTAGCATATGGAAAGATGACATAAGAAGAAAATTTGGAAGTTTCTTTTAGGACAATATGTTCAGTTTCAACATAAAACTGAATCCTGGTTTTAGGAGTGTTGTGATGTGAAACACTGATGCGTTTTTCAGAAAAGTGGTATATTTTTGCTGGGCTATGCCAGTCACACGTCACAATACCTGTCGTGTCAAAATAATATTGACCTGTGAATCTGACTTGTGTTTCCCACTGTCTTGCGTCACACCAGTATGCCAAACGTTGGAGATAAGCCATCACAAACCTATTTTGTGGAGCTACTATATGCATAATACAGAAAGTGGAGGAATCACCACACACAGCGTACACTAGTCCCTGATGAACCGTGTGTGTTGTCGAAGAGCTCTTACAGTCTGTAGCATTAACTCGCAGCATTGTGTACTCTGTTTGGTTTTGATCAGCAAAGTACTCAGCACCAGGACATTCAGCCACTATATTGGTTGTGTCGTTATTGATAGTTTTTCTTTTTTTATCTGTCAGTAGTGATAAAACAATACACTACCAATACTCAGTTGGTCTTATTGTACAATTCACCAACGAAACATTCTATCAGACAGATGAAGACTGTACTTGTGCAGGTCATTCAAATACTAGACTCACATTATTTTGGCTTTGCAATAGGATATTACTTTATCCTATCTCGAGAGATCCTGATGTTTATCCCACGAGACCGGAGTCTCGTGGGATAAATATCACAGCAATATTCCATTTGCAAATTCGAAATAATATACTATGACAGGGATGGGCAGATAGACAATGAGACAGACAGGGATAGACGGCCATAGTATGACAGAAACACTGGCATTGAATTATGTTAATACAAATATCACAATACAGTCAGGAGCTTTTGACCTTACATGCACATTCCAAGGACATAGTATGACAGTGACACTGGCGTTCAATTATGTTAATACAAATATCACAATACAGTTAGGAGCTTTTGACCTTACATGCACATTCCAAGGACATAGTATGACAGTGACACTGGCGTTCAATGATGTTAATACAAATATCACAATACAGTCAGGAGCTTTTGACCTTACATGCACATTCCAAGACAATGACAGACAGATAGTATGACAGTGACAGTAGGATAGACGGACATAGTATGACAGTGACACTGGCGTTCAATGATGTAAATACAAATATCACAATACAGTTAGGAGCGTTTGACCTTACATGTACATTCCAAGGACATAGTATGACAGTGACACTGGCGTTCAATGATGTAAATACAAATATCACAATACAGTCAGGAGCTTTTGACCTTACATGCACATTCCAAGACAATGAGACAGACACAGAGATAGACGGACATAGTATGACAGTGACACTGGCGTTCAATGATGTAAATACAAATATCACAATACAGTTAGGAGTGTTTGACCATACATGCACATTCCAAGACTGCACGTATGAAAGGGCGAATGTGCCAGACCAGCAGAGTTGGTCATTTAATCCGAGCTAGTTCTAATTGTTAAATATAAAGAGAGAGAGAGAGAGCGGTAATTGCAGTGCAGTCATGTTAGTATTAATGACATTTGGGACAGTTTAGAATGCAATTATAATGCAGGAGGTATGTGTGGGTAGATAAAATGAATTAAGGGACACCATAAAACAGAAGGGATAGCGACAAAGAGCGGGGAAGCTTTTTCTTTGGTGGGAGGTGTGTTTTGGTTTTTTTTGTTTACGGTTGTGGTATAAAGTGTGTGATTAGTGTACTGTGCTGGTGAACTGATTAAGTTAAATGTTAGTGAACTGAAGAACGTACAGTTGGATAATCAAGGTATTAAGGGCAATACAATTGAGTTAAGTGAAATTGGTTGAAGTGTTGTAGGGTTCTTGTAATAACTTCCCCACTGGAAAGTATGTTGCACTATTCGTATTAGTTGTCCCGTATAATACAAATGGTGTCATTGTGACCCTCGTGTGCAGTACTTACATGTCTTCATCTTCGCGAGTTTGTCCGTACGTGCCCTAACTTATTCCTGGTCTTTCATTCTCTGGCAGGCATTGTTTCAACTGTTTTGTTGAGCATCGTCTCTCAGTCACACGCACACACACTCTCTTTCTGTCTTTCTCTCCCTCTCTGTCTCTCTCTTTCTCAAGTTCTAATAGAGTTCTAGCTAGGTAACACACAGCCAAGCCCAGTTTTTTTAGGGCCCACCAGCTATCTACCTCTTCACCAACGTCACTCGGGCTGGCATCCTATAAAATAGCCTGGTGATAATACATAATACCTATATAGGTATATATACGTATGGCTCCAACCCACCTGCGTGCGCATCTCGACCATTCCAACGGAAGTGTCGCCATCTTAGTCCTTATTTGTGTGTAAGCAAAGTGAAAATGTTATCTAAATGTGTAAACAAAACATCCAGATGTTATAAATACAGTTTAGATAAGTTTCGAATTGGAACAGCCAAATACGCAGCATCGATCTGGCATTTTTTTTTTAAAAAGGTAAGGACTAAGATGGCGGTCTCCCATAATATGGCGCTCCTTGTGGCCGGATATGACGACACGTGGGTACCAGCTATACACATACATTGGTCAGACTAGACAGACTGGCATTCATTTGTCATAGCAAGTTTATTTGTCATCAGTTTTACTTAAGTGATGTCATTGTCCATCGTCAATTTTATCATTGCATCACAAGTTGTTTACGCGTTTACGTCTTTACGTCATGTATGTCCCTATTTCATGTCTATTTTTAGCACTGGACAACCGGTTGAACCCGAAACATCATGACTTGCTTTGTTTGTGTGATTAGAGTACTTGCGGTAGTTTGCGCTGTCGCAGTCAAAAAAGTCGCTCAGTCAAATAAATCGCCCGCTACTATGAGAGTGTGTATTTGCGACAACCAGAAATTTCACTTTTTCTGTACTTCAACCATTTACCTAACCCTAACCCTAACCCTATCCCTAATCCTAGAAAAAAGTGAAATTTGTGGTTCATGCTCAATGTCGCAAAATGTCGCAAATACACACTCTCATAGTAGCCGGGCGATTTATTTGACTGAGCGATTTTTTGGGCTGCAACATGCGCTACCTTAAGCAGATTTTATCAGCTGAGAAGCCTCCAGTCTTGGGTTCGACACCCTCAGTGTCATCAAGATACGTAATATTATGTCTGCTCTGATGACGGACAAGCGCTACATTACAGCGCTTCGGTTTCTCCACCAATAGCAGTGTTTGTGTGTCATGTCAGCGGCGACTCAGTGCGCTCACTGTTGGGTCAGTGCGCTATAGCTACTGGAGGGCATCGCGCTAGTGGAGGGTCGTTGCGCTATGTCATGTCGGCATCGCGCTAGGTGTCCTAAGTTCTTTGTTTACATAAGTAAACAGATTTCAGGTCTAAAATCTAAACATTTTGTACACTGGCTTTCTATTTTCACACATAAAAGATTAAAGAAAAAGTGAAGGAGGCAGAAATTAGTTTTGAAAAGCATAGATCTATAAACGGAACTCGAAAGGCAGAAATTAATTTTTAAACGTATAGATCTAAATAAACGGAATTCAACACAATATGTCTGTTTGCCGCCCTCTCTTTCTCTCTCTGTCTCCCTCTTAACTGTTATCTCTCGCTGTTGCAGGTGACAAAACGCACGCGCACACACACATATACACGTAGATCTATATTAGAGCTCTGCCTCTCTCTCTCTCTTTCTCTCTCTCCCCCTCTCTGTTATCTCTATTTTTGTTGCAGGTGACAACACGCACGCACGCACACACACATACACAGTCATACACGTACATGGGTACACCAATCTATAATGTCCTGAAAAGGGTGCCATAGGCCTAGGCTTGTTTTTGTCCTTACATGAATAAAAGGTATATCACAATAAAATTCAACCTTTCTGCTTTTAACATGCACAGTTTGAAAATTACGTCATCATGCAGTGTCATTTTCTAAACGTCATCAGTAAAGCCATGTTTGCAGCTGAGTCTGTTTGAAATGGATCTGTCAAAATAGCGAATATATTTCTACACCTTTACAATTCTGAAACTTACAAACGAGTTGGCGAAAATGTATGTGCATTTGGATTCTGTTTATGAGTGACCCGTGTGTCTTGTTGCATAGTTTTTGGTGCGCATAAAGCTTTCTGAAACTGGGGAAAAAATGACTTTGAAGACACTAGCTAGAAAAAGTGATTATTCAGTCATAAAAGAATAAACTTTTCTTTAGATAGAATCAGAAATTCCATTCATTTATGTACACTCTATTTGGTAAATCGCCAGAATTATGCGACAAATCTTTTCCCTGAAAACTGATCCAGTGAAATAGAAACACCCGAAGGTGCTGATGGGACCCAGGGATGCACCAGCCACGCCCGTTCTATCAACGCGAGAGCAGCCCTGCCCCAGCCTTGGAAGTCTCTGTTGTGTTACTGGGGAGCAGGCACACACGGGGCATTCCATTAAGTATGCAAGGCACACAGCTACTCCCGGCTTGATGACCACTGGATACGATACAAAGGAGTCCTTGCCAAATGTCCCCATGGGTGTACCAGTCTGTTTCTCATGACTGCAGAGCCCACCGGCAAAAGACACCCACTCAGAAACCAGAATGCATCCAACAGCCCCCAAAAAGGACAGGCGATGCCAGTGCATCTCCAGACAAAGTCACAGGCTCTCGCCTTATGGACGTATATGCCTCAGAAGAGAGTCCCAGAATGTGATCCAGAAGATATCCTACTTATGAAATTTTCTCCCTATTAATGGGCTATATGATCCCAAATTCTTTTGCGATGTGATCACAAAAGACGAAACTTATGTATATTGTTATGGCATCCCCATCAAGCCGTAATATCAGAGCAGGTGCCTGGTGATCCAAAACATGTGTCTGGTTTAAAAATTTGTTCCGCTGCAGGATTTAGAGAACCAGAAGTGATGTTCTTCAGTTTGCATAATACTACTGGCCCTGTCATTGTTGACATTATGCATGACAAGTAGGCAGTCTCTGCTCATTAATAAGTGGAAACCATTTTTCACAAACTGATGAACCACCTACATGAGCAGCGCTCAGCCATCGGCACTAGTAAGTCATAAGCCATAAATCGTAAGTTTCTTTATTGTCCATTGGCATTGTACAACGCACATGGAAACTTGTCTTCCACCGTGTAAAATAAAAATACTAAATAAAAGTATGAAACATAAATTTACATTAACAAAATGTGACTCTCACACCACACCCAATCATTCATCCGCTCTCCGCTATCTTGCTCACTCATCATGCAACCCACTACCACTTCCGCCTTCATTTTTAACCCTTTCTTTTCTTTTTCCTTCCTTTCCTCCTTTTTTGTATATTCCTTTTCTCTTTTTTTCTTTTTTCACCCCCCCCCCCCCCCCCCCCCTTTAATTTTTAAAAAATCATTTTTATGTAGGCCTTTTTCACGCTCTTTCATCCTATTTTCTGTGTGACTGACTAAGATGGACATTTCCAAGAGCCTTGAGTGTGTGTGTGTGTGTGTGTGTGTGTGTGTGTGTGTGTGTGTGTGTGTGTGTGTGTGTGTGTGTGTGTACGTGTACGTGCGTACTTCATGAAGACGCTAGTCCTCTCAAGGTCAAGGTCACTATGACCTACCCTGATAAGTAAGATGTCCAAGTTCTTCCCCACTCAATTTGATCCCATGTTTCGGGTTATTCTTGTTTTTTAAAGGAGACGTTAGAAAAACGAGAGTATTCTCCTGTCCAAGTCCTACATAAAGCATTGATTTCACAGATCAACGCATTCTTTCTGCCAGAGTACCAAAAATACTTTAATCACAGCCAAAACGCTTCAAAATGTGTGTGGTTATCAGAGAACGGTGGTTTACAGTCATGTAAATGTTTCATGGTCACCGACCACTCAGTTGCTGTTTTACAAAAGTAAGGACTTTATTTATTGATGGGCCCACTTAGATCCATATAATAGCACTGTCTCTGTCTCAATAACAAAGTTCTCTCTCTCTCTCTCTCTCTCTCTCTCTTCTCTCTCTCGCTGTTGCAGGTAGCACACACACACACACACACACACACACACACACACACACACACACACACACACACACACACATAAATTATATGCATGCATAGATTAACAATCCTTCCGTATCTTCCTACACGCACACCCACAAACCCCCTTAAACGGACATTTGCACATAATCATACACATACATTTTTGTTGTTGTCTAAGATGTTGTTGTAAGGTGGATAGACGTTAAATTATAGAACGCACACACACACACGCACGCACGCACTCGCACGCACGCGCACGCACACACACACACACGCACACACACACACACACACACACATATACAGTCTATACCCATAGTTCCATATTAAGAGTTCTTTTTCCCCAGATTTGGTCTTTTCTGACTGTATCTATTATGTAGACCAACTTGTCTAAACCTTACAACAGATGAGTTATGCTACTCACAAAACATTACCGTCTAGCCTAGATCTACTTGCAGTAAAAACGTAGTGTAACAGGCAGGCAAAAAAGTAAGCGCGCCAACCCGACAATAATTATTTTGGTGTCGGATGATGCGCTACTCTCAAAATCCTGGTTGGCGCTTCAGTCGAAATGACGTTTTTTGTTTGGTGTTTGCGCCACCCCCTCCAGTGTTGGTTAGTTGAGTCCATGCATGTTTGCCGTCAGCCAAAAGATAATTGCGCCTTTTAACTATTGATTTGGTGACAGGAAATGTTCATTACGAATCAAATTAGAGGGTGGCGACTAGGGGAAGACGGGGTAAAAAGCGCATGGGCGGGTAAGAAGCCCACCCCAATTATCTCATGAAATAAAGAACATTTCAGTCAAATTTGCCCATGAGACGAATGCTAGACATTAACGCTCGTCTCATGGGCAAAATGAGACTGAAATTTGCTTCATTTCATGAGATAATTGGGGTGGGCTTCTTACCCGCCCATGCGCTTTTTACCCCGTCTTCCCCTATTGCCTTCAGTCAAGTGCGTTAATGAAACTGTTAATACCAGTGGATGAAACACAACGGCCCTCTTCACGCGGGCAGATTCACAGCATCATCACCCCGTCTTGAATGAAGAAACACGTGGGTTATGGCGGTAAATTGTGACGCTCTGACACGTGGTTAGGGACTTGGCGCACATACACGACAAGCGCATAGACCCCTCCCGTACTCTAGATCTTTTGTTTGGGGTTTCAATTTCGACTATTGTTTTTGTCTGGTCCGTCCGGCGTCCGTCCGTCCGTCCGGCGTGCCTCCGTCCGTCCGGCTACTCGTCCGTTTTTCTCAAAAACTCTTCAGTCTATCATCATCAAATTTGGTATACTAGTTTGCCAAGATGCAAGCTATCCACTGATGTATTTAGTTTTACATTAAGGTCAAGGTCGCGCCAGTTATGGGGTTCAGACCCCAAAACACATAATCGCTAATATCTCGCGAAGTTTTGCATGTATTTCAATGCAGTTTTTGTTTGTGGCTCAAGCCACAAACCTATAACTCACTTTGTCGGTCGGTCGGTCTGTCGGTCGGTCGGTCTGTCGTTCCAAAATTGTCGAACATTTTGACAAAATTGTCGCACTTCAAATCGAGGCTACACTTCAAAATTAATTGAGGCCGCTCTTTAAAATGATGTATTTTAAAAGCGTACAAAATAATAAACATACGTAATACAGACACTACAACAGACACGACGAGTATGCGGTGCTTCTTTCGATGAGTATAAGTAGGATACATAGTTTTAAATGTTTTCCAAAAGATATAAAAAGTTACGAAATGGTGCAGAGATAACATTCTGGTTTACAGATTAAAATTATTGAAAAGCCAGGGGAGGTAACTCATGATTTGAGTGGTAAAAATAGATCGCGTGCCACAAACTATTGCGATTTTCGCGCTTGTTTTCCACAACATTTCTTGATGAATGGTCTATAACACAGTTGTCATGAATTTGTCTGTGCGCTCGTGTGCGCATGATCGCGCGCGCGCTCAAATCTCGGGTCCGAACCCCAAGGCTATATATAAAAAAAAACCTATTCAGTTACGTGCTGTTTTGATGCGTTTTTAATGATTAGTGTGTAGTATTAAAAAAAAAGCAACACGCGCATCGCCAAGCGGCAGATAAGTTCCCGAGTCGCTAAACATGGGATAAGCCCGCTGTGCCCTAGTTTGTGTCACAGGCCCGATATGTCCCACTTCTTTCCGGCCGTCCGTGCGTGCGTCCTGTTTTCAGTTCTCAATGGTCTCCCCGCTGTGTGTACAGCCGACACATTCCGATTTCGGAGATGCTGCGAGGGGACTTTGCAGCCGCTCGGCGTTGCACTTTGTTGTGGATGAGTTTTTGCAAGAAACACGTCGAGATCACCAGAAAAACACCCTTTACAGAGATCGCAACACTCACTTTGCTCTGGTTTCCTAGAAATCAAACCGTCATATCGGCGATTCCTCCTTGGCGGAGGCGCTGGCAGTCAAATTATGCCTTCTCTTTTCTAATGGCCGCCTGAGTTTAGACCAAAACGTTTGCACGAAATGCTCACAATACAAACCTTTTCATTTGATTTTTTTTTAAATTTTATACAGTTTACCTAAAGGAGTTTTGCTCACAACAAAGGAAATAGCTCTAAAAACTTTTTTT
>CM065686.1:20749294-20754294 GCA_017654935.2 Phymorhynchus buccinoides | reverse complement strand
CCCCCTCAGAAGACCAACCCCTGCCCCTCGTACCAACATGACGCGACCCAAAATCAACATCCTTCAAAAAGACCCACCAGCCCCATCAGTACCCGCCCAAACAAAAAGTTACTCCCTTTCCAGAGGTAGACCGACAAGCTTCAGACGAAGACTCCCCTCCTACCAAGCCACACAATACAAACTTAAGGCCCAACTTCTCAGAGAATCCCGAGCAAAAAACCTGACTGAACAACGCATACAAGAAATAGTTACAGAACAAATCACACAACAAACCGACCTGATGATGAAGAAACTTGACAGCCACCTAACACAACTAGTAAAGGCACTGACAGACAAACTGACAACCCACTTACCAACACCCCCCCCTCCCCCACCCCCCACCCCCACTCCCATCATCGAACTCGACCTTAGTAACACAGACTTAAGTAACAAAAGCTCAGGAGAACAATTCATGACTCAGATACTTACCGAGATAGCCAAAGCCCGAACTTCCACCAAACCACTCACTCTCGTAGAGGGACTCAGGTCCCTCTTGCCACAATCCATGTTCTCAAAACCTCTAGATACATCCCCCTCATCCAACTGCATGAGAATCGCCCAATTTATTTGCCGCCCAGACCAAGAACAAATGGAAGCAAAAAAACGAAGACAGTCCGCACAGACAAAGAACAAACTAGTCCTCCCCCAGCCCGCCCTTCGCTGCTGAGGGCACCCCACAGAACCACAACAAACCTACTACACAAACCAACCCCCCCCCCACTACCACACTTAAGTCCCTCAATCTACTACAATGGAACTGCCGCGCAATAACACCCAATTTCCCCTTTCTTCTCAACTTCCTTGCAACAAATACCACACAATTCCAAATTATCTGCTTACAATCACTAAAAGTCCCATATTCCAAACTGCCAAAAATAGACGGCTTCTGCCATCCACCAGGGGTCAGCAACTTTAAAGGCAATGTACAAACAGCCACTTATATCCATCAAAATATTCAACACCAATACATACCCTCCCCCATACAAAACCTCCCCCCAGTAGTTTATTCCAATACCACCCAAGTCACATTAAATAATAAACCCACCCAAATTATCAATACCTATTTCCCCCAAGGTTACAATAAAATGCCCTCTGAAGACTGGATTGCCTCCCTCCCCCCCACTGAAGCATGGGTCGTGGTCGGTGACTTTAATGCACACCACCCAGCATGGGAAAAAGACACGACCCCACACTCCCAAGGAGGACAGACCCTTTTTACCGACATCCTAAACTCAAACCTTACCCTGTTAAACGACGGCTCTACCACTCGATACCCTGACAACCCAACAAACAATCCCTCAGCTATTGATCTAACCCTAGCTAGCCCCCAACTTCTAACCGAATTCTCATGGACCCCCCAAGTAGACCCCCTAGGATCCGATCACAAACCTATTGTTATTTCCCTTACAGTTGAAATTGAGATTTCCGATGACCCCCCGCCCCCCCCTCACTACAACTTTGAGAAAGCCAACTGGCAACAATTTAAAACATTACTCAATACATATACTCAGGAAGACCTACAAAACACTAACTTAGAAACACATTATGATAATATAAAAACAGCCATCACCACAGCAGCAGACACCTCCATCCCCAAATCATCCCCGAACACTAATTACCAAATAAAAAACAACCCCTGGTGGAATAACGAATGTGCGGAGGCCGTCCAACAAAAACACTCTGCAAGTAACACCTTCAACCACCAACCCTCTCATCCCAACCACCAAAATAAACGCAAAGCAGAAAAACACAGCAAAAAGATGGTCGCCAAAGCAAAACTAGAATATTTCACAAATGAACAAATTTTATCCTTTAAAGACTTAAATAACGCATGGAAACGCCTACGCAGAATTAAAGCGGGAGGCAAACCAAAAACACCAAGAATTCTCTGTCCTATCACTAACTCACTTACCAAAACAAATTTACAAACAGCCAACGTCCTGGCCGAGACATTCGCCAAAGCCAGCCAAACAAAACATCTTCCCCCCGCCGAACAACAAAAACGAAACTCAATCCCCCTCCCCCCCAAATCTACAAATAACTCTAACTGTATTAATGCCCCCTTAAAACTAGCCGAGCTTGCTACGGCCCTTCGTAACATTAAAAAAATCAACAAAGCAACAGGAGATGACCCTATCTCCTATAGAATGCTCAAACAACTACCCCCTTCATTTCTATCTATCCTTAACCAATTTTACTCTAGGTGTTGGGAGAGTGGGGAAGTGCCCCAGGCATGGAAATGTGCACAGGTAGTCGGGATCCTGAAGAATGGAAAACCAAGGCAGGATCCCAAGAGCTACCGCCCCATCTCCCTCACCCCTCACCTGGGTAAAGTGTACGAAAGAATCGTACGTTCACGACTAGAATATCACTTACAAAAGAATAACCTACTTCCCCAAGTACAGGCAGGATTTAGAAAGTACAGAAGCTGCACCGAACAAATTGTTAAACTCACCTCCCACGCCAGAAAAGCCTTCGCCCGCCAGAAGAGCATGTTGGTCACCTTCTTTGACATAAAAGGCGCTTATGACACTGTCTGGCATGGGAGGTTGCTTCAAAAAATTAGCAAGCTCGGCATCGAAGGAAACCTCTTCAATTTCATAAAAGCTTTCTTAAATAATCGATCAATTAAAGTAAGGGTGGGCCAGTCCCTCTCAGACAGTCACTCGCTGGATATGGGGGTGCCCCAGGGTAGCATAGTTGCCCCCACCCTCTTCAATATTATGCTAGCAGATATAAATAAAACAAACATCAACAACAATAAACTTAGTATGTACGCAGACGATATAGCCACCTGGACACCCACACAGAAAACACTCAACCAAAAAAAACTCAAGGAAGCCCTTAAACAACACCAAAAACAAACAGACTCGATAGCCCACTACTTACAAGATAACGGTTTTTCATTAGCCCCAAATAAATGCATCTTCATAATATTAACTAACATTAGAAAACCCTCAATTAACTACAACCTCTCAATCAATATCAATGGACAACCAGTATTTGCATCCGACACCGCCAAATTCTTAGGAGTGGTCATAAAATACAATCTTTCCTGGACTGAACACATTAACTACATAACTAGGAAAGCCTACAAAACCTTAAACTTCATTAAAATGATCTCCTTAGAAAAATGGGCACAAAACCCCAAAATATTAGCAAACCTAGTTAGATCCCTCGTCCGCAGTCAATTAGTATATGGTATAGAAGCAATGCACTCCTTAACATCACACGACCTAAAATTATTACAAAGAATAGAAATCCGCGGTCTAAAAATAGCTCTGGGGCTTCCCCGTTATGCGGTGACTGATCTAATCTATCGAGACGTGGGCTGGCTCCCACTACGCAAACTAGTAAAACTTAACTGCTCCATCCTTCTCCCCCGTATATACGCTACCCAAATGTACACAGACTTTGAATTTTACGACAATTTTTCAGACCCTTATTACCACTCCCATCCTGACCATATAACTAAACATCCTTCCTTATACCATAAAACTATCCCTATAACTAAATACACTGAAGACCTGTTCCACGAGGCAGGAGTGAACATAGAGGAAGTCTCCACTCACCCAACATATGACTACCCACAGTGGGAGGTGACCCCCATAACAATAGACACCTCTCTACATGAACAATACTCCAAACAAGAAGACCCAAACAGACTAAAAATAGCAGCACTAGAAAAAATTCACAGTCTCAAACACAATCTCCTTATATACACAGATGGATCAAAAATCAACCAACATACAGGCTGCGCTTTCACTATCCCAGATCTAAAAGTAACTAAATCGTTCCAACTCAATAATAATATATCAATCTTTAGTGCCGAACTCTGGGCTATATTAGAAGCATGCTCATACACTAACAACTTCCCAAACCCCCCACGGAGTGTAGTCATACTAACAGACTCTCTTTCATCTATACAAGCTCTAGTGGGGGACACCAACAATAGACGCTCTATCATACAAGAAATTAAATTCCTTATACATCAAATCACAATTAAAGGAACCGACATCTCGATAGGCTGGATCCCTTCCCACTGTGGCCTACACGGCAACGACCAGGCCGACGGGGCCGCCAAAGAGGCGGCCCTCGGTCGGTCCGGAACCAAAACTAATATTAAACTCTCAACCTCTGAAATTAAATCAGCACTAAAGAAAACTTCGTTCCAGGTGTGGGCTCGGGAACTTGAGACCCGTTGTGCGGTCCACTCCTGGGACAACCAAATTGTGACAGGGGGTCTTTTCCCCCCCGTACCTAGGCCCGTTCTATCCATGATCTACAGACTTAGAACCGAGGCCACATATAATAAATTTCAAGAACTAAAATGTGAATGTGGAGACTTCCTCACAGTAGACCACCTATTTACACAATGCCATACTATAACCCCCGAATTAGATAAATTAGTAACAAAACTTAAAACAAACAAGATCCCCTTCACAAAACAAATAATCATACAAAGCAAAACAGACGACTGGCATGCATTAATATGGCTGGCCGAGGCCCTCGGCCAGGCTTCCTTTGGACATTACTTCTGAATCCATCTCTCACTTCCTCAAATGTAGCCCCTCCCCGTGACCCCTGGTCAGGTGTATGCTGCCTCTCCAATGGGTCTCTTTCCCACTTCCTAGTGACTTGGGTGGCTCCCCCCCGTCGGCCGGGGGCCGGGCGGGGGTGTAGGATGACACGGAACCCTTTTGGCCCAGATTACTGTCACCGCTCCTTCTGGCCGGTGTCCCGGCCGGCGGGGGGTGTCACCTCGGCCCCTCTCACCCCCAACTTCCAACTGGTCCTTGTCTCCGGGGGCAAGTGAGTCGCCGGGGGGTGCCGTCCGGGTCAGTACGCCCGATTGCCTCTACCAGGGGCGTGCGGGCCCGGGCGGCGCCCCCCGGAGGCTCCCCCCCCGGAACGAGCGGCATCTCCCTGGACCGGTCCCCAGGTCTAGCCAACCACTACCC
>CM065686.1:20742493-20748794 GCA_017654935.2 Phymorhynchus buccinoides | reverse complement strand
TGATCTCTGTCGGCCAGGTTTTCATTTACTGGTCAATCCAGAGAAACAAATTGAAAGCGAACACGACCCAAATGTCCAAAGACCTGTCCATTGCTCGTCGGTTGATCACTGTCGCTGTGACAGACTTCATGTGCTGGTTTCCAATCGGACTGTGTGGGATACTGGCACTGTTTGGCGTGGCTATTTCTGGAGAAGTGAACGTCGCACTGGCGATGTTCGTTTTGCCGTTCAATTCTGCTCTGAACCCCTTCATATACACGTTCAACACTCTGTTGGAGAAGCGCAGAAAACTCAACGAAGCTAACCTGATGAAATGGTTAGAATCGCACGCTGATCTGATTTGATGAATGTTATTACTAACAACGATTATGGCTATATTAGGCAAAGCAACGAACGTGTGTTATTTGAACTTTTATTATAACGCCACCTTGTTGCTTTGCTGTTGTTGTTGTTTTAACAGCTAATTTAAAGCAATTTTCTTCTTTAAGCTTCTCTGACATCGGAATATGTTGGCTAAAAGCAGCGAGAAGACAGGACTAAACTGAAGACCAGACACATACGTATTTAATCAATGTATGGTCATTTGGCGCAGACGCACAAACACAGAGTCACACGTAACATACATTCACGCTTGTTTGTGCAAGCACGCCTATGTAATGTTTTTGTATGCACATTCACAAACACATACATATTAAACACACGTGCGTACACATATACATTCCTTGCGAAGGAAAGCAATGTTTCAATATGCATTCATGCATGTATACAGATACAGACAGACAGACAGACAGAAAAAACCCATGGCAAAGAAACACACACACACGCACGCGCGCCGCGCGCCGCGCACGTGTGCGCGCACACCCACACCCACACACTGTGTAAGAAAACAAAGTTTGTTAATATGCATTTCCATAATTATGTACACAGAGATAGATTGAACGACCAGACAAGCCATACTAGACAGACAGACAGACATACAGACAGACAGACAAGACAGACAGACAGAGACAGACACACACCACACACACACACACACACACACACACACACAAACACACACTCTCTCTCTCTCTCTCTCTCTCTCTCTCAGGGCTGAGTGTAACAAAAGCATAACAGTATTAACACTTATCTCATTCACTTTTATTAATGACCTTGGCAGTCAAAGGTCACGCGAGCGAAAACGAGGCTCAGGAGTACAGCTAGTTTCAGGAAGACGTTGTGAGTGTTGTATTTTGTTAGTCTTCAATCAATAGTTTATGATGCTTTGACTCTGTTTACGCGTTTCAAACTTGTAACAAAATAAAGACCAAGCTTTCGCCTTTTCCGTACTGTGATTCTTTATTTTCTGTGAAAAAGAGACTTTGTTTAAGAGCAGAGGAAACCAAACGTCAAGTTGTCTTGGCTGTGGCTTGAAAGAAGCATTTCACTGACCTAGTTTCAACAGCAAAAGGTATTACACAGCCGTTTTTCTTGATCTAGAAAAGTTTAAACGAAAGAAAGAAGCTACAGGCTTCTCTTTTGGTCAAACGTGTGTGTGTGTGTGTGGTGTGTGTGTGTGTGCGTGCGCGTGTGCGTGCGTGTGCGTGTGTGTGCGCGCGCGTGTGCGTGCAGGTGTGCTAGCGAGCGCGCGCGCGTGTGTATGTATGCATGTGTGTGTTTGTTTGTTTGTATATGTGTGTGTGTACGTATGTGCGTGCGCGCGCGCGCGTGTGTTTGTTGTGCGTGTGTGCGTGCATGTGTATGTGCGCGCGCGCACGTGTGTGTGCGTGCGTGCGCGTGCGTGCGTGTGTGTTGTTGTTGATGTTGTCGTTGTTGATGATGACAGACAGGAACACACTAAGCATAAGAGAGAGAGAGAGAGAGAGAGGGAGGGAGGGAGAGGGAGGGAGAGGGAGAGGGAGAGATTGATTTATTTGTGTGTTTGGTTGGTTGGTTGGAACGAACGGCACCAAGACGTCACAAAATGAGTGCAACATGGTTTGGGGTGAAACGAAACAAAGGAAATGACCCAATCAGTGGCGTAATTGATAGGAATACAATCAACTCCTGAACAAGAACAACAACAACAAACCAAAAAACAGGACTAATTGTAGACATTTCCCCGTGGGGATACCGGGGGGTCTTTTGTGAAAACAGTTCCCCCACCTTCTGGAAGATATGTGCTTGTAACTTCCTCTAATCTGCCACTCTCTTTGACTCTGCTTACGTCGCGGGGACGTAGGCCTATAGGGGGAAGACGGGGTAAAAAGCGCATGGGCGGGTAAGAAGCCCACCCCAATTATTTCATGAAATAAAGAAAATTTCAGTCAAAATTTGCCCATGAGACGAATGCTAGACATTAACGCTCGTCTCATGGGCAAAATGAGACTGAAATTTGCTTCATTTCATGAGATAATTGGGGTGGGCTTCTTACCCGCCCATGCGCTTTTTACCCCGTCTTCCCCTAAGCGTCTACGGTTGCATGTCATTTAGAGCTTTCACGACCTATTTCTGTGTAGTAAGTTATAGTACTACTGGGACGGTATTCACGTTGAGATAGCATGAGACTTAGCATGATGCTAACTTAGAAGCTCTTCCAATGTCCTATAGGATTTAATAGGACTTTTGGAAGAGCTTCTAAGTTAGCATCATGCTAAGTCTCATGCTATCTCGACATGAATACCGTCCCGGGAGATCGAGTCGCTCCCTGATACAACTACACTTTGAAGACGTTTAGACACAGACACATAATGAGGGGCAATTTTCTCCCAACAATGGCCATGGTTGGAAAGCTTGAAAAACACAGAATAGCATAGTATTCATAAATAGTCGGGAATTTCTCTTTTAAAACAAATACTTGCGATTAAAGTGCAGAGTCACAGCCAAATTTAACAGGCTCGATCAGACGATATTTTTATAAAATAAATAAATAACTGCTTCACAAATCAAAACAACAAAATAATAATAAAAAAATACAATACCCCAACTTTCACTCGCATAAATTTCAAGTTCCAATTCAATCTATAAAGTTTCTAATTTGTGTCCTGAAATTCGATAGAAAACACAAGTCGAATTTCATATTTTAGGCTCCCTGTTTAATCGTAAAATATTATAAATCTATAAGGTCCAAAATCATTTCAAATATACAAAACTAGTTTCGTTAGTTATTAGAATGAAAACATAAGGGCGAATCGAAATAAAATTACTTGGTTTAGAAAATCAGTATTTCGATTCGAAGCCGGTGCGCGCGCGCACATGGTGCAAAGAACAATGGAAGGTTCTCGAATCGCTACAACCCGTTACGACTGTATTCATTTTGCAATGCTACAAGTTTATACGGAAAAGATCCATAGCTTGCCATATATGAAATGAAAGGGGATAGGTTATAAATTTAGGTCGCATAAATAGAAATTCAAACATTTGCTTGGATTTTGAATAAGAATAGAAAACCTACGAAACGACCGGGAATATTTTGACCTGAGTGTTCATTTTACCGACCACAAAATCTTAAATTGTAAGGCTATGCGAGCATTTCCATTAATACAAATGTATGGAATAAAATCTATGATTTTTCCTGATTCCAACCGTATGCTTCTTATGTCAATACAAAATTTAATAAATCAAAAATATAATAAAATACGATTTAATAGAAGCAAATCTCGACAAGGGAGTTAACTTGGGCAGATAACTTCAATAGCAAAAATTGTCGTCTGCTACGAGTAGCTTACATATAGTAGGCCTAGTAGCTGTGCGAGCACACTGCTACAAATGTGTTTCTATTGATAATAAAATTTCAGACTTTCGTTATTCAAAAAGTGGTGTTCCACAAGGTTCTATCCTTGGTCCTATCCTTTTTTGGTTTAAATGATTTTTGATTTTTCAAATGCACATTAAACAAATATTAAACAAACATAACGGCAACAACAAGCTTAAAGCTTATACTGTGCCACTTTACTTCATATAAATTTTAGCATGGCGGCTGGTAAGCACAAAAGGATGTTTAAAACAATTAGAGAAAATAAGGATATACATTTTGAATCCTTCGTGAAACCAACATTCGGAAAAATGATAAATCAAAACTTTGTGATATACTTAAAGCACAGAAAAAAAAGAATTAAACATATACACGAAACGAAAACAGATAACATTCAGAATATAAAAAAAAAAAAAAACAAAAACATGAAGATGATGGGGAATACAAAGCTGTGAAGTGAATCAAATACTAATTGTAAGGGTCATGAAGCATCTATCAACAGAAAGAAGTTCATGCACTGATACATTATACATACCCACATGTAATAATGTCACCAAGTAGACTACCACAACAGAGTTTTAACTTAGTAATCATAATACACAAAAAACAAGGAAATTATTACTGAAATCTTTTAGACTCAAGAATAAATCTGTGGACTGTTTCAAGAATAGCAATGTTTATTTTGTTTGGTAAATTTAAATTTCCATGCAAAAGAATTTCTGGCTGGGTGTAGTCATTAGGTAGAATTGTATTTAAACGAGCGATTTGAAACAACGTACAAGAGAGTAAATAGTGTTCAGCATTTTCATGGGCAACACCACAACGACAGAGCGGACTGTTGACTAGATGACGGTTATGTAGATCATTGTTCAGATCACTTATTCCTAAGCGCAGCCTACAGTGTATGATTTGTTCTCTTCGGTTTCCACAATAATAGAAATTTGGTACAATAGCATCGTTAGCACATAAATATCGCTTTACTTGACTTAAAGAGGTGCTGTTTTTAATCGAATCGGGTAATGAGTTCCAAAGGATGGTAGTGGAAGGTACAAAAGAATTACGATACATTTCAGTATTAAGCTTTGGAATAGATCGGTCAAGAGGCCGTCTTCTGTGGTATGGATTTATGTCTGAAACAAGTTCTGGAATAATGTCTGTTAAATAAACTGGACATAAGCTGTTAATCATTTTGAAGTATTGTATAAGTTTATGTCTTTTTCTCCTTTCCTTAAGGGTACAGAAACCAGATTCTTTATATAACTTATGATGACTTGTTCCTCTAACAGTAACAGCTCCAATTATTGTTCTTATCCCTTCGAGATGTAAATTTTCAAGAGCGTTTGATTGTCCATCTGTACAATTATCCCATATTATGGCAGCATAGTCAAAGTGTGGCAATATAAATGATTTGTACATTATTTCTAAAGCCTTCCTATTAAGTTTATGCTTATAAGTTTTTAAACAAGAAATCAACATAGTTGTTTAGCTAATGATATTTTTAATTTGTAAATCCCATTTGCAGTTGTTTTGTAATATTACACCCAAATGTTTATGTGATTCTGTACTTTGTAAATGAACATTGCCAAAGTTTAAAGGTAAGTAAATATTATTTCCACGACAAAAGTTTAGTAAATCAGTCTTTTCTTCATTGAAAGTCACCTTCCATTTTTGAGACCAAGAGTAAATTTTATCTAGGTCAGAATTTAATATTTGTGCTCGGGCATTCGGGTCATTTAATGCTAAAGACATGCTGGTACATGGTATCATCAGCAAATAATTTAAGGTTGGACTGAATATAATTTACAATATCGTTAATATAAACAAGGAATAGTAGGGGACCTAATACGGAACCTTGGGGCACACCTGCAGGAACATTTTTGTAATGAGAAATAACACCTTTAATTACCACAGCTTGTATTCTGTCAGAGAGATAATCTTTAAACCAATCAAATAAGTTACTTTGTATGCCAATTGCTCTTATTTTGTGGAGAAGTCCTTTATGCCAAACTCGATCAAATGCTTTTGATATATCAAAATATACAGACTGTGTAGTAATACCATGGTCAAAAGATTGACATAAATCATTATAGATACTTAGCAGCTGGTTAACAGTAGAGTCACCTAGAGTGAATCCAGATTGTGATGAAGTAATTATGTGATTTGACTGTAAAAACAAGAAAACCTTTTTTTGTACACATCTTTCCAAAACCTTACCAACACAGCTTAACAAAGAAATTGGACGATAATTATTGCATTGGTCTTTTGTGGCTTTCTTATGTAGGGGGTTTACATGGGCTGTTTTCCATATTTTGGGAAATTTACTTTCTTGCAAGCTTCTGTTATACAAATCAGTCAATGGAACTAACATAACTGGTAGAGCTGCTATGAGTAATTTGTTGTGAACAAGGTCTGGTCCTACTGCTTTACTTTGATTTAGGTCAAGAACAACATTCTTAACATCAGACGCAGTAAGTATAATATTAGAAAGTTCCAGGTCCAAAAATGGAATATCAGGTGGGTTGTCATTGTCGTTTTCAAGTGTTGATTGACTAATAAAATAGTTATTCA
>CM065686.1:20722493-20729993 GCA_017654935.2 Phymorhynchus buccinoides | reverse complement strand
CTCTTCTCTCTCTCATCTTCTATCTCTCCTCTCTCTCCCTCTCTCACCTCTGCGCTCCTGTCTCACTGTCTCATCCCTCCTCCCTCTGAGCTGCACCTCCTCTCTGCTCTCCTCTCTCTCTGGTCATCTTCTCTCTCTCTCCTCTCTCTCTCCTCGTCTGTCGTCTCCTCTCATCCTTCTCTCTCCTCTCCATCTCCTCTCTCTTCACCTGTCGCGCTCTCTCTCCTCTCTCTCTCTTCTCATCCTCTCTATCTCCTCACTCTCTCTCTCTCTCTTTCCTCTCTCTCTCTCTCTCTGTCGTCTCGTCTGTCTCTCTCTCTCTCTCACTCTCTCTCCTCTCTCTCTCTCTCTCCTCTCTCATCTCTCTCTCTCTTAGTCTCTCCTCTCTCCTCTCTCTCTCCCTCCTCTGTCTCTCTCTCGCCCTCTTCGGGTACTCTC
Source organism: Phymorhynchus buccinoides (assembly GCA_017654935.2). Classification (NCBI taxonomy): domain Eukaryota; kingdom Metazoa; phylum Mollusca; class Gastropoda; order Neogastropoda; family Raphitomidae; genus Phymorhynchus; species Phymorhynchus buccinoides. The sequence continues at coordinate 20,729,555 of CM065686.1, read as the reverse complement.
TCTCACGTTCTCTCCTGTCTCTCTCTCTCTCTCTCCTCTCTCTCTCTCTCTCTCATACTCTCTCTCCCCTCTCTCTCGAGTCTCTCTCTCGTCTCTCTCTCTCTCTCCGTCTCTCTCTCTCTGTCTCTTTCGTCTCTCTCACCCTCTCTCTTTCTCTCTCCCTCTCTCTCCTCTCTCTCGTTCTCCCTCTCTCTCTCTCTCTCTCTAGCTCTCCTGCTCTCTCTCTGTCTTCTCTCATCTCACCTCATCCTCTTCCCCTCTTCTTTTCTCTCCCACGGCCTCTCTCTCTCTCTCTTTCTCTTACTCTCGTCCTCTCTCCTCTCTCTCTCTCACTATCCCGGTCTCAATCTCTCACTCTCTCTCTCTCTCTCCCCCTCTAGTCTCTCTCTCTCTCCTTCCTCATTCTCTCTCTATCCTCTCTACTCTCTCACTCTCTCTCTCTCCTCGTTCGCCCTCTCTCTCCAGTCATCTCCTCTCTCGTCCGTCTCTCTCCAATCTAAACTCTCCCTCCCTCTCCGTCTCTCTGTCTCCCTCTCCAATCACTCTGTCTGTCTTCTGTCTCTCTCTCTCGTCTCTCCCTCCTCTCATCTGTCTCTCTCTCCTGTCGCTCGCTCTTCCTCTCTCTCCATCTCGTCTCTCTCTCTCTCCATCCCTCTCTCCTCTCTCTCCCCTTCGTGTCTCTCTCTCTCATCGCCTCAGTCTTCTCCCTCCCCCTCTCTCTCTCTCTCTCATCTCTCAAGCTCTGTCTCTCTTCCTCTCTCTCTACCCTCTCTCCGATCCTCGTCTCTCAGTCTCTATCCTCTCTCTCTCTCCCTCGTCTCCTCTCTCTCTTCTATCTCTCTCTCGTCCTCCCCTCTCTCTCTCTTCTCTCCCCACTCTCTCTCTGTATCTGTCTCTCTGTCTGTCCTGATCTGCCGCTCTCTCTCCCTCTCTCTCTCTCTCTCTCTTTCCTCCACTCTCTCTCTCTCTCTCTACTCCATCGTCTCATTCTGTCTGTCTCTCTCCTCTCTCTCTCTCTATCTCTCTCTGTCCCTCTCTCTCTCCTCTGCTCCTCCTCTCTCCTCTCTCTCTTCTCTCTCTCACTCTCCTTCCTCTCCGTCTCTCTCTTCATCCTCTCAGTTCCCCTCTCTCTCTCGATCTCTCTCTCTCTCCTCTCGTCTTCTCTCTCTCTCATGTCTCTCTCAGTCTCTCTCTCCTCTCTCTCTCTCTCTCTTGTCACTGCTCCTCTCTTTGTCTCTCTATCCCCGTCTGTCTCTCTTTGTACCTCTCTCTCTCCTCTCCGTCTCCTCATCCTCTCTCTATCTCTCTCTTCGTTCTCCTCTCCCTCTCCCTCTCAGCTCATCTCCTCTCTCTCTCACTCTCGTCCCTCTCTCATCTCTCCTCTCTCGCTCTCTCCATCTCCAGTTCTCTCTCTCGTCTCTCTCTCTCATCTCCTCTGTCTCTCCTGTTTCTCCTCCTCTCTCTCTCCAATCTCTCTCTGTCCTGTCCATCTATCTAAATTGTCCTTTGTCTCTCTCTGTCTCTCCTTCTCTCTCGTCTTTCTCCATCTCTCTCATCTTCTCTCTCTCTCTCCCATCGCTCGGTCTTCACTCTTTCTTTTGTCCCTCCTCTCTCTATCAAGACTCTCTCCTCTCTCATCTCTCATGTCTCTACTCTCTTCTCCTCCTCTTCTCGTATTCTTTCTCTCCCTTCCCCTCTTCCTCTTCTCGTCTCTCCTCGCGACCTCTCTTCTCTCATCTAACTCTCTCACTTTCTATTCACTCTATCCTCTCATCTCTCTCGTCTCTCTCTCTCTCTTCTCTCGTCCCTCTCTCTCTCTCTGTCTCTCTGTCTCTCTGTCTCTCTCACTCTCTCTCATCCTCTACTCTCTCTCTCTATCTCTCTCGTCCCCGTCAACAACATCTCTCTCTCCTCTCTCCTCTCATCTCTCTCCTCTCTCTCTCCTCGTCTCTCTCTCTCTCTCTCATCCCTCTCTTCTCTGTCTCTTCTCTCTCTCTCTCTCTCTCTATCTCTCTCGGCTCTCTCTCTCTCTCTCTTCTCTCTCATCTCTCTCTCTCTCTCTCTCTTCTCTCTCTCTCTCTCCTCTGTCTCTCTGTGTGGTTCAAGCACTCTCCCCGTTCTCATCCTCCCTATGCCTGTCTGTCCGTTTGTCGTTTGTCTATTTCTCCTCTATCTCTCACTCTCACTCTCTCTCTAAGGCCTTTGATGTTATTGATCATCTCCTTCTATCCTCAAAAAAAACTCTCATTGTATGGTTTAACCCAAGATTCTATCGCCTCTCTCTTTCGTCCTTTCTATCTGACAGACGACAAACAAACCGTCTCCAAAGATACTATTACATCTTCTTTTCAATCAGTCAATTATGGAGTTCCCCAAGGCTCTCGTCTGTCTTAGGACCTATACTCTTCACCGTTTCTATAAATGACCTCCCCCTTCATCTTACTCACTCATCGTGGGAGCTTTTTCTAGCAAACGACTCCTCACAGTCCCATAAAACTGTAAAAATGGCCTAATGGCTGATTCAATCTGTTCTGGATTGCAGAGTGACATTAATAATCTAGTTGACTGGGCAGAGCAAAATCATATGGCCTTACACTCCCAAAAAGTCTAAATTCATGTTAATCACAACAAGACAAAAGAGGCCAAACTTGAAACAAAAAAATCAATTAAGAACACCGACTCTATCTATGAAAAGCCTCTAGAAGAAGTTACTTCACACAAATTACTCGGCGTATACATTGACAAACAACTTATCCTGGTCAACACACATGGACATTCTGTCCAAGAAAATCTTCAAAAAAAAGTATTTAGAAGCTCAATAGAATTAAACACTTTTTAGATCAACATACGCGTAGACTTTTTTCCAATCCTATATCCAACCTGCATGCTGGGATTCAGCTAGTAAAAACACACTCAAACATGTTTGAAACGTTCTCTCCCTCTCTCATCCCTCCTTAAATCGTCATCCCTAGAAACCAATGACTATAAAGAACTTAAACATTCTACCATTTCATTTGAAATGCCTACTAAACAAATCAAAGTTATGTTAGCACCAAAATATCTTATTACTAAATTTAAAGTCCATACAATTCGAAGCTCTCTCCAAATTAACAATGCCCCGCCCCAGAAACAGATCTATATAAATCATCCCTTACATTCTCTGGTGGTAAATCTGTGGAACGACCTCCTCTGATTATCTAAAAAAAATAAAACTAGCGTATCTTTTTCCTTTCGAAAATCTTATCACAAACATCCTCCTAATAGACAATCTCCTCTCATCATCATAATCTAATTAAATGAGTTTTAACTTCAAACTCAACTCTCCATCTCTTATGCCTACTCCTAAAATAAATCTCTTCTCTCTCTTCTCTCATTCTCCTCTCTCCTTCTCTCTTTGTCTCCTTCCCCTCTCTCCTCTGATTCCTTCACCCCCCCCTTCTCTCTCTCTCCATCTCTCTGCTCTCTCTCATCTCTCTCTCTCCACTCTCATCTCTCAGATCTCTCTCTCTCCCCTCTCCACCCAATTCTCTCCTCTCATCCTCTCTCTCTCTCTCCCCTCTCTCTCTCTCTCTCTCTCTCTCTCTCTCTCTCCTCTCTCTCTCTCATCTCTCTTCCTCTCTCTCTCTCTGCCTCCCTCTCTCATCTTCCTCCATCCCCGTTATCTTATACTCGATGTGCTTCCCCTCTCTCTCTGTCTCTCGTACTCTCTCTCTCCTCTCACGCTTCTGGTTCATAGTGTCATCTTATCTCTCTCCTCTTGTTTTCCCTCTCTCTTTGGGTCTGTGTACCTGTCTCTCTCTCCTCTGTCATTCACTCTCCTCCCTGGTTTCGCTCCTCCCTCTGCTTTCCGTACTCAATTTAAACTACCAAATTCAAGTCTCACCATTGTTAAGTATTATCCATGTTTGCTTTAATTCCCATTTTTGATATCTTTTCAATTATCCTCATGTGCCAATTTGTCTTCCATTTTCTTGACTTGATATGTTTTATGTCAAATGTTCTCTGCTCTCCCGCATGGCTTAAATGTGTCTCTTGACTCTTCTCTCGCAAGGTGTAAATAATTCTCTTGTTTAGCTTATCCTTTCTACCCTCCCCTCTCCCTCAACAAAACATTCGTATTTCTCTGTATTTCGTCCCGCTTTCTCTCTCTCTCGTCCTCTGCCCTCTCTCTCTCTTTCTCTCTTCTCTCTCTCCCATCTCTCTTTTTCCTCAATCGCTCTCTCATCTCTCTCTCCTCCTCTCTCTCTCATCTCATCTCTCCCTCTCTCTCCCTCTCTCAACTCTCTCCCCTACTCTCTCGTTCTCTCTCTCGTCTCCTCTCCATCCCGCTCACCTCTTCTCTCCTCTCTCTTCTCTCTCTCTCCCCTCTCTCTCTCTCTCTCTCTCTCTCCTTCATCTCTCCTCTCTCTCCTCTAAGTCTCTCTCTCCTCTCCTCCTCTCTCACTCTCTCTCTCCTCACTTCTCTCCTCTCTCATCGCCTCAGCCTCTCAAGTCTCTCAATCTCTCGTCTCTCTCGCTCTTTGTCTCACGGTTCTCTCTCTTATCTTCCTCTCTCCTCTGTCCGTCTCTCTTCTCTCTCTCTCTCTCTCTCTCCTCTCTCTCATCTCTCTCTCTCCTTTCTTCTCTCGTCCTCTCTCTCTCACTCTCTCCTCTCTCTCCTCTCTCTCTCATCCACACTCTCTGTCTCTCTCTCCGTCCTATCTCTCGTCTCTAGTCTCCTTCTCTCTCTCTCTCTCTCGTCTCTTGTCTGTCTCCCTCTCTCTCTGGTCTTTGTCCACGTTCTCTCTTCGCCTGTCTGTCCCTCTGTCTATTTGTTCCCCCTCTCCCCCCCCCTCATCTCTCTCTCTCTCTCTCTCGTCGCCTCTCTCCTCTCTCGCTCTCTCGTCTCTCTCTCTCTTCTCACAGTTTCTCTCTCGCATCTCTCTATCAATCTCCTCTCGTTTCTCTCTCTCTCTCTTTTGTTGTTTGTCACGTTCTCTCTTTGCCTGTCTGTCCGTCTCTCTCTCTCTCGCATTCTCTCTTTCGTTTCTCTTTTTCTAGTTCCACTTTACTTCCCTCCATCTACTTTCCTCTCCCCCCACCCCCACCAGTTGCCCCATTGCTTCACATACTAACTGAAATCAAAAAATGTTCCCCTAAACCTCAGCAATTATTCATAACGCGATCATTTTTTTTCTGGGATGAGAGCTTATTGCTTTTTGTATTTTTTCACGTCACCTTACAAAAATTACTATTATACCCATTTTTTTTTATCATTATATGATACGAGTAGTAATTATTGTTCTGAAGAGTGTGGAATGTGTTTGCCATTATGTACGTGTGTGTGTGTGTGTGTGTGTGTGTGTGTGTGTGTTGTGTGTGTGTGTGTGTGTGTGTGGGTGTGTGTTTGTGTGTGTGTGTTTGTGTGTTTGTGTGTGGTGTGTGTGTGTGTGTGTGTTGTGTGTGTGTGTGTATGTATGGTGTGATGTGTGTGTGTGTTGTGTGTGTGTGTGTGTGTTGTGTGGTGTGTATGTTGTGTTGGGTGTGTGTGTGGGGTGTGTGTGTGTGTGTGTGTGTGTGTGTGTATGTGTGTGTGTGTGTTTTGTGTGTGTGTGTGCACTGCAGTGTGTGTGTGTGTGTGTGTGTGTGTGTGTGTGTGTGTGTGTGGTGTGTGTGTGTGTGTGTGTGTGTGTGTGTTTGTTTGTGCGTGTGCGTGTTGTATATGTGTGTGTACGTAAGTAAGTGGGTGTGTGTTTGCGTATGCGCGTGCGTATGCGAGTTTGCATGTATGTGTCACGGGGAAAATTCGGAATCCGTGAAAATTCGGAAAATTCGGAATCCGTGAAAATTCGGAATCTTCCCGAGAAAAATCAGAATTCCGATTTTTCCTGGGAAGATTCCGAATCTTTCCAAGGCTGGGAAGATTCCGAATTTTCAGGGAAGATTCCGAATCATCCCAGCCCTTGGGGAAATTCGGAATTTCCCCGGGAAGATTCCGAATTTTCCCAAACAAGTAGCTGCATGCCATAGAAAACGAAATAAATCAGAGAGAGACAGGCAGACAGACAGACAGACAGACAGAGAGACAGAGAAAGACGGAGAGAGACAGGGAAGGGAGAGGGGAAGAGTGAGGCATGCTGAATAGGCGGAGAAGCAGATTTTTCAACAAAAAAACAAAAAAAAAAAGATTTCACACATCTAGTGTTGGCCCATAACAATCCACTACGTTTCCAGAACAGGTTTCTAGTTTTTAATGAAAACAAAAATGTAGAGTCCAAATTATTTTGTAGTGATCACAATGCACTTAACACAAATACATTAGGAACTCGTGCACAAGCATACATAATTATCAATTATGGATTCGTATCAAGCTTATGTGTTGAATATTCCACATCAAATATAGCTAAGAATGAAATGTTTTATTGGTAAATTACTACATAAATAGTGTATCAATTTATATCAGATTCTAACGATACCTTTCCATGACAAAACGTTCTTTGCGGGTGTTCCATAATGTTTGCGAAGTGTTTAATTTGACAACAAAAAGAAGAGGACTGTGACAGCGCAAAATGTTACAATGCGTCAAAATGTTACAATTGTAACAAATTGCGCGTGAGGTGCCCCTGCCCCGGGGCCTCCTCCGCGCAAAATGTTTACAATTGTAACATTTTGACGCGTTGTAACCATTTTTGCACGGAAAGCCTGCGGCAAAATGTTGACAAGTTTGTTAGAATTGTAACATTTTGCGCAGCCACAAGGACACTAATATTGTGCGAGGGCACATCTCTTCATCTATCCTGGGTCTCTTCATCTATCTACCTCGCTGCCTGTCAGGCTGTCTGTCTGTCTCACCGGTTCATATGTATGAATATGAATTACAATGGCGTGCGTGCGTGCGTGAGTGTGTGATGTGTTAGTTATTTGTGTTTGTACGAGCGTAAGTGCGTATGGTTGGATGTAAGCTTATCTTTATCAACATGTGTTCTGATTTATGTTTTATAATTGCTTGCTTTTGTGATATTTGACTGTTACTACGGCATTATGAATCATGTTGGATATTGCTGTCTATATCATTATCACATC
>CM065686.1:20701445-20721993 GCA_017654935.2 Phymorhynchus buccinoides | reverse complement strand
CATGGTGTGCTTTATTTGCGGATGCCACGGGGTCTAGTGGTGTAACACGGTTACTGCTTTCCTACATCTCTGCTGCTGGCGTTAAAATCACGGACTAATGAGAACCGGTGTGGGCGGAAGGTTCTCACATATAAAATGACCCCAGGTGAAAATGAAATATAATTTTGGGGAACGAATTTATCAAATCGCTTTAAAGCCCCGTCCCATAATATGAAGCAAGGCGAATCCCAGAACAAAACGCTCATGGCATTGCATGTTCTAAGTTTCATGGCGTGAGTTCCCCATAATAAGTCAAACGTGCGCGAAGAGCATACAAGGTCTGCTTTTGCCCTCTTAAAGGTGGACCCTGATGGATTAGGTTTTTTTTGCAAGAAACACGTCAAGATCACCAGCAAGACAGCCTTTTTAAGGATCAGAATACACACTTTGCTCTGGTTTCCTATAAATCAAAAACCGTCAAATTGGCTGTTCCTCCTAGGCGGAGATATGCCGTAGAGATGAAGACATTTTGGATGGGGTGGGTGAAGACCACTCATTATGGTTGAAGCTTTTTCTATCTTTGGAGTGCAGTTAAAAAAAGTTTTTTAGAGCTGTTTCCTTTGTCTGTAAGCAAAAACTCATTAGGGTAAACTGATTATAAAATACTTTACAAAAAATCAAAGAATAGGTTTTGTATATGTGAGAAGTTTCGTTGTCAAATGATTTGGTCTAACTTCGGCATCGGCCATTAGAAAAAAGAGAAGGCATTCATAATTGACTGCCAGCGCCTCCGACAAGGAGAATCGCCGCCGATATGGACGTTTTGATTTCTAGGAAAACCAGAAGCAAATGTGAGTGTTGTTTTGCGAATCTTTGGTTAAGGGCTGTCTTTCTTGTGATATTGACGTGTTCTTTGCAAAAAACTCTATCCACAACAAGTGCAACGCGCCGAGCGGCTGCAAAGTCCCCTCGCAGGCATCGCGAAGCTACCTCCGACATCGGAATGTGCGGCTGTACACACAGCGGGGAGACCATTGCGAAAACTGAAAACAGGACGCACGCACGGACGGGATGGACGGCCGAAAGAAGTGGGACATATCGAAGGCCCTGTGACACAAGGGCCTAGGGCACAGCAGGCATCCCATGTAGCGACTCGGGAACTATCTGCCGCTTGGGATGCGCGTGTTTGCTTTTTTTTAATACACACACTAATCACTTAAAAAAAAGCATCAAAACAGCACGTAAAACTGAAAGTTTTTTTTTATTATATAGCCTTGGGGTTCGGACCCGAGATTTGAGCGCGCGCATAATTGCGATACGAGCGCACAGCAAAATTCAACTGTGTTATAGACCATTTCTCAAGAAATGTTGTGAAAAAACCGCATTGAAATACATGCAAAACTTCGCGAGATATTAGCGATCATGTGTCTCGGGGTTTGAACCCCGTAACTGGCGCGACCTTGACCTTAATGAAAACCTAAATACATCAGTGGATAGCTAGCATCTTGGAAAACTAGTATACCAAATTTGATGATGATCGACTGAATAGTTTTTTAGAAAAACGAACGAACAGCGTAGCCGGACGGACGGAGGCACACGGCCGGACGGGACGGACACGGACGCCGCGCAGGACCCAGACAAAAACCAATAGTCGCGAAATAGGAATTGAAACCCCAAACAAAAGATCTAGAGTACGGGAGGGGTCTATGCGCTTGTCGTGTATGTGCGCCAAGTCCCTAACCACGTGTCAGAGCGTCACAATTTACCGCCATAACCCACGTGTTTCTTCAGTCAAGACGGGGTGATGATGCTGTGAATCTGCCCGCGTGAAGAGGGCCGTTGTGTTTCATCCACTGGTATTAACAGTTTCATTAACGCACTTGACTGAAGGCAATAGGGGAAGACGGGGTAAAAATCACATGGGCGGTTAAGAAGCCCACCCCAATTATCTCATGAATGAAGCAAATTTCAGTCTCATTTTTGCCCATGAGACGAGCGTTAATGTCTAGCATTCGTCTCATGGGCAATTTGACTGAAATTTCCTTTATTTCATGAGATAATTGGGGGGGCTTCTTACCCGCCCATGCGCTTTTTACGTCGTCTTACCCCTATTCGCCCCCTCTAATTTGATTCGTAATGAACATTTCCTGTCACCAAATCAATAGTTAAAAGGCGCAATTATCTTTTGGCTGACGGCAAACATGCATGGACTCGATTAACCAACACTGGAGGGGGTGGCGAAAACACCAAACAACAAACGTCATTTCGAGTGAAGCGCCAACCAGGATTTTGAGAGTAGGGCATCATCCGACACCAAAATATTATTATTGTCCTTTTGGCGCGCTTACTTTTTTGCATGCTAGTTACACTTCGTTTTTACTGCAAGTAGATCTAGGCTAGACGGTAATGTTTTGTGAGTAGCATAACTCATCTGTTGTAAGGTTTAGACAAGTTGGTCTACATAATAGATACAGTCAGAAAAGACCAAATCTGGGAAAAAAGAACTCTTAATATGGAACTATGGGTATAGGAAACCTGTATATGTGTGTGTGTGTGGTGTGTGTGTGCGTGTGCTGTGTGTGTGCGTGCGCGTGCGTGCGAGTGCGTGCGTGCGTGTGTGTGTGTGCGCGTTCTATAATTTAACGTCTATCCACCTTACAACAACATCTTAGACAACAACAAAAATGTATGTGTATGATTATGTGCAAATGTCCGTTTTAGGGGGTTGTGGGTGTGCGTGTAGGAAGATACGGAAGGATTGTTAATCTATGCATGCATATAATTTATGTGTGTGTGTGTGTGTGTGTTTGTTGTGTGTGGGTGTGTGTGTGTGTGTGTGTGTGTGTGTGTAGCTACCTGCAAATCGAGAGAGAGAAAGAGAGAGAGAGAGAGCGAGAGGAGAGAGAGAGTGAGAGAGAGAGAGAGAGGCACACACACACACACACAGAGACAGTGATATTATATGGATCTAAGTGGGCCCATCAATTAATAAAGTCCTTACTTTTGTAAAACAGCAACTGAGTGGTCGGTGACCATGAAACATTTACATGACTGTAAGCCACCGTTCTCTGATAACCACACACATTTCCAATCGTTTTGGCTGTGATTAAAGTATTTTTTGTACTCTGACAGAAAGCATGCGTTGATCTGTGAAATCAATGCTTTATGTAGGACTTGGACAGGAGAATACTCTCGTTTTTCTAACGTCTCCTTTAAAAAACAAGAATAACCCGAAACATGGGATCAAATTGAGTGGGGAAGAACTTTGGACATCTTACTTAGCAGGGTAGAGTCATAGATGAAACAACCTTTACCATTAGAGTACCTAGCGTCTTCATTGAGGTACTCACGTACACGTAAACACCACACACAACACAACAAAAAAAACACACACACACACAGCACACACAACACACACACCACAACATACACACACACTCAAAGCCTTTTGGAAATGTCCATCTGTAGTCAGTCCCCATCAGACAAATCGGATGATAAGAGCTGTGACAAAGGCCTACATAAAATGATGATTTAAAAGTTAAAGGGGGGGGTGGGGGGGGGGGGGGTGAAAAAGAAAAAAAGAAAAAGGAATATACAAAAAAGGAGGAAAGGAAGGAAAAAAGAAAATAAAGGGTTAAAAATGAAGACGGAATTAGGTAGTGTGTTGCATGATGAGCGAACAAGATAGCGGAGAAGCAAATAAATGAGTGCCGGGTGTGGCGGGAGAGTGACATATTTGTTTTAATGTAAATTTAATATTTCATACTTTTTGATTTAATATTTTTATTTTACACAGTGGAAGACAAGTTTCCATGTGCGTTGTACAATGCCAATGGACAATAAAGAAACTTACGATTTATGGCTTATGACTTACTAGTGCCGATGGCTGAGCGCTGCTCATGTAGGTGGTTCATCAGTTTGTGAAAAATGGTTTCCACTTATTAATGAGCAGAGACTGCCTACTTGTCATGCATAATGTCAACAATGACAGGGCCAGTAGTATTATTAGCACACTGAAGAACATCACTTCTGGTTCTCTAAATCCTGCAGCGGAACAAATTTTTAAACCAGACACATGTTTTGGATCACCAGGCACCTGCTCTGATATTACGGCTTGATGGGGATGCCATAACAATATACATAAGTTTCGTCTTTTGTGATCACATCGCAAAAGAATTTGGGATCATATAGCCCATTAATAGGGAGAAAATTTCATAAGTAGGATATCTTCTGGATCACATTCTGGGACTCTCTTCTGAGGCATATACGTCCATAAGGCGAGAGCCTGTGACTTTGTCTGGAGATGCACTGGCATCGCCTGTCCTTGGTGGGGGCTGTTGGATGCGCTCTGGTTTCTGAGTGGGGTGTCTTTTGCCAGTGGGCTCTGCAGTCATGACAAACAGACTGGTACACCCATGGGGACATTTGGCAAGGACTCCTTTGTATCGTATCCAGTGGTCATCAAGCCGGGAGTAGCTGTGTGCCTTGCATACTTAATGGAATGCCCCGTGTGTGCCTGCTCCCCAGTAACACAACAGAGACTTCCAAGGCTGGGGCAGGGCTGCTCTCGCGTTGATAGAACGGGCGTGGCTGGTGCATCCCTGGGTCCCATCAGCACCTTCGGGTGTTTCTATTTCACTGGATCAGTTTTCAGGGAAAAGATTTGTCGCATAATTCTGGCGATTTACCAAATAGAGTGTACATAAATGAATGGAATTTCTGATTCTATCTAAAGAAAAGTTTATTCTTTTATGACTGAATAATCACTTTTTCTAGCTAGTGTCTTCAAAGTCATTTTTCCCCCAGTTTCAGAAAGCTTTATGCGCACCAAAAACTATGCAACAAGACACACGGGTCACTCATAAACAGAATCCAAATGCACATACATTTTCGCCAACTCGTTTGTAAGTTTCAGAATTGTAAAGGTGTAGAAATATATTCGCTATTTTGACAGATCCATTTCAAACAGACTCAGCTGCAAACATGGCTTTACTGATGACGTTTAGAAAATGACACTGCATGATGACGTAATTTTCAAACTGTGCATGTTAAAAGCAGAAAGGTTGAATTTTATTGTGATATACCTTTTATTCATGTAAGGACAAAAACAAGCCTAGGCCTATGGCACCCTTTTCAGGACATTATAGATTGGTGTACCCATGTACGTGTATGACTGTGTATGTGTGTGTGGCGTGCGTGCGTGTTTGTCACCTGCAACAAAAATAGAGATAACAGAGAGGGGGCGAGAGAGAGAGAGAGAGAGAGTAGAGAGAGAGAGCGAGGCAGAGCTCTAATATAGATCTACGTGTATATGTGTGTGTGTGCGCGTGCGTTTTTGTCACCTGCAACAGCGAGAGATAACAGTTAAGAGGGAGAAAGAGAGGGGCGGCAAACAGACATATTGTGTTGAATTCCGTTTATTTAGATCTGTACGTTTCAAAATTAATTTATGCCTTTTGAGTTCCGTTTATAGATCTATGCTTTTCAAAACTAATTTCTGCCTCCTTCACTTTTTCTTTAATCTTTTATGTGTGAAAATAGAAAGCCAGTGTACAAAATGTTTAGATTTTAGACCTGAAATCTGTTTACTTATGTAAACAAAGAACTTAGGACACCTAGCGCGATGCCGACATGACATAGCGCAACGACCCTCCACTAGCGCGATACCCTCCAGTAGCTAGCGCACTGACCCACACAGTGAGCGCACTGAGTCGCCTCTGACATGACACACAAACACTGCTATTTGTGGAGAAACCGAAGCGCTGTAATGTAGCGCTTGTCCGTCATCAGAGCAGACATAATATTACGTATCTTGATGACACTGAGGGTGTCGAACCCAAGACTGGAGGCTTCTCAGCTGATAAAATCTGCTTAAGGTAGCGCATGTTGCAGCCCAAAAAATCGCTCAGTCAAATAAATCGCCCGGCTACTATGAGAGTGTGTATTTGCGACATTTTGCGACATTGAGCATGAACCACAAATTTCACTTTTTTCTAGGATTAGGGATAGGGTTAGGGTTAGGGTTAGGTAAATGGTTTGAAGTACAGAAAAAGTGAAATTTCTGGTTGTCGCAAATACACACTCTCATAGTAGTAGCGGGCGATTTATTTGACTGAGCGACTTTTTTGACTGCGACAAGCGCAAACTACCGCAAGTACTCTAATCACACAAACAAAGCAAGTCATGATGTTTCGGGTTCAACCGGTTGTCCAGTGCTAAAAATAGACATGAAATAGTGACATACATGACGTAAAGACGTAAACGCGTAACCAACTTGTGATGCAATGATAAAATTGACCTTGGACAGTGACATCACTTAAGTAAAACTGATGACAAATAAACTTGCTATGACAAATGAATGCCAGTCTGTCTAGTCTGACCAATGTATGTGTATAGCTGGTACCCACGTGTCGTCATATCCGGCCACAAGGAGCACTCCATATTATGGGAGACCGCCATCTTAGTCCTTACCTTTTAAAAAAAAGAAATGCCACGAGATCGATGCTGCGTATTTGGCTGTTCCAATTCGAAACTTATCTAAATCTGTATTTATAACATCTGGATGTTTTCTTTACACATTTAGATAACATTTTCACTTTGTCTTACACACAAATAAGGACTAAGATGGCGACACTTCCGTTGGAATGGTCGAGATGCGCACGCAGGTGGGTTGGAGCCATACGTATATATACCTATATAGGTATTATGTATTATCACCAGGCTATTTGATAGGATGCCAGCCCGAGTGACGTTGGTGAAGAGGTAGATAGCTGGTGGGCCCTAAAAAAACTGGGCTTGGCTGTGTGTTACCTAGCTAGAACTCTATTAGAACTTGAGAAAGAGAGAGGACAGAGAGGGAGAGAAAGAGACAGAAAGAGAGTGTGTGTGCGTGTGACTGAGAGACGATGCTCAACAAAACAGTTGAAACAATGCCTGCCAGAGAATGAAAGACCAGGAATAAGTTAGGGCACGTACGGACAAACTCGCGAAGATGAAGACATGTAAGTACTGCACACGAGGGTCACAATGACACCATTTGTATTATACGGGACAACTAATACGAATAGTGCAACATACTTTCCAGTGGGGAAGTTATTACAAGAACCCTACAACACTTCAACCAATTTCACTTAACTCAATTGTATTGCCCTTAATACCTTGATTATCCAACTGTACGTTCTTCAGTTCACTAACATTTAACTTAATCAGTTCACCAGCACAGTACACTAATCACACACTTTATACCACAACCGTAAACAAAAAAAACCAAAACACACCTCCCACCAAAGAAAAAGCTTCCCCGCTCTTTGTCGCTATCCCTTCTGTTTTATGGTGTCCCTTAATTCATTTTATCTACCCACACATACCTCCTGCATTATAATTGCATTCTAAACTGTCCCAAATGTCATTAATACTAACATGAATTAGAAAACTGCATTACTGCAATTACCGCTCTCTCCTCTCTGTGGTGCAGGGATTCTTTGTGCGATATGTGTAACAATTAGAACTAGCTCGGATTAAATGACCAGACATAGATTCCGCTCCTACTCTGCTGGTCTGGCACATTCGCCCTTTCATACGTGCAGTCTTGGAATGTGCATGTATGGTCAAACACTCCTAACTGTATTGTGATATTTGTATTTACATCATTGAACGCCAGTGTCACTGTCATACTATGTCCGTCTATCTCTGTGTCTGTCTCATTGTCTTGGAATGTGCATGTAAGGTCAAACACTCCTAACTGTATTGTGATATTTGTATTTACATCATTGAACGCCAGTGTCACTGTCATACTATGTCCTTGGAATGTACATGTAAGGTCAAACGCTCCTAACTGTATTGTGATATTTGTATTTACATCATTGAACGCCAGTGTTACTGTCATACTATGTCTGTCTATCTCTGTGTCTGTCTCATTGTCTTGGAATGTGCATGTAAGGTCAAAAGCTCCTGACTGTATTGTGATATTTGTATTAACATCATTGAACGCCAGTGTCACTGTCATACTATGTCCTTGGAATGTGCATGTAAGGTCAAAAGCTCCTAACTGTATTGTGATATTTGTATTAACATAATTGAACGCCAGTGTCACTGTCATACTATGTCCTTGGAATGTGCATGTAAGGTCAAAAGTCCTAACTGTATTGTGATATTTGTATAACATCCTGACTGTATTGTGATATTTGTATTCAAAAGCTCCTAAATGTATAATTCAAATTCAACGCCAGTGTTACTGTCATACTATGTCTGTCTATCTCTGTGTCTGTCTTATTGTCTATCTGCCCATCCCTGTCATAGTATATTATTTCGAATTTGCAAATGGAATATTGCTGTGATATTTATCCCACGAGACTCCGGTCTCGTGGGATAAACATCAGGATCTCTCGAGATAGGATAAAGTAATATCCTATTGCAAAGCCAAAATAATGTGAGTCTAGTATTTGAATGACCTGCACAAGTACAGTCTTCATCTGTCTGATAGAATGTTTCGTTGGTGAATTGTACAATAAGACCAACTGAGTATTGGTAGTGTATTGTTTTATCACTACTGACAGATAAAAAAAGAAAAACTATCAATAACGACACAACCAATATAGTGGCTGAATGTCCTGGTGCTGAGTACTTTGCTGATCAAAACCAAACAGAGTACACAATGCTGCGAGTTAATGCTACAGACTGTAAGAGCTCTTCGACAACACACACGGTTCATCATGGACTAGTGTACGCTGTGTGTGGTGATTCCTCCACTTTCTGTATTATGCATATAGTAGCTCCACAAAATAGGTTTGTGATGGCTTATCTCCAACGTTTGGCATACTGGTGTGACGCAAGACAGTGGGAAACACAAGTCAGATTCACAGGTCAATATTATTTTGACACGACAGGTATTGTGACGTGTGACTGGCATAGCCCAGCAAAAATATACCACTTTTCTGAAAAACGCATCAGTGTTTCACATCACAACACTCCTAAAACCAGGATTCAGTTTTATGTTGAAACTGAACATATTGTCCTAAAAGAAACTTCCAAATTTTCTTCTTATGTCATCTTTCCATATGCTAGATCCAAAGAGGTCACTCGTGAACTGAAATGGTCTCCTGGATATGTCATCATGATCAGCTTTCTTCAAGTTTATTCTCCTGCACTTTGTTTCGCAGGCGACATCATGCTACAATTTAAGTACCCAGGAATAAATAGGGGCCAGGTAAAGGTTGTGCGCTTTTGTGCCAATAATTTAACACCAGCAAAAATATTCCCTACATACAGTATTCAACTGTTGTTTCAAGCTCATATGCATAGGCAATTAAATATGGAACTGTATGTTTCTGCCATATCTAAAACCAATCAACCCCGTAAAATACCCAATGGTTTATTCAATTGTTCCGCAACTGAGTATTCTCATTTTCAAGATCATCTCTACTGTAACCTGAAGACAGAGTGTGAGGATGGACGTGATGAGACAGAGCACTGTTCCTTCAGTGGTCCCGGATGTCAGGGTCTGGTAGCTTCACGAAACAAATGTTTCAAACTCCTTGTTACTCGAGATATATTACAACTGCAAGTGCACAAATACAGATGTAAAGCAGTGGCAGACAAACTGGCGTCGTTGAAAACAAGAACGGAACAGGATGATTTGTTTTCAATTGTTAAATTGTACGCAGAGTTCCTTCTTTATTTTGGCTACATTTCAGGTTGGTACACACAACCGTTCCTATATGGTAAGTTTCGTGCCTGGTCAGATGACGATGCTGTGATCTACAACATGAACCATTTTCACGTACAATCCCAATACATTCCCTCCAGGCAAACAAAAATAGGGTTACTCGATACAATGGTACTTACTACAAAGAAACGAGTACCTCGTATCCAAACGGGTGCCACTCTTTGTGAAGTTGTTAATAATATACCCATTAATCTTTCAACCTATCCATCATCATCTCGTTTGCCAGTGCCTAAATTTATCCTCACAAACACACGCCAAAATCTACTTGTGTGTTCAAACAAGCACGCGACACATGCTTTTTTGTTTTCTAACATCAAGAACAACTGCAGAAAAGTATCTCTTTTACAGTCCCATATGGCTAGGAACGTCAGTAACGGACTAAATTCGCATGCAGCTCTTTTTGCTCCAGTGATAGCAAGTAGATACACCATGTTTAAATGTGATGATATGCTAACAACAATCCATCATACTTTTGTTTGCGATTTCAGACAGGACTGTCCAGATGACAGCGACGAGTTGTTTTGTCAGCATTCTCAATGTAATGGCTGTCAGTGCTCCAGTGGGCAATGTGTGCTGCGAAGCCAGCCCTGTAATGAGTTTTCCGATTGCTTGGACCATTCTGATGAAGTTAATTGTGTTGAACAGAAAGGATATTATTTTTTGTTCCAAAGTAAAGCATTAATCAGAAAGCTTTATATCAATTTAGACGGCAGTGGTTACTTTACTCAGGAGGCAATGACGGGCATTGCACATTGTCCTGATAGCCATTACACATGCACAAGCGAATGGTTATACTGTCTACCTGTCTACACTCGATGTAATGGTGTGTCTGATTGTGTCTATGGTGAAGATGAACAACACTGTGAGCAAGCTACATGCCTACATTATTACTGGTGTATAGATTCCACAGTGTGTGTGCATGAAGATCACCTGTGTGATGGAGTAGCTCAATGCCCTTTGCATGATGATGAACTTCTGTGTGACACGCTCTGTCCTGAAAGTTGTTTATGTCAAGGTTATTCTTTTCTTTGCAGAAAATCGTTTGCTGCTGAATTTTACACCCAGCTTCGGTATCTTGATGCATCAGGCTCCAAAATGGCAATGACCCAATTAACGTCAACACATTATCTCAATCATTTGAGTCTCTCACATTGTTCTCTTGACAACATTTCGGGTGTGAAGCTGAAAAATCTGCAGCTCCTGGACTTGTCTTCCAACAACCTGAACAAACTTGACAAGGCTGAATTCACTAAGATGCCAAACTTAATTTTTCTATTCATTTCAAACAATCCTTTGCTGAAAATTACAAAGAAACTTAAAAAAATAGTTATGTATTTTCTGAAGCGAACAGACATATCACGAACACATATAGATATATTAAGCGATGATGTGTCTATATATGTACCCCATCTAAAGTATTTGAACTTATCTTTTACTTTCACAGAGGTTATAGGGAAGAAAGGGTTTAAAAATATGCCCCGTTTGATTGAGCTAGACTTAAAAGGAATACGAATAAAAAGATTTCCTTTAGATTTGTTTTCTGAGAACTATTATTTAAACCGTATTTTTTCTTCAGACTATATATTTTGCTGTAACCATTTTTTCCCAGAACAATCAGCAGAAAGAGATTGTTCAGTAAGCCAAGCTATGTTACCTTCTGAACTGACAGATAATCTTTGTCAGGAAATTAACATTGACACTGACAATCTGGACGTCAACACCAATGTCCAGCAAATAACGGAATGCATCCTCAGTGCAGCAAAAAAGAGCATCCCCAGGGGAAGAAGACAAGATTACAAGCCGTACTGGAGCAATCGGTTACAGAGCCTCCAAGACCAACTGAACGGCAACACAACGTTTCGTTGCGGAAATTTCATGCCAACTTTTCGTTGCCGCAACTTCGTTGCCGGCGACATTTGGTTGCCGGGACATTTTGTAGCCAACCTTTCGTGGCCGGCGACATTTCGTTGCCGAACCTTGTCAACGCCACGCACACACACACACTTTTTCAAGTCTCAGTCGTACACAGAGAAGTGGTCGGAAAAGATGGAGAACACTTATCGTGAACTGCAGACAAAACGTGGCAAGACCAAGATTGAGAATTTAGGCTACTTTTATACAAAGAAAAGATTTTTTAAAAGTGGGGTCGAATCCTGGAGATGCGACAAACGAGAAACCTGCCGAGCTAGAGTACATGTAGACCCGGACAACCGCACCATAACGAAATAATATATATATGAACGAGCACTCGCACGCCCCTGAAGTTGGGAAACGGGAGGTGCTGGAAGCTGTAGAGGAGATGCGGCGTTGGGCAGCAGGGACTCAAGAAACGACACAGCAGATCATCACCTCCTCTCTGTGTGTGACAAGCGTCGGCAATGAAATGTCGCTGGCAACGAAAATTTGGCTACGAAATGTCCCGGCCACCAAATGTCTCCGGCAACGAAAAGTTGGCAACGAAATTTCCGCAACGAAGTGTCGTAGACCCCAACTGAACACAGCAAGAGAGGAGGTTAAGAAATCACTAATTCCAGAAAACATCATAGCTTACAACAAAGCAAGAACAGCATTTGATGATGAAAAGACCAAGGCAATTCAATCCGCCTGGCAAGAGAAGACCTCCTCACTCAACATGGAAAAGGACACAGGAGAATTGTGGAAGCTGACCAAGTGCTTGAATGACGATCATTAAGTAGTTCCCAGAGCAACCCTCTTAAAAGAACATGGCCAGATTTTTACAGGGAAAATGGCAGCTTCCCTTCTGGCAGGAAAATTCAGAGACGACTGTGCCCTTGATGTCCCCCGAGAGAAAACAGCTGATATCAGGCAGAAAACTAAAGAGGAGGTGAGGAGCAAAACACCACCCAGCATGACAGCCGCATTTACCATCCATGAATTCAACAGCTCTATCAAACAACTGCAGAGCAAGAAAGCCCATGGCAAAGAAGGAATCACCAATGAAATGATCAAACATCTTGGCTGCTATGCAAAGAAAAAACTCCTGGATATCTACAACCAGTCCTGGAATACGGGGAAATTTCCTAACAGCTGGAAGGCAGCCATCATAACACCAGTCCTGAAGAAAGGAAAAGACAGGCATGACAAGAACAGATACCGCCCCATCAGTCTGCTCAGTTGCCTGGGAAAGGCCATGGAGCGGATGGTAAACAGGCGACTCCAATACCACCTGGAGAAGAATAGCCTCTTAAGCCCAACTCAGTCGGGGTTCCGCAAAAACAGAAGCACTGAAGACCAAATTATGCTCCTCACCCAGGATATTGAAAATGGCTTCCAGCAGAAAATGAAAACGCTAGCTGTTTTTGTAGACCTCACCAAGGCCTTCGATAAAGTCTGGAAAGAAGGCCTCCTCCTCAAGCTCCTCCAGAAAAAAACGTGTGTGGCAAGATGTACTGGTGAATCTACAGCTACCTATTCCAGAGGACAGCCCGAGTCAAACTGTAAAGTCAGACAAGCAGTCAAGGGAGGGTGTTCCTCAGGGTGGAGTCATCTCCCCGACTCTCTTTGTGGTCTTCGTTGATGACATAGCTGACCAGCTGACTGTGCACACCTCAAAGGCACTCCACGCAGATGGAGTCACTGATGGAGTCACAGGAGTCACTGAACAAAATCTCAGACTGGGCTTCCCAGTGGATGGTTGAGGTCAACAGAACCAAAACAGAGGCCACCTGCTTCTCACTGTCCCAAAAGAGAGAAATGTTCAGCCTGCAGATCAGAGGAGAAGATATCCCCCAGCAAGACACCCCAACTCACCTCGGCATCAAACTGGACAGAAGGCTGACATAGCCCCCTTACATCACCTCCATTCAGAGCAAGGCAGTGAGAAAGATAGCAATAATGAAGAAGCTGGCAGGCACTAAGTGGGGAGCCAACACCAAGATCCTGACCCACGTCTACACAGGATCTGTACGACCCCACATGGAGTATGCCTCCAACGCCTGGTCCACTGCTGCCAGAAGCCACTCAGACCTCCTGGAAAAAGTGCAGAATGCCAGCCTCAGAGTCATCACTGGGGGTATGGAGGCCACTTCCATCTCTGCAATGGAGAGTGCCAGTGGCCTGCTCTCGTTCCAAGAACGACGAAGTGAAAAGCTTCTGCGTCTGAGAGAGAAAATGAACAGGCTACCTGCTTGCCCTCTACACTCCAAGCTGGAAGATCCAAATAAAAACAGGATAAAGAGACAGAGCCCAAACCATCTGATCAAGGCGCTCCAGCAGAAACACAGCCAATTATTGCCACCCAGATCACAACCACTTGAAACATCTCCAAGACTATGAGGATTGGTCGCTGGATACCCCCTCCATCATCCTCGACATCCCTGGTATTGGAGCCAAAACACAGCATACAGCCTCTGAGCTAAAGTCCCTGACCCTGGAAATCCTCGACAGGGACTACCCTAGCACCACCTGGACCCGAGTTTACACAGATGGCTCTTCAGAGAATGATGTACGAAATGGGTGAGGTGGTGTGTTCATCAAGTTCCCAGATGGCAGCTCCTTCAGCAAATCTCTAGCCACTGGACATCTGTCTACCAACTACACAGCTGAAGCCAGTGCCCTGCTCTCTGCAGGGTGGGAACTAAACCAGCGGGACAACATCCCAGAAAACACAGTCTTTCTGACAGACTGTCGTGCTGTCCTCCAAAGCCTCCAGTCAAGAGAGAGAGAGAGACCAAATCCTGCAGGACATCAGGAAGGAGCTGCAAGAGCTCAGCAGCAAATCAGCTCTGATCCCACTGTGGTCTGGGTGGCAATGAACAGGCAGCCAGACTCCCCAAAATGGGCAGCAAACTGGAACAGTTTACACACCCCATGTCATACGGAGAAGCAAAAGCAATTGTTCGTGGTCACTTCAGAACAAAATGGAGGGAGCGTCTGCAGCTTGACTCTGGAGAGGACAGCATCCACCAGCTGGACCGTGCGCTGCAGGTCGCCATCTTCAGACTAAGAAACTGGGCACTGTCGGCTCCTCTCCCATCTGTACCGTCTGAAGATCTCCCACACGGATGAATGTCCGTGTGGCACAGGATTACAGACATCAGACAACATTCTGCAGGACTGCCCTATCTTCGACACCCTGAGATGTGAAATCTGGGCCCAGGCCTGTGGCACTCCGTGACAAGCTGTGGGGTCCTGCTGAAACGCTGCTGTTGACCACGACCTTCATCAACCAAACCGGACTGAGCATTTGATATGGCCGGGAACAAAGAAGAAGAAGAAGAAGAAGGTCTTTTCAGTGTTGAGTGACATGTGATTCTGTTCAGTCCATGCTACTAGATTATTAACGTAAGCTTGAAGATTGTTAACTAGTTCAGTTTGGTTATTACTGTTTGAGTGTAAGGAAGTATCGTCAGCAAACATTTCAGAATGACATTGTAGACATAAGGGCAGATCGCTTACATACATAGAAAACAAAAGAGGTCCCAAAACAGACCCCTGAGGAACAACAAAATGTACTGGGAGTAACCTTACCTGTGCGTGTGGTGTGTGTGTGTGTGCGCGCGCGCGCGCGCGCTGCGCGCGTGTGTGTGTGTGTGTGTGTGTGTGTGTGTGTGTGTGTGTGTGTGTGTGTGTGTGTGTGTGTGTGTTGTGTATATATTACATTATGATTTTATGCATGTATGTGTGTGTCATGTGTGTTTGTGTGTGTGTGTGTGTGTGTGTGTGTGTGTGTGTGTGTGTGTGTGTGTGTGTGTGTGTGTGTGTGTGTGTTTGTTTATTTGTGCAAACTGAGATATTGTGAACATGTCAGCATCATCTTTTGGTGTGTGTGTGTGTGTGTGTGCGTGTGCGTGTATGTGTGTGTGTGTATGTGTGTGTGTCAAGTCAAGTCAAAATGATCTTTATTGACGATAAAAGAACTTTTACATCCTGTCGTCATGTGTGTGTGTGTGTGTGTGTGTGTGTGTGTGTGTGTGTGTGCGTGTGCGTGTGTGTGCGTGTGTGTGTGCGTGTGTGCGTGTGTGTGCGTGTGTGTGCGTGTGCGCACGGTACAGGCTAGTTCCATGTGTTCCTTCAGTCGTTATCCTTACCTAAAGTTTCATACTTCATGGCTTTCACAAGTAGACTATTGACAAGGCGTAGTAGTACTCCTACTCCTACTTCTACTTGAATAGTCCTGGTAGCAGCAAGACAAGCAATGCAGTATGCCACTCAGCTCAACTCGCATCAAGGCATGTCAAACTTTCAACACCATTTGTGACCATTATTGCCCTTTTTATTCAGTCACTGTCACTTGTTAATTTAAAGCCCAACAATAACTTTCATAGTCAGTCAGTGGAGGCATTGTTCTTCCTTCACTGTTTACTCTGACAACAGAGACAAACTTCCGGTTGCTGTTTACGCTCCTTCTGAACAGAAGAGCGCTGCGACTTTGTACCGAAATCAAACAAAATGTTTTGGGGGTAATTTGTTTTTTTAACCAAAACGGAACTATCGGGTATCCCAATTTAAAAAAACCCGGCACGACCTCGTACCTGAGGCAATGTTGCATCCCAATACCCATTATGGCCTTTTGGCCTGGGAACACAGAAGAAGAAGAAGAAGAAGAAGAAGATACAAGCTTAAAAGTTGAAAAGTTCTTACCTTTTATTTATTCGAATGATGGCCAGCAGAATTAGCTCTATCAACGAAGCTTCTTCTTCTTCTTCCAGTAATGTCCACCTGCCGTGTATCGGCAATTATTGACTTATACAGGGGTTCAAAGACGAAGATGCGCAGCACGTGATATGATAGGATTTGAGAAAGATATTAGATAATAGGAAAGCGTTTGTTGTTTACAATGATATTTGAAAGATATGAAGAGAATGTTTTTGTTTGGTATTTTATAAGTTCGGATATATATTAAATTATTAGATTACTCGTTTGTTAAAGACCCACCAGATCACGTGTCAAAATCACGGGTTTCACGGGTTTTCCCTCTTATAGCTGGAAAAGTCTTGTTTTGACAAATGCACCCAAATTCAAAGAAATAAATCATTTCGAAGAGCAGCCTCAATTTGAACATGGGGGCATTTCTATATCGGTCACAGCTACCCAGAAAAAAACAAGTGCCCCAGTGTAAAAAAGAAGAAGAAGATTCGAAGCTTCACAGATTTAACAACAAATTTAAAATGGCACCTCCTCCTCAAAAGCAGCATGGTAGCGACGACACAAAAGATGGATCGGATCACGTGTACATTTGATACAAAACCAAAACTTGGATTGCAATTATCAACATTTACCTGCGTTGTGTAAAAAGAAACGCAGTCAAGTCCTTGTGGATGGCATGGTGTCTGTTATGTCCTTTGCAGTTATCACGGATAGCATTGTGTCTGTTAGCTCATGGATTTTACAGTCATTGTGTTATTTCGCTGAATATGAGATTTAAAAAAATGTGTTAACAACACACACACACACACACACACACACACACACACACACACACACACACACACACACACACATAACGCCGCATATTACTAGCATGGCCACATTGAACCATAACACAGAGCGTTGTCTTAAAACTCAATTGAGTCACACACAAAATGACGCAGTTTCTCCCTCAGATCGCTTTATTTTAGGTGATTTTCTAATAATCGCCAAAACTCAAATGCACATCATTCAAACATACAACATGTACCGAGTGACAGATAAATCAGTATATTTTTGAAGGCTTCTTACTTTGAACGAGTGAGCCACGTATATTTCACGACGTAAATAATCTGACGAAATGCGCTTCGTCAGAAAAAACAAAAACTTCCTACTCCAGGCACTGATCACTTTGTTATGATCTTGATCTAGTATCACAAAGCCACTCAAGCTTTGATAGACCTGGTTTAGTATATTAATATAAAAGGACTGTAAAAAGCATAATATAAACAATAACCATAACATTTCTTTATTTAATGTTTCAACAAAGTGAGCTATGTGGTCGACGCCATATTGAATGAAGCAAAGTCGAAGATGATAATGATATAAGTAGTTCAATCTAATGAAATTAAAAAAATCCTTGGGACGAGATGACTGAAAATACTCGGTGAGGAGCCGGAGGGTACCCCCCCCCCCCCCCTCCAAGGCTAAACCAGACTAGGTTTAAAATGTGCTCCAGAGTGTGCTGAATCCATTTATGCATGTTAACAGCAAAACATTTGGGTTGGTCTTAGAGTTATTGCCCTTGCCGCAAGGGTACCCCCCTAAACCTCATTTCGGCAATCGCATTTTCAATAAGTAATAAAGTGGTATTAAAACTAAGAAAACTATAATTTGCTTCCTAGTTTAGTAAAAGCAATGAGTAAGTATCATAAAAAGAGCATTACAAATAATAATAATAAGGCTATAACTTGGCTTCCGTGACACGTGTTCTTCGTGTACTGTCATTTTCACGATTAAAAGAGGATGTCATCTCTCACACTTAAGAAATAATCAAAAGCATTTTAATTTCTCTAAATTTGTCGTCGAAGTTTAGTTTTATGCCGTCTTGTAAGTCATTTGTAAGCCAGATACCAAGTATTTTAAATTGTTTTGGATTCCATTCAATGTCTAGATGAGGCATATAACTTTTTTGTGAATTTTTCATACTTCCCAACCAGATAGCACTACTTTGTTGAGTATTTAATTTTAAAAATCCTTGGGACGAGACCGGACACTTTCTCAAACAGTTCAATAGTTTTAAAAGATTCTTCAAATGATTGTTTGTCACCTTCTTGCATTAATTCTGTATCATCTGCATATTGTGATATTTTATTTTCTGTCCCTTCTATGTTTATACCTTTTATCTTTGAATTTTGTCTTATCATAGGAAAAAATTAACAAGGTGTGGAAAGGTACCTGGGAAAGGGAAACACACGACGTTTCGAGTCGTAGACTCTTCTTCCGGTGTGGCTTGAGAGGAATTGGTTGCAGTATTTGTAGTTGATTTCTTTCAGGTGAGCACCAGTTTGAGGCAATTCGAGGGTGAGGGGGGGGGGGGGGGGGGGGGTGAGGAAGGAAAGTATCAGTGAGAAGGGACAGCAGAAATGGGCAGTGATTACAGTTCAGGACATTAAGGGTAGAGATTTGTTGGGTGAGTGGTTACTGAGAAAGCAAAACATTTTTATAGGAAGGGGAGACTGGGGTGGGGGAGGGAGGAGGGGGAGGGAGGGAGGTGGAGGGGGGATAGGAAAGGGGAGGTCGAGGGGGTAGCTGGAAGTTGTTTTGGAGAATTGCTGGGGGGGGGGGGGGGGGGGGGGGGGGGGGTGGGGGGGGGGGGGGGGGGGGGGGGGGGGCGTTGTCTGGCAGGTGTCTTACTCCCTGACATTGAGTCCAGAAGGACTCAATGTTCCCAGGCGTTGGATGATTATGCTCTCCATGAATTTGCGGTAAGTTCCTTCTCTGCGGCTGTTGTGCCAGAGTGCTGCTACCTTGATGTGGGAGAGGTTATGATGGGCAGAATTGAAGTGGTTGGCCACAGGTGTGTCTTTTCCACACAGAATACTGTCTCTGTGTTCTTTGAATCGCTCGTTCAAAGATCTGTATGTCTCACCCACATACACCTTGTGGCACAGGCTGCAGGTAAATACGTATACCACGTTTTGGCTTTGACAGGTGAAATGTGACTTGATACAGAAAATCTGGTTGGATGGGCCTTGGATTGTTGTCGTGGGGCTGATGAAGGGACAGGTTTTGCACTTTGGTTTTGTGCATGGGGAATTGCCTGGTTGTGTGGTAGAACATGATGAGCGGAAGGTGGAGTGCACGAGGTGGTCCCCAAGGTTCTTATCTCTTTTGAATGCAACCAGTGGTGGTTGGCTGAAGGTGGTCTTCAAAGCTTCATCATCCTTTAGGATGCTAAAGTTCCAACGTAGAATGTCTCTGACTGGGATGTTGTGGGGTGGTAGGTAAGGCTGAGGACGACTCTGTCTGTGCTGGATGTCTCTGATTGGGATGTTGTGGAGGTGGTAGGTAAGGCTGAGGACGACTCTGTCTGTGCTGGATGTCTCTGATTGGGATGTTGTGGGGGTGGTAGGTAAGGCTGAGGACGACTCTGTCTGTGCTGGATGTCTCTGATTGGGATGTTGTGGGATGGTAGGTAAGGCTGAGGACGACTCTGTCTGTGCTGGATGTCTCTTTCTCTTTAGGTTTGAGAATGTCGTGTCTGGGGACGGACTTCGCACGTTCCATGGCCTGCTGAATCAAGGGTAGTGGGTAGCCCCTAACCATGAAGAACCTGGTCATGGTTGTTGTTTCTTTTGTGAAGTCCTCTTCGTCGCTGCATAGTCTGCGGAGTCGCAAAAATTGAGAGTAAGGGATACTTTCTTTTGTGGCTGTCGGATGGCTAGATGAGAACAGCAGGTACCAACCATGCTCTGCAAATTCTGGATGAGTACATCTTTCCAGAAGATAGCGTGGATGTGACATCATTGTACAC
The DNA here is from genome assembly GCA_017654935.2 of Phymorhynchus buccinoides. Lineage (NCBI taxonomy): Eukaryota > Metazoa > Mollusca > Gastropoda > Neogastropoda > Raphitomidae > Phymorhynchus > Phymorhynchus buccinoides. The sequence goes on along the minus strand of CM065686.1, from coordinate 20,701,885 downwards.
AAATATCCCTCACAAAGATGGTTTGCTGGCAGTGAAACACTTCATAACAAAGAGCTCCTTCAAAGTTGATCCCACTACCATTCTGCGCCTGACAGAACTTGTCCTTACACTCAACTCCTTTGAATTTGGAGACAATACATACCAACAAACCAAGGGAGTGGCTATGAGAACAAGAATGGGCCCATCATACGCATGTTTGTTCTTGGGGTACTTGGAAGCACAAATCTTCGCTCAATACCCCGGACAGAAACCAGACATATTCAAACGATTTATTGACGACTGTTTCGGGATCTCCACCTTTCCGAAGCATGAACTACTGAATTTCATACAGTTCGTCAACAACTTCCATCCATCCATCCAGTTCACTCACGAAATCTCAACATCGTCCCTCCCCTTCCTCGATATCAACATCAGCATTCGGGATAATTCTCGATCCATCC
>CM065686.1:20695945-20700945 GCA_017654935.2 Phymorhynchus buccinoides | reverse complement strand
TACTGGCATTGTTTCTGGTTTGTACCTTCCCGTTTCAGTCCGCTATCAATATGGCTGCCTAAACAGGTCTATGGGAGCAATGCTGAGCATCTTTTGGGCTGATTTACTCTAACATTATTTATCTCGGATGACCATTCTGTAGGTATCATTTAGAGAGCAAGGTATTTTTAAATTTACATACCGAAATTCTCATTTTCAATTAAACAAACCGTATTATGTAAGTTTCCAGAGCCATGGAAGAAGTAAGTGACCTAAGGTTCCTCAGACCACATAAGCTTATCAGCCTCGAATTGTCACCTTTCAGGATATTGTTGCTGGTGATTCTAATGTTTCTGTCCTCCAAAGTCCAAAGCGCTCCACATTACAGCCATAGCAACGCTACTCTAATACCACCAGGGGTTATCCGTGCCTGCCCTGGTGTGGAGCAGCATTTTGGGGATGCAGATCAATTCAGAGCTACAGTTATGGAGATCAATGTGTCACGATGCATCCTGGACTTACCTAGTTTCACAGCTACTGAGGGGGTAGTCTATGGCATTTGTGATCGCTCCACGCCATTCTGCCTCGCTCATTTTCGGGCACCAAAAAGTAATTTCATACGTTGTAAGGTCCGACGACAGGCTTACTGGTGTGCTTCTAGACATTGGTTGACGAAGATACACTTTGACAGAATTCCTACACCCCAGTACTTTCTTCATCACATGAGTTTTTACGGTATGGAATGCAATAAACATTCTCAACAAGAAAAACATATTGAGTCATCTTCATACCACATGCTGTTTTCACACTTTAATTCCCCGATGGTTAAGGTGACTATGAAGACAGTTTCGAATCACAGCTTTGTCTTGGTTCATACAACAGCACAATCAGGCTACATCGTTCTGCCGCTTCAAAACTTCATCAAATCAAGTATTGCTAAAACACAGGTGTGTTCACCCCCATCCCATTTTGTCATGGTCAGCCTTCAGGGGGCAGCAATAGAAAGCTGCTCAATACACGTCCAGTTGCGTTTTCACAACCTGAATGATAATCACACCACAACAAAGCGTTTCTGTAATGAACAGGATTTAGCTGCGCAGGTGCTTCATACATCATGCATTCAGATCCAAACTAAAAAGATAAACGACAATCGACTGACGTTAAGCCAAAGCAGCCGACTAAGGACACGCTTTTCCTTTCATTACACATCTGCTGTGCCCCAAATACTTCCGAGTGGTTTGTTTAATTGTTGTGTGAGTAATTATTTTCAGTTTCAATACCACCTGCAGTGCAATCTGAAACCAGAGTGTGAACAGGGAAACGATGAAACAGAGCATTGTTTTTTCAGCAGTCCAGGATGTCAGGGGCTGGTGGCCTCAGTCAACAAATGCTTCAAGCTTGTCTCCTCAGAATCTGGTCTGTCTCACTTAATGGCAATGTACACATGTCAACAAATGGGTGGGAGACTGGCTACCATAAAAACGAGAAGAGAACAGACGGACGTTTTAAACATGTTCCGAAACTATGAAACCTTTTCAGTGTATATAGGGTATAGTTCAGGTTGGCGCTCTCTGCCCTTTATATATAGCAAGTTTCGAAAGTGGTCAAATGACACAATGATTTACAACTTGGATCACCTTACAGTGAGATCTAAATATGTCCCCCAACGACTGGTCATGGGCAATAAACTGAGTTCCATGATTTTGGACATAGAACTGCCTTTCGGAATGGTATTACAACATAATGTACTCTGTGAAACAAAGATGCTGTTGGAAAGTTCCCTTTCTTTAAAGGCTGTTGAAATCCAGGAAATTCAGCCACCATTGATTCAATCTGCACAGACAAAACAGATGCTCTTTGTGTACAGAGAAGGCCCTTTGTCTCACAACTTTCTCTCGTGTGATCCTAAAAGTTACTATGAAAATGTACTTTTTAAACCGATATACATGCTTGGTATTCTAACAGATGATATAGTTGATGAAGCCTTTTCAGAGCAAAATGTTACGTTGACAATGTTTTCCTGTGATGATGACATTGAAAGAGTACCATACACGTTGGTGTGCGATATCAGAAATGATTGTTTTGATCGTAGTGATGAGTTATTTTGTGAATTCCCATCTCAGAAAGGATACCAGTGTAAAAATAAACGCTATGTATCTGTTGATCAAAGATGTAACGATTATGCAGACTGTCTTGACGATTCTGATGAAATTAGGTGTTCGGTCTTTGAAACATTGATATTTAAAGTATTCACGGAGGCCAAACAGAATCAAAAACTGTTAATCACTCACGATGGGTCAGGCTACTTTACTCAGCAGTTGATTGATCCGTCTGATCCATGTCCTCCGACACACTACAGCTGCACAGCAGACTGGTTGTACTGTCTGCCTGTGTACACACGATGCAATGGACTGGCTGACTGCACGTACGGTGAGGACGAACAGGGCTGTGGTTCAAAGGTTTGTCCTGGTTTCTACAGCTGTAGAGCTTCTACAGTGTGCGTTCATGCAGAGCATATGTGTGACGGCTGGGGTCAGTGTCCTCAAAGGGATGACGAATGGCTGTGTGACATGTCGTGTCCACAGGGCTGTCTATGCCATGGCCTCTCTTTCCAATGCTCATCTGTCTTCTCTGTTGACGTCTTCTCCAATTTACGTTTTCTAAACGCCTCAGGCTCAAAGTTATCCCTCAAGGATTTTAATTCTGTTCCGTATCTTATCTATCTGGACCTTTCTCATTGCTCCATAGCAAATATTTCCATTACAGCATTAAACAACTTGCAGGTTATTAATTTAGCCAATAACGAACTAACAATTATAAATGTAAACACTTTCTTAGGTTTAATAAACATTAGAATTTTGATTTTAGCAAACAACCCTATAAGCTCACTGACAGGAATTCCAAACAATGCAATACAGTATGTTCTCAGAAAAGTAGACGTATCCAGAACACAACTCGAGACATTTGATCTGATTTCACACATCTTCCTTCCTCAGTTGCAATATGTGAATTTATCTTTCTCCAACATCAATAGAATCCATTGCATGGGTTTCAAAAATGCACCAAAAATAACTAAACTGGACGTACAAGGAAATCCAATTTACAACTTCCCCGCAGATGCCCTAGTTACATTGAATAAATTAGCATTCGTCTCAGCTTCAAATTACAAATTTTGTTGTGCGCAATATCTTCCTAAAGAGCACATTAACATTAGGTGTTCTGCACCAGTATCAATGATTCCTTCTTGTAGAAGATTGCTTCCCAATCTGTTGCACAGCGTCCTCTTTTGGATGATGTCCTTGCTCTCTGTTTTGGGAAGCATTAGTTGCCTCACAGCTGTGGTCTACATAAGAGACATGTTCAACGACAATGCCATCATTTTCATGGCACACCTACATGCTGCAAACGTCCTGATGGGAGTGCATACGACCATTGTCACTGTAGCCAACGAGGTCTTTTCTGAAGACTACATGCGCTTCCAGGGGACTTGGCCAAATCATGTTATCTGTCGGCTGGGTGGGTTTCTTTCATTTCTGTCTTATGAGGTGTCGGTGCTGATGATTCTCTGCATGTCCATGGATCACGTAATGGTGTGTTATTTCCCCCTGGTTAGATGGGGACTGACTAAAGTAACAAGTAATCTGATTTGTATGACAGTGTGGTTCTTTACAATAATTATGACGGTAGTATCGTTTCTGTCTAAACTGACTCATTCACAACTGCATGAACAATCTGGTTTATGTCGTCCTACACAACTGGATTGCAGTAACCCTAATCAACGGTGGAACTGGTTCTTTTTTACCGTCACGTTCAATTTTCTAATCACTTCTGTGGTACTTGTCAGTCAAATTATCGTATACAGGAAAGTTCCGAAATACCGAATTCTCGCCAATTCTACTACCAGACCAGTATGCTCCTCAGTGAATTTCTTGATGAAAGTCGTCGTTACGGATTCTATTTCCAGGTTGTCTTTTGTTCTATCCTGTGTCAAGAGTGTCTACAGAGGTGAAACTCCTGACCACTTTCATCTGACGATAGTTGTATTTATGTTACATACAAACTCCGCCATTGTCCCACTTTTGCAAATATGGGCTATGGTTAGTGAAAAGAAAAATAATGCACAAGAAACAAGGCTGATGCAAGTGTTAAGATCTCGACATAAAAATAGATCATCATAACACAAATGAATGCATTAGTGAATGCATCCAAAACTTTAAAAAAAATGACGATTAAGTATGAATAAGTTTAGATGTGTGAACTATTTCATGGGTTCAGCCAAGGATGTCATTAAAACATTCAGAAACTTAGAAGAGCATAATTTTACAATATGTAATAATCTGTCCCTCATGCTTAGTTTTGTCATGATTCAGTCGATGAAAAGAAAAAAGTTAAAAGAAAAACACATACTTGGGAAATTTACTGCTGGCCTTTGTCAACCCATACTCAGCTGGGTATCTTGGAGTTGGGGCTGTTGTTTTTGCCTCCTGATTTGTTGTCAGACCTGGCGTGATTGAAGTTCAGTATGCTGTTATGCATAGGGGGTAAATCATATCCAAATTCTCCATTCAAGCTGGGTCTCCTTTCTATTGATTTCCATATCTATTCTAACCATACTGACCAACACTCAAAACAATAGCAATACACTCATCAGTTGGAAACCAAATGCCACAGCACTGAAAAACGAAAGTGATTAAGGGACGCCACTCCTGTGATGGGTAGCGCATCACTTCCCTTCCCACTACCAGCCACGTGGTCCCTTTGACCTTACAAATCACTTTGAACATTGACACAAGCATCAGGAGGGAGGTTGATTGAAGTTCAGTATACTGTTATACATAGGGGGTAAATCATATCCAAATTCTCTATTCAAGCTGGGTCTCCTTTCTTTCATTCCCATTTCTGTTCGTGAGTATAAAGTATTGTTTGTTTGAATATGGCTTTGGTCTTGCTTGGTTAAATCAGGGTGTGGATAATACTAAAGCAGTTTTGCAAAAATTTCGGCAAAACTGGCAGAACTGGCA
>CM065686.1:20670945-20680945 GCA_017654935.2 Phymorhynchus buccinoides | reverse complement strand
TTACAAATTCGACCTTTCTCCCCCGTGTTGGAGATTAGCACAGCTCCAGCGGTTTTTGGATTGTCAAGCTTTGTTCAAGCTGATTTGAGCAGGCCTACTTTGGTAAAGGTAAAGATGTGCCCCCCCCCCCCTCCCCTGCATTTCTCGGTTAATTCCATTTTTCCGTTTTTGCCTTTCTTACCAAGCATAAAGCTGTATTTTATGAACCTTTTCAGCTAATTATCTTTTTGGAATAATAACCCTAACCCTAACCCTAAGACGGAAAAACGTAATGAACCACGACTGTGACAAATGGTGCGGTGTACTGCAGTACATGGGGGGGGGGGGGGGGGGGGGGGGAGGGGGGTCCTATTAGATAATGGTCTTTATCATGACTGCAATTAATTATTGAACAAACATAATTAGCTGAAAATGTTCATAAAATACAGCTTTATGTTTGGTAAGAAAGGCAAAAACGGAACAATGGAATTAACAGAGAAATGTAGGGGGGGGGGGGGGGGGCGTGGGGGGGGGGGGGGGGGGGGTGAAGGGGGGGGGGGGGGGGGGGGGGGGGGGGGGGGGGGGGGCACATCTTGACCTTTACCCCTACTTTATTAAAAGTAAGTTGACGATGACACGATTTTCCTTTTCGTATCACTGTCATAGATCTTCATCAGTCACACGACAGCAACAAGTAAACGTGGTGGTATAGGCAAAGACACTTAGCGAGTAGCCAATGAGTCCAGCGTGTTTAGAGAGGACATTTTGGCCTGAATGGTGACCAATCGAACCGTGAATAAACTGACCCGTGGACTGACAATTGGACTGACTGACTCAGTGGCTCAGCTTAGCTGAAACCTGGCTGGATATCGTGCAGTTTGGTCACCCCTCTCCCTCAAATGTTCGCATTCTTCTTCTTCTTCTTCGATCGCTCAGACATTTTCCTGTCAATTATGGGCGCAGATGCGTCATGCTGCCGTTATGCGCCTAACTAAGAAATAATAGTTAGGCCCAGCAAGTCCGACTTCGGCTGGAGGAAATGTTTTTGATAGCGTTTCGTGAAAACAAAACAAAAAAGGCAAGAGAATGGACCTGGTTAAGGCAGAAGGAGATAGTAGATGACAGCAAGCAAAGGGAAAAGGCAGAGTCAAAGAGAGTGACAGATTAGAGGAAGTTACAAGCACAGAACTTCCAGAAGGTGGGGGAACTATTTATACAAAAGACCCCCCCCCCCCCGGTATCCCCGGGGGGGGGGGTCGGGGGGGGGGGGGGGGGGGGGGGGGTCGCATTGAAAATGTTCACCCAGAAGAAACAGTCTGCCGTGGAGGTGGGAGGTGGGGGGATTCATAATGTTAGGATTTTATCAAACATTAAATTATTTCCATAAATCTGAAAGAAGCTGACTTTGGGGTTGAGGGTCGTAAACACGAGGGGGGGGGGGGATGGGGGGGGGGGGGTCTAAAGTACAAGATTTCCGCCTTGATGACATGCTCGTTCAAACAGTCGAGCGAATAGTTCGTCGGCCTATTTTGTGTATGGTATGATTTGTGTGTAGCTGTGTTCTGTTCATAGGCGACGTGTGATCTTCTTTTATTATTTTGCTGTGTGTACGTGCTGAAATCTGAGTTTGTTTGGAAGTATATAAACATTTTAAAAACAACAGCAAAACAATCTTTTGTCGTGTAGCCTAGGCTATTCTTATCGTGCCGACGTTTTATTTTAGAGCTGAAATCTTTAAAGACCATCTTGAAAGTTGGCATCATTGTAGCAATAGTAGTAGTAGTAGTAGTAGTAGTAGTAGTAGTAGTAGTAGTAGTAGTAGTAGTAAGTAGTAGTAGTAGTAGTAGTAGTAGTAGTAGTAGTAGTAGTAGTAGTAGTAGTAGTAGTAGTAGTAGTAGTAGTAGTAGTAGTAGTAGTAGTAGTTGAGTAGGGACAAAACAAGCTGTGAAGCTTTTAATGCAGTCCCATCGTTAACAATATCAGACTTTTTTTTTTCCCTTCCAGGTCAAAGTTTATACGGCTAAATTTTCCTAGTTATTGGTCAAAGCTTCTAAAAATATCTATACATTTTTGCTGTCACACGGTGGGAACTCAATGTTTAAGTCGTTTGCTAGGCCTACTACTGCGACTTGAGAACAGCCGAGTTGCGTGAATAGTGTTTCAGGCATAGGCCTACATTAATTATTTTGTCGTTAGTTTTGGGGGGTTCAGCCTTACTTCCTGTAGTTGAAACAGTTGCCAAATCTATGAAACTGTGAAACCCGTCTGAGACTTTCCGAGAAAAGAAGAAGACTGAAGGCATACGATTCGATTGACTACGATCCGATTTTGACATTTTGTGAGGCATGATTGATGTGAAATTCTACCGTTTAAATGACTCTTATAAAAAAAACAATCTGACTAGTTATGTTCATTATAGTGTTTGTAGTCTCCCGTACTCGACGAATCTGATAAAAAAATATTTTTTATTTTTGTATCGGACATTTTGTTGGATTCTTGTATTGCGGTCTACACGAGTTGTTGTTGTTGTTGTTGTTGTTGTTGTTGTTGTTGTTGTTGTTGTTGTTGTTGTTGTTGTTGTTGTTATTGCCTGTCTGTCGTGTCCGAGAATGACTGCCAGATAGCAGAGGGGGGGGGGGGGGGGGCAGATTACTATTCTGGCGGGCTGGGCGAGAACTAGTTTATAGTGGATATGCCTTGCCCAGGGTACATCCCCACTCTCTCTCTCTCTCTCTCTCTCTCTCTCTCTCTCTCTCTCTCTCTCTCTCTCTCTCTCTCTCTCTCTCTCGGCCAAACGGGATTTGAGGACGAGAGTTGGCAGTTGGGGAAGGTCCCCAAAGGCCAACCAACCAATCCCCCCCCCCCCCCCCTCGTTCGCGAGTCATAGTCTTCCACGAAAGACTAAGCCGTAGCATGACATTCCAATACTGTAGAATATCATTTATAGTACAGCTCTCATTTACTATTGGCCCTTTCTACAGGCTAATGTCAACCAGTGAAAAAAAGCCTTGTGAGTAAAGGGCCAACACATGAGTATAGTGAACGAAATTAGTAGAGTTATTGTTTTTAAAGACGGGAGTATTTCACGTGAATCATGGCTCACAGATGGGGTAAGACGGGGTAAAAAGCCCATGGGCGGGCAAGAAGCCCATGCCAATTATCTCATGAAATGAAGCAAATGTCAGTCACATTTTGCCCATGAGACGAGTGTTAATGTTTAGCATTCGTCTCATGGGCAAATTTGACTGAAATGTTCTTTATTTCATGAGATAATTGGCATGGGCTTCTTACCCGCCCATGGGCTTTTTACCCGTCCATGGGCTTTTTACCCCGTCAAACCATGCTACGCAGTTGTTTCTAGGCCTTAACTGTGAAGTGTTTTAACTTTTTCACCTCACTGGCTTTGAGTGATGGCTTAACCTTTACTCAAAGATCCTTTGACTATCTTCATAAAGATCTAGTTGCTAAATGATACAAGGCCATGGTTCGACCTCACTTAGAATACGGCAACTGTATAGGGCATCCTAACCTAAAAAGACAACCAATAGCAATTGAAAACGTTCAGAGACTGTGCCACAAAATTAGTCAAAGCATGTAAAAATATGTCTTATGAAGAACGTTTAGACTTTCTTAAATTGCCATCCTTAAAAGGAAGAAGGCTTAGAGGGGGTCTAATTCAAGTATATAAAATTGTACATAATCTTGATGATGTAAATTTTAATGACTTTTTCATGAAAAGTACAACAGATAAAACAAGAAATAGTATTTCTTAACAGATTCAATACTAACTCCCGCAAACTGTTTTTCTTTAACCGTGTTGTTCAGATGTGGAATAATCTACCAATTAACATAAAAAATGCACCTAACATTAACGAACTCAAACATCTTTTGGACGAAAACCCAAATTTGAAAACAAAATTTAAAACTTGTACTAATGAATAAACTTTCCTAAAAATTAAAAAACAAACAAATATTTTTTGATTAGTTTTTATTTAAGGAGACGCAAACCATTTTAATAAAAAACAAAACAAATAAATTTAAAAAGATGGGCCGCGAGGCCTATAAATAGCCCTAATCTACCTACCTACCTACCTACTCAAGCGTATCACAAGCAACAACAGTGTCATTACGTACACGCGGCTGAGCTAATGATCTTGTTTACAACTAGGCCTAGTCCACTTCCGTTGTGCAATAGCTGGCGATAAAAATAGCCTGAGGTAAAACAAAATATATTTTAAAAAAATTAAATCTCGGGTGTAAGGCATGTTTGCCAGACGAAGACTTTTAAGTTATAAGTCTTTGTACCGGGTGATTCTGTCTAACAAGTTCCTGACCACACACACACAAGGAAAAGAAACACACAGCATTTTGATTTCCCGTGTCAAGTCTCTGTTCGCCATAGTCACCAGCATCAACATGGTACCAAGCAGGTAAGTTCGTTTCTAGACTTATAGTAATTGTAGCTGAATGTGCCGCAGTTGTTGGTTGTTTTTTCAATTTGTATTTGTCTATTTATTTATTAAGTTATTTATTTATTTATGTTCTTCTTTTTTCTCTCGATGATACCTAGGGGCGGCTCTGAGGGGGTTTGCAGGGTTTCCGGAACCCCCCCCCCCCCTTTCCCCCCACCCCCCCCCCCCCCCCACCCCCCCCCCCCCAACCCCCCCCCCCCCCCCCCCCCACCCCCCACCCCCCCCAACCCCCCCCCACCCCCGCCCCGCAAATGTATCTTATACAAGGGTAAAAAGTTTATAAAAAAAAAGGGCTCAATTTTTTGCTTTAATGATCACTAAGCTGACAACCTTTCTGGGGGTTTCGCCCCCTGTGTCCCCACAAGGCCATCATGCAGCTCCCTGGACTCCCCGCGGTCCCCCCCCCCTCCCCCCCCCCCCCCCCCCCCCCCCCCCCCCCCCCCCCCCCCCCCCGTCGTGCCCAATAAACCCGAGTCCGAACCTGCATGGGTACAGGGGATTTTTCCCTCTCAATCTGCACTAGGCCTTACGGCCTGAACGTGGAGTCTTTCGGATGAGACGATAAACCGAGGTCCCGTGTGCCCGTGCACTTAGCACACGTTAAATCCAGTGGCAACGAAAAAAATTGTCGTTTGGTCAAAAACGCACACACACCCCTCCCCCCTTTAGGTTCCTCATCAGCCACACAAACAAATCACATGCAAATAAAATTTAAAAAACTGCGATGCGGCTCTCCAGGTGGGAGCAACCCGAATTTCACAGAGACGCCTCTGTGACTATAAAATACGAAATACCAAAATGCCTGAAATATCAAAACAATATCCCTATCTCTAACCTTAACCCGACGGGACACGTAAAGACAGAGAGCACATAGAGCGTTCATAGATTAGGGGGACACACTGAGAGTGACACAAATACACAGGGGGGTGGGGGGGGGGGGGGGGGGGGGCGTCGATAGTCCCTATTTTCTTTCTGTTATATCCGACTATAGACAGTTATGTTCCTACTACAGTTGGACCTCCCTTAGAAGACCTTCCACATTCATCCAAAATGAGGTCTTCTAAGGGAGGGGTCTTCTAAGGGAGTTAATTTTAATACTTACAAAGAAGGGCACTTCTCTGACACACTTGAGACAGTGAGGGTAGCAGTGTAACTATTTGTCTGACTCTCTCTCTCTCTCTCTCTCTCTCTCTCTCTCTCTCTCTCTCTCTCTCTCTCTCTCTCTCTCTCTCTCTCTCTCTCTCTCTCTCTCTCTCTCTCTCTCTCTCTCTCTCTCTCTCTCTCTCTCTCTTTCTGTGCGTACTAGTACGTTTGTGCGTATGTTGTGTGTATGTGTGTGAGTGAGCGCAGATATGTGTGTGTGTGTGTGTGCGTGTTCGTGCGTGCGTGCGTGGTGTGTGCGCGTGTATGTATGGTGTGTGTGTGTGTGTGTGTGTGTGTGTGTGTGTGTGTGTGTGTGTGTGTGTGTGTGTGTGTGTGTGCGTGCGCGTGCGTGTGCGTGTGCACGTTCGTGTAATTGAGTATGTAGATGCGCGCGTGTATGTATGATGAGAGAGAGAGAGAGAGAGAGAGAGAGAGAGAGAGAGAGAGAGAGAGAGAGAGAGAGAGAGAGAGAGAGAGAGAGAGAGAGAGAGAGAGAGAGAGAGAGAGAGAGAGAGAGAGAGTAATATTCTCCTAATATTAAATATTTTTGTTTGAGCGGATATATAAGTAATGGAGGGGATGTATTCCAAATGAATTTGTTGGGGGGTTGGGGTCAGACGATAATTCGATAATTTGAATGTAAAAGAGGCAACGAAGGCCTGTATTGTGAGCATAAGCTAAAACGATAACATGGAATTACATTTTCCCCTGTTTTCTTTCTTATTTTTTGTGTTTTTTTGTTGTTGGTGCTCCACCCACATTTTTTGAAGGGTGGCGGCAGAAACCCTTCACCCCACCCCCCACCCCCCACCCCACCCTCCCCACTCAGTCCGCCTCAGAGACAGTTTGCTAAAACCGTTTAGCCATATAATAATTTTGACTTCTGCAGCCGTGTGTACCGCAGAGAAAGCGCTAGCCTACTTCGCTCGCTAAGCGCTTTCTTTGGCTGCGGTACAGTCCCACACTTCGCTTCGTGTAAGCGGTTCCAAAATGGCGGCTCCCGTCGATGATCAACGAGTATTGTTGACTAGAGGGCTTATAAACATTCATCTTTCATAACTACCCACAATCGACAGTTTGATTTTTCTTTTATTATGGTTACGGCAGAAGGGGTTTGATCTTCCAATATTTTTTTTAACCGTCTACAATACGCCTAGGCCTAATGTACTGTCGCTAGAAAAAAATGTACTGTCGCTAGGCCTACAGTAACATCATAAAATGGACGCCTCGAAGCCTGTAGCCAGTGTAGGCCTATAATCGTCAGTTTTGCGATACGCGGAAACACTCAATAGAAAAGAGGAGATACACTACTGCAAAATTCTCGACTAGACTCCTTTGAAAGGCGCATGTCGACTGTTCATTTCTGGCTGGGTTCGGGGTCAAGATGTGCCCCCCCCCCCCCCCCCCCCCCCCCCTCCCATTTCTCGGTTAATTTTTTTTTTTTTGCCTTTTTACCAAACATGAAGCTGTATTTTACGAACATTTTCAGCTAATTATCTTTGTTCAATAATAATTGCAGTCATGTAAAGGCCATCTAATAGACCCCCCCCCCCCCCCCCCCCCCCTATGTATGCATAGGCCTACACCGCGGCATTTGTCACAGTCGTGGTTCATTGCGTTTTCTCGTCTTCCCGGCCGAAGGGGGGGGGGGGGTAGTTTTTTTAAGTCGGGATTCATGAGGGGGGGTTTTTCTGTCTTATAGGGGGGTGGGTGGGTGGGTGGTGTGTAGGGTTAGTATTTCAAAAAGATAATAAGCTAACAAGGTTCATGAAATACAGCCTTATGTTTGGTAAGAAAGGCAAAAATGGAATTAACCGAGAAATGCAGGGGTGGTGGGGCACATCTTTAGCTTTACCCCAGACTGTCCTCTGGAGTGGTTTCATTTTGCATGCTTTGATCTGAAATCGAAGCCCAACCCAGTTTTGCTCTGACTGCACCTCAACAAGACTCAGCACACACACAATAGTCTGGTGTGTGTGTGTGTGTGTGTGTGTGTGTGTGTGTGTGTGTGTGTGTGTGTGTGTGTGTGTGTGTGTGTGTGTGTGTGTGTGTGTGTGTGTGTGTGTGTGCTTGAGACTATGATAATCATACTATTGCATGAAAATATCACTTAATCAGTATAATGTGCACATCTGTATGTGTGTTTATGTAAAAGAATTACCCTATTTTATGGACTATAAAGTGATACTTTTTGCCCAGACTGAGACCCCCGCCCTTTACAATGTGACTGGTAATAATAGTCAGAAAATAGTGTCACAAAATTTGAATTTTGTGTTAAGTTTGGGGGTGCACCTTATAATTAGGTGCACCAGAAGGTGTCACAAATTACTTTCTCCTTTTCTCAATTCTGACTGGAATGTTTAGATGACAATTTCTACCCACCTACCCATTTTTCTTTAACATATTTTTGTCTTGGATGTGTGTGTGTGTGTCACTCTCTGTGTGTGTGTGTGTGTGTGTGTGTGTATGTGTCACTGTGTGCGTGCCACTCTTTGTGTGTGTATGGGGGATGGGGGTGGGGGTACTCACAGGTAAATGAACCCTTACAGATATTTTATGCACAAACAAGTGAGAGACACTGGCGTAGGAACGGAGGGGGGGGGCAGCTGCCCTCCGTGGCTTCGAGGAGGGGGGCAGACGTATCTCTCCCCCCCAAACAAAAATTTATAACGGCAAAAAACAAAAAAACAGAAAGGACAAAAGGATTTAGGAAATGAAAGAGTTCATTGCTGTCATGGACTTGGTACTGCATCAAAGATGGATTTGAGGGGGGTTATGAGGGTTCCACCCCCTCAGACAAAAGATGGAAAGAAAAAGAGGAAAACACATTGTAGTTCCATGCTGTGACGAGGTAATGGGTTAAAAGGCTAAGTCCCTAGGGAAGACTTTAGAAAATTTGCCTTTAGCCCACTTCTCTAGGGTATGGGAGATGAGCAACTTTCCCGGCCCCTTTTCATCTAATAAATTTATATTTGTGCCCGGGTTCTGGCTCGTATGGTTGTAAGAAATACAAGTGGTTGAATTGCTCTAAATGGCAGACAGAGAGACGTAGGGTTTTGCATGAAATTACAAGACTCCCACTCTCATCAGTCTGACCAAAGGGTTCAGGATTATTTGACACTTGTATTTTATTTACTCCCAAAATCTGCATAAGATTATGCAACAATAAAGCAGCTCAATGGCGCCAAAACAAAATATGGATAAAAAACCAATGAAATCCGAAAGGATTCACAAGACTTTTGTCTTTCTATAAGGTTCGCCCCATGCCGGAAGGGTTACTAATTATCTTCAGTGTCCGTAGGAAAGTTCAAATGATTGGCGCAGTCCGGTGGGCTTAGCTGTTTCAAGTTCCTCCGTAGTGATCGGCGAGTGCTGGGTTGGCTGGGCTTGCTCGTCAGATGAGAGTAGCTCCCAGTCGTTCCGGTTACGGCTTCGCGGGATGGCACGGTTCAGGCGTGGTCTCCTCACGGATTCTGGGTGCGGGGCGTCTTTCCCGTCTTGGTGCTTGTGAGGCAGGGGTAATCTTCCTGCCCATGATGCCCTGCTGATAATCACAGGAGAAGGTGGATGTAGATCTCTATGGCTTAGAGACAAGGGGCTTCAGTCGGCAGGGCATTAGTGAATCCCAACCGGCTAGAAGGCTTCCCTTGTACAATAGTACTAGTTAATAAATAAACTGAATTTCAGTTAACAAACTGAGATCAGTAAAACATAAAAGGTGATCAAGACAACATCACTCTCCATCCAACACCTGGAAAGGAATGGTATCATAAAGTGCAAGATTGCGGCCCATAGGTTTCCTACTAAAAATAGACAAAAGGGTTAGTAGGCATAAACTCCGGTTCTGGTACCAAAAGTGTTAAAGTCAAAAAACACACACACAAATAATCAGTGCACATAAAATAGAATAGAATGTTTACCACTTCTTTTCTATAACATATCTATCTACTCCTTATTCATCATTGAACATAGGATCTAGATCGTGTATAGGGTCAAACAAACCAGATCTCAATCACCTGCCATCAATAATACTCACTAATTGGGCTATAACTGGCTGGGAGAGGGTGAGTCTGCAATGTTGCTCTAGCTAGGTTTCAGCGTCTTGTGTGAAAAACTTTTTCTCACTACGCCAATTATAGCCTTCACTTTCAAACAATGAAAGCCTGTATTGGTTTATAGCAATTGACACATCACAAGATGATGTTCAAAATGTACAGAACAATCACGCGCCGATTACAGCATTATCACATGCCGGACATTCCTAACCTAGCTCATGATAGGAAAGGAAGGGTTGAAAGGGGCCCGACCGTGGTTGTCACTTTCTTGTGATGGGTAGGTAGATCGGGGTTCAAAGAGATAACTGCGTTATTCGGCGTTCGTTTGAAGCAGCGGGGCAATTAACGTGG
>CM065686.1:20640945-20643445 GCA_017654935.2 Phymorhynchus buccinoides | reverse complement strand
AAAAAAATCATTCTAACTTAACTGGATAGAGGGGGAAAAAAATCATCTGTAAATAGTGGGGATTCCTCTGTGACATGTATAAAGTAAGGCCTATCCTTACCTCCCAAAATTATGAAAATAGGCTCTTTGGATCCAGGCCCTATTATTTGAGGCCTTTTTGTAACATGGGCCTTAAATCATTGTGGTGCTAAAAATACGACATTGTTAAACTAGAAAATCTATGCTTCGACAAAATGCCCTGGAGCTTCGCAGAACAATAAGGACAAAAACGGACTCAGCCACGGTTTTTTTTAATTATTGATTTCTGCTATCCTAATTTATATACAACTAGCGCAACGCCTAGTACCGGAAATACCGAGCACCGGTAAAGCCTAGTACCGGTAATGCCAAGTACCTGTAATGCTGAGCAGCAGTTTTTTGGGGTCCACGAAATATTATATTATTACTTTTGTGTCTCTCCACCCCCATCTTCTTCCCTCATCCCCCCTCTACCCCCCACACCCCACCCCACCCATCCCCAACCCCGCCTAGACATGAAAGAAGCGGCAATCGTCAAACCAGCGGAACGGCAGAACGTTCCAAAATCGGCAATTCTCTTTGAATATCAGGGCGGATCTAGGGAGGGGGGTTTCCTGGTTTCCGGACCCCCTTTATCTCTGCGCAAATGGAAATTGGCTCATATCGTGCGCGTTTATGAATGGATGGTGCAAACATTTTCCACCAAGATAGTCACTGTCCCTGGGCATGCACGTTCCAAATTATGAGTCAATGTCCAGTCTGGTTATGCCGCGGTTTGTGAAAAGGTGAAGCGGGTTATCGCGCGCGTTTAAAATCGATTCGCTTTCGGTACACAGATAGTCACCATCCCTGGTCATCTACCTGCCAAGATCGAAGGCAATCGGCCCAGCGCCGGAGATACGGGCGCCGAGAGGCCGGCGGATGCGCGTTTCGCGCATTTGCCAAACCGCGCAAATGATACGGCCGCCTCGGTTGCCGTTGCCATCGCCCCGTTAGGGCTCACAGCAAATTTGAAGCGATTCGGTCGAACAACGGCGGAGTTATAAGGCCCGTTTTGTGTTTTACACAGACACAGACACACACAGACACACACACACAACTTTGCCTTATTACTATATGATGATTGGTCTCTTTTGTGTACAGGATCTGACAGCCTTCGCCGCCATGCCCCTCCTGGAATCAGCGGAGCTTCAGAGCCACCACCACCGCCAACAGCAGCAGCAGCAACAGGGCGGGGGCTTCAGCAGCACGGACCCTACAGCAACAGCAGCCGATTCCCCCGGGGACGGACGACCCCGCGCAGGCTCCTCCGGGTCCTCCACTTTCAAACTGTTCGGCAAGAGCCGAGGCAGCAGCATCATCAGCAGCAGCAACAAGCAGAACGAGGGGGCAGCTTCGTCATCTCTCTCCTCCGCCACCACTACTAAAGGAAACCTGGCCTCTCCCAACCCTTCCTCGTCGTCGTCGTCGTCGTCGGTGTCGACCGCCTCCTCCAAGATGAAGAGCTTCCTGGACACGTTCCGGCCCCGGTCCAAGTCGGACGTCTCCGGGATGAAGAAACCGGGGAAGAAGTACCAGCGGGAAGGAGCTGCAGTAGCAGCAGGTGGAACCGGAGGAACTGGAGGGAATCTGGTAGCGATGGATCGCTCCATGGACGAATCCTCCTTACTAGGGTACTCCTCCTCCTCCTCCTCCTCCCAAACTTACCACCGCAACCACCACCACCACCACCAACAACAACAGAACATCCAATACGTTCCAGGATTTGCGAAATTGTCCGGTTCCGTTGACGCGGTGGGCGCGGGCGGGGGCGGGATAAGCCCTATGGGTCAGATTCTGGAGGGACAGCTTTTCAGGGGAGGAGGTGCGGATACTGAGAGCAGAGCGGGAGCTTCTTCTTCTTCTTCCACGGGGGAATGCAGTGGAGGGGGAGAGCGTGTTCGACACAAGTCGGCAGTGTCCGGAGGAGCAGGAGGAGGAGGGGGAGGAGGAGGGAGCGAGTCGTTCAGCTTCATGAGCATGTTCCGTGCGAGGTCCAACTCGGATTCCAAGACCAAGAATGGAGGGGGAGGGGGTGGGGCTCCCCCGGCACCACGTCGCCCTGTATCTGCGCAGGTGTGTGTGGCACGCGCGCACACGCGCCACTGTATGCATGTACGCATAATTAGTTATGTGCTTATTGTGTGTGTTTGTGTATGATGTTATTTACATAATGTTTATATTCGTGCGTGTGTGTGGGGGGGGGGGGGGGGGAGAGAGAGAGAGGAGAGAGAGAGAGAGAGAGAGAGAGAGAGAGAGAGAGAGAGGAGAGGTGGGGGTGGGGGGCAGGCAAGCAGGCAGGCTGGCTGGCTGTCTCAGTGTCTGTCTGTCTGTCTCTGTGTGTATGTGTCTATGTGTGCGCGCGCATGTGATTGTGTGTGTCTGCGTGCTTGATGAGTATTGGTGTGTGTGTGTGCGTGTGCGTGAGTGTGTATGTGTGTGT
>CM065686.1:20628445-20630945 GCA_017654935.2 Phymorhynchus buccinoides | reverse complement strand
TGCAAGACCTGCCAAGAATCACTGACAGTCAGTGAGTGCTGTGCTTTGAGAACATGATCATCACTCTGCACTGCAGTCTATTCAATAATTAATAGGTTAGTTCGCAGAGAGTTCAGATAAAAAAAAACCCACCTGTATACTGGTAAGTTCTTATGATTGTTATTACATTATATAGTGTTTTTGTTGTTGTTGTGATTGCTTTTTTTACAGTGTTGTCAATGACAGAACTGAAATGTGGTAAAGTTGACAAATGATGTCAAGAAAGAAGTATGGTGGTAGAAAGAGAGGCAGGAATAGAAAGGGGAGTTACTTGTACACCCTGGATGTGTTTGAAAGATCAAATAAATTTAATATTACTTTATACTTTCTTTCATTAGTTTCAATCTGCTATGCACTAAGAGTTTAAATAAAATCAGCAATTTTTCCACCTCTGCCTAGGACTCAGTAGGAGTAGGACAGTAGGCAGTAGACATGCATTACAATTTACACAAAGTCATGTATGACTAACAAACTTGTATGTTAATAACTCTTGAAAAGTATTTTTGTTATAATATACAGAACAGGAGACTAATAATAATATGCATTCAAGAAAGGTTGATTTCAGGTGAAACCTTTTAAATTGAAGAGAATAAGCATCCAGGAGTTGTTTTTCCTACAGACTACAGTTCATTGATTAATATAATGCTAATACTAATACTAATACTAATACTAATAGAGCCAGGTGAAATTTGCTTTCCTTGTGACAGCCAGTAGACAAAGCTGTTACACAAATGCAGATTGGCGCAATGATTATGATGGTTGGCTTCATTCTCTATAGATTGTCTTAGTATTTATCATACTTGTTTGCTTCAAAGTTCAAGGCCATTCAATGCCTTATAAATGTATTCATTATTATACTTATAGTATTCTGTATTCTTATAGTTTTTATTTGCCTAGTGCTTTTTTTAGCAAAAGACATCACTGCATGTTTGTATGTATGTTTGTGTGTGTGTGTGTGCGCGGGTGAGTGTGTGTGTGTGTGTGTGTGTGTGTGTGAGAGAGAGAGAGAGAGAGAGAGAGAGAGAGAGAGAGAGAGAGAGAGAGAGAGAGAGAGAGAGAGAATGTGTGCATGTATTTGACTCTCTGTGTATGTGTGTGTATATGTGTGTGTGTGCATGTGTGTGTGTGCAATGTGTGTATGTGTTGTGTGTGTGTGTGTGTGTGTGCATGTGTGTGTGTGTGTGTGTGTGTGTGTGTGTGTGTGTGTGTGTGACATGGAGAGAGAGAGAGAGAGAGAGAGAGAGAGAGAGAGAGAGAGAGAGAGAATGAGAGAGAGAGAGGTGTATACATGTATACATGTATATAAGATATAGATATATATAGATATATATATATATATATATATATATATATATATATATATATAATAAATTGTAAAGTTAAAATTAAAGTTATTCAGTTTCTTTCTTAGGCTCACAAACTTAAATATTGGACACAAAACAAGTTTTTTTCAAGCAAACTATATATATAAGAGGAAAGTTTAATGGTGTGGTTGTTTTTTCTTCTTCAATTCTTGTACGTTTATATATATATATATATATATATATATATATATATATATATATATGTGTGTGTGTGTGTGTGTGTGTGTGTGTGTGTGTGTGTGTGTGTGTGTGTGTGTGTGACTGAGACTGAGAGAGGTAGGAGTCTACACAAGAGACAAAGGAGTTTTTTTAACTGTAAGATTATTTCATGTGTAGATTGTATTATAAATACATGTGCTTTTGTGTGCAGCATTGCACTTCCTCAGATTTTCATACACTGCATACATATATGTGAGAACACATAGCAAATGCAAAGAGAGAGGAGGGGGAGGGGAGAGAGAGAGAGAGAGAGAGAGAGAGAGAGAGAGAGAGAGAGAGAGAGAGAGAGAGAGAGAGAGAGAGTTTTTAAAGATCCACCATATCACATACATATATGTCAAAATCACGAGTTTCACGTTGTTTTCCCTCTTATAGCTGGTAGGAAATCTTGTTTTGACCAGGTTTTGCTCCCATACAAATGCCCCCAAATTGAAAACGAAACATCTTTTTAAAGAGCAGCCCCAATTTCAAGTTGGGGGCATTTGTATATGGGCCACAGCTACCCAGAAAAAACCAAGGGACTTAATCTTGGTGGGTCAGTGTATCTTTAAAGATAGATTTTACTTTGTTTAAGCTGTCACTGCTAAGTCTTACAATACAAAAGTGGTTTAAAAAAAACAACCCAATTATAGTCAAGTTACCAGCCAGTTAGTTCTGCATGGTTGCATAATCTGTAAACTTGTGTTCAAAACTTCTAACTTATGAGTTACAAAAAAAGAAGAAAGAAGAGTTCAAATAAAAGAAGAAGTGAACAATACTAACAAGGACAAAGGGCACAAATGTAAGCAAAGCAACAACAAAAAAACACAAAAGCCACAAAAAAGAAGAAGAAAAAAGCGGGTATTCAAATAAAGAGGGGGGGGGGGGGGGGGGGGGGG
>CM065686.1:20615945-20618445 GCA_017654935.2 Phymorhynchus buccinoides | reverse complement strand
GGGGGGGAAGAAGAGTGGTCTTGAGAGAAGAAGAGTGGTCTTTACAAAAAGTACGAAATAGCACTTCCAATATTGCTGCAGTTCACAAAGGGGAAAGAGCAAAGTGGGAAAAGCTAAGACGGGAAGGGGCAGAGGGGGATGTTCCCGAAAAATAAATCATGTGTTTACTTTCTTGCGCAAGCTCGGGTATGTTTGCCGTTGGCTATTGTTAGTACACTTGTGCAAATCCAAGAGAGAGCATTGATTTTTCATCGCAGTACCAGTATTAATTTATTCCTCGCTTTTTTTCCCCCTTCTCTCCTGATGATCGAACTATACAGACCTTGGTGCCGAGCATCGATTCTTGTCTTAGGGATCAGTATTTTGATATGATTGTTTCTTTATGTGTGCGTTTATTTGATATGACTGCAGGTTTATGCGTGGAATGATTGATTGAGTAGCCACCGAAACTATGTGTATTCTTTCTTTTTTTTGGTTTTTTATTTTTTTGTGCTGTCCCATCTTCTGGGCCGTACAGTGGCGTTGCTCCCACGCCGCTCGTTCCGAATCCCAATTCGCAGCTACACCCCGGTTTGTTCAAGTCGCAGAATCCGAGACCAGCAGTTCAAGGGGAGCGAATCTATGTTAGGCCGTCAGGAGGCAACCAACCGAGGAGACACTGCACTGCTGCTGAGTCACTTCGGTGGAGTTCAGTGGAGTCTGTTCAGGACACCACCTACTAAGCCCCCTACTGACGACACTATTCTCTTAGTCGCGGAGCCAGCGTGAGTGAGGTCCTCCTCCGAGGGCGCCACCACGACCGTCCACCGACAGCTCACCAGAACACACTGATCCCCATGACTTTGACCCGAACGCACCAAGGCATAGACTGGATTGGAAACCGAAACTGAGGTCACCATGAGAGCAGGGCTTGCAAAGCCACAGAATTTGAGACATTTTTTTAATTTTACGATTGAACTGTGTATTCTTGTTCTTTTTCTTCGATCGCTCAGTTTCCTGTCAATAATGAGCACAGATGCGTCATGATGTCGTCATGCGCCTAACTAAGACATAATTAGGCCCAGCAAGTCCGACTTCGGCTGGAGGAAATATTTTTGTCCGTCACCGAAGGTGAACGGACATTGCGATGGGCTGGTTTTTATTTTTTTTTATTTTTTATTTTTTATTTTTATTTTCTGTCTGTCCCAAGGATATCTCCCGAACCGCTTGACCGAATCGCGTCAAAGTTCGTGTGAAGGTGTGCCTCCTTAATAGGAAGAGATCGGCGCAAACCATTTTGCCGTCGTGACCTTGACCTTGACGTACGACCTTGAAAACCGAAAATCTATTTTTAGCCATATATCGGGCACCGATCAACATAGGATGTTGAAACTTGGTATGGAGGTGGTTTGGTTTATGCCCGTTCTGATGATGGCATACCGATCAAGGTCAAAAAGATCGCTGGAGCCTGAAAATCGGAGGGTCATTTTTTCTCATTCTATCTGTCCCAAGGATATCTTTTGAACGGGTTGACAGAATCACGTCAAATTTTGTGTGCTGGTGTGTCACCATGAGAGGAATGCATCCGCGCAAACCATTTTGCCGTCGTTACCTTGACCTTGGCGTACGACCTTGAAAACCGAAAATCTTTCAGGGGCCATAACTCCCACACCGTTAATGTTAGAGTCTTCAAATTTGGCATGAAGGTACTTTGGCTTATGCCCGTTCTGATGGTGGCATACCGATCAAGGTCAAGGTCACGGTCCGGGCGATCAGTAGGCCTTGAAAGTGGTAGGGGTCTACACATTGGGTTTTAAGCCATATTTTCCACATTTGTACTTGACAGAAGCGCTTCAGATTGTGTGTGGTACTGTATACCCTAGAGAAGAAAACATCCGAGCATAAATTATCGCCATGCTGACCTTGACCTTGAAGTGTGACCTTGAAAACCGAAATTTCCTTCTTTGCGCTATATGTTTCTTCTTCAAGCTGTATCTCGTGAACTAGAAGACAGAATCCCTTCCAATTTTGTGTCAGGATGTGACACTCTACGGGGTGTCGCAAGTGCGTGGCATTGCTGGTGACGGACATGTCTGCCGCTCGGCGACGCCCTTGTTGAAAGTGTTTTCGTGAAAAAAGGCAGGAGATTGAAAATGATAAGGCAGAAAGATAGTAGATGACGGTAAGCAAAGGGAAAAGGCAGAGTCAAAGAGAGTGACAGATTAGAGGAAGTTACAAGCACAGAACTTCCAGATGGTGGGGGAACTATTTATACGAAAGACTCCCCGGTATCCCCACGGGGGAAAATATGTGTATGAAAACACAAACTATAGCGGTTGGCTAATACTAGCACGTTCGAATTGAGAGAAAAAAAAGCATTTATTTTGCTTTAATTATAGTTCCAATATTTATTCTTAGCCACTTGTTTTTTCTGCTGATGATAGAACTGTACACAGCGTCAGTGCTGACCATTGATTAAGTTGGGATTGATTCCGTAGGGTTCAGTGTGTTGATATGATTG
>CM065686.1:20603445-20610945 GCA_017654935.2 Phymorhynchus buccinoides | reverse complement strand
CCAGTTACGGGGTTCAAACCCCGAAACACATAATCGCTAATATCTCGCGAAGTTTTGCATGTATTTTAATGCAGTTTTTTTCCACAACATTTCTTGATGAATGGTCTATAACACAGTTGTCATGAATTTTTTCTGTGCGCGCGTGTGCGCATGATCGCGCGCGCTCAAATCACGGGTCCGAACCCCAAGGCTATATCGATGGCTTGGAAAAACGGACTATATTTAGATAGTCCATTGACGTTATTGAACATATTTGAAAACTAATAACTTTTTATAAAAAAGACTGCAGAAATTACATAATCCCCATGTTACATTGATGCAGTTTTTTATACAAGTTCTTAGTTTTTGCAATAACATCAATAATAAGTCCGACTATCTAAAGATAGTCCGTTTTGACTCTAAGCCATCGATATATATAAAACTATTCAGTTACGTGCTGTTTTGATGCGTTTTTATGTAGTTGCGTGCTGTTTTGATGCGTTTTTTATGTATGTGTACAGCCGATCACATTCCGATTTCGGAGTAGCTCGGCGATGCTGCGAGGGGACTTTGCCCGCTACGGCGTTGCACTTGTTTAATTTTGTTTTGTTGTTGTGTTAATCTATCTGTTCCCTCCCTTTCCCTTACTCCGCTTCCTCCTCCTCCTCTTTTTTTTTGTGTTACTGTTAGAGTATGTGTCTGTATGTGTGTGTCTGTCTCTCTCTCTCTCTCTCTCTCTCTCTCTCTCTCTCTCTCTCTCTCTCTCTCTCTCTCTCTCTCTCTCTCTCTCTCTCTCTCTCTTCTCTCTCTCTCTCTCTCTCTCTCAGAGAAAGTTTAAGACATTAAAATAAAGGGAAAATAACCGATTATATGAGAGAGAGAGAGAGATTAGAGAGAGAGAGAGAGAGAGAGAGAGAGAGAGGAGAGAGAGAGAGAGAGAGAGAGAGAGAGAGAGAGAGAGAGAGAAGGGAGAGAAAGGGAGAGGGGGGGGGGGGGCGACAGACAAACAGAAAAGGTTCTGATGCTGCGAGGGCAGAAAACTTCAAAGAGGGTAATAACCTCTTTTGAGTTAAATATAACAAGCAAGGGTCAAGAAACCTTTTAGCCTGAATATTATTTGGGGGAGTTCGTACGTCTTCTTCGCCCGCCTCTCTCCTCTACACGCCCCTCCTTCCTTTCTCTCCTTATCCCCTGCATTATTATTATCCCCCCCCCCCCCCCCCGTGGGGATACCGGGGAGGGGTCTTTTGTATAAATAGTCCCCCCACCTTCTGGAAGTTATGTGCTTGTAATTTCCTCTAAACTGTCACTCGCTTCGACTCTGCCTTTTCCCTTTTGCTTGCTGTCATATTTCTGCCTTACCGGTCCATTCTCCTGCCTTTTTTTTTTCTTTCACGAAACGCTTTTTCAAAAACATTTCCTCCTCCAGCCCGAAGTCGGACTTAGCTGGGCCTAACTATTTCTTAGCTAGGCGCATAACGGCAGCACGACGCATCTGCGCTCATAATTGACAGGAAACTGTCCTGAGCGATCGACGAAGAATAAGATTATCTCCTCGCCCTGACTAATCCCTTACACTGATTAGATGGACTTGGTGACCACAGGGTTGAAGAACTATAGGGACCCGAACTATACGCCCATGCGTGGTTTCCCACGAGGTTGACCTCAGACAGAAAGGTGGCAGAGTGGTTAAGACGTTCGCCTGCCCATTGTAATGCGTGACTGCAACGTGAACGACACGGGTTCGAACCCCGGCCTCCTCGCCCTTACTTTCTTTCTAGTTCGACAGGAAAAATCGAACTGAACGTCGAGTCCTTCCTTCGGATGGGGACTTAACCCTTTCACCGCCAGCCATCTTTGCGCCAAACATTTCCATTAAAACTACTTGGCTACAGACAAGATTTTGTCTGCAATATTGTTGGATTTCTCTGTGACATATTTAGAATGGGGTCAATCCTTACTGACCAAATGATAGGAACACAATATCATTGAATAACAGACCCTGATTGCAAAAGTTTGTTTGACATGGTTGTTAAATCATTGTGGTGCAAAAATGCGACATTGGCGGTGAAAGGGTTAAAAGCTAGTTTGACCCGTTCCGCTTTACGCACGTAAAAATCCCACGGCAGTTGAAAGTCGGTAAGAGGCGGGAGAAATCCCAGCTGCTTGGTATGGCCAAATTGATAGCTAGGTTTTCCAAGTGTGCCCATACACCCCCTCCTCACCCTGTCCCCCCAGCAATTGTTTTTAAATGGGTAGGCGCTGCACTTGCGGCGACGCTCTCTCCGGGGGAGAGCCGCCCGAATTTCACAGAGATAAGTCTTTGCGACTAGAATATACCTAATACCAAATACCAAAATGCATAGGACAAAACAAAACTGACCTCCGGGATAGAAAAAAAAAGAGGACTTGGTGATGTAAGCGAACAGGAACAAAATGGACAAGAAGTAACATTTTGACGGATATGAAACTGTTAGGCTAGTTGGTTGGTTCGTGTTTGAGATTTGGACATTCGACATCAGTAGATACTAGAAGAACATTCATATCATTATCCGGCCAGAGGCCGGGGTTTTGCGATTGGTGTGTGTGTGTGTGTCTGTGTATCGATTATCTTAAAAACTACTGTTTGGACTTTGATTAAAATTGGCAGAGGGGTACACAGCTTCCTTTCGTTAATCAACACCGTGCTGACCTTGACCTTGAAGTTTGACCTTGAAACCCGAAATTTCCTTCTTTGGGCTATGTAATTTCCCCCCAGCTTTATTTCGTGAACTAGTGACCAGAATCGCTTCAAATTTTGTGTGGTGGTGTACCATGGTGCAGGGAAGTTTGTATAAAAGTTCAGCTGTATCTCGTGAACTACTGAACAGAATCGCTTCAAATTTTGGGCTATGTATTTTATGCGTTCTGTAAGGGTGGAAAGTGGTGTGTTTATGGGGGGGGGGGGGGGGGGGGGGGGGGGGGACATAACTCTGGCCGGGGGCATTGTCACAATGCGTTGCTGCCGCTCGGCGATGCCCTTGTTATACATGCATCGTAGATCATGAATGCGTCGGCATGTCTGACTGTCTTTGTCGTACTTCTTGTGTCTTCTATTTGTTCGCAGAAAGGACATCTGTCTGGCCGATCCGTACTCTCTCTCTCTCTCCTCTCAATGCGTTGCTGCCTCTCGGTCGATGCTCTCTCTCTATCTCTCTCTCTCTCTCTCTCTCCTCTCTCTCTCTCTCTCTCCTACCTCTGCCTCTCTCCTCTCCTCTCATCTCTCTCTCTCTCTCTCTCTCGTCTCTCTCTCCTCCTCTCTCTCTCTCTCTTCTCTCTCTCTCTCTCTCTCTCTCTCTCTCTCTCTCTCTCTCGTCTCTCTCTCTCTCTCTCTCTCTCTCTTCTCTCTCTCTCTCTCTCTCTCTCTCTCTCTCTCTCTCTCTCTCTCTCTCTCTCTCTCTCTCTCTCTCTCTCTCTCTCTCTCTCTCTCCTCTCTCTCTCTCTCTCTCTCTCTCTCTCTCTCTCTCTCCTCTCTCTCTCTCTCTCTCTCCTCTCTCTCCTCTCTCCTCTCTCTCTCTCTCTCTCTCTCTCTCTCTCTCTCTCTCTCTCTCTCTCTCTCTCTCCTCTCTCCCTCTCTCTCGATCTCTCTCTCTCTCTCTCACTCTCTCTCTCTCTCTCTCTCTCTCTCTCTCTTCTCTCTCTCTCTCTCTCTCTCTCTCTCTCTCTCTCTCTCTCTCTCTCTCCTCTCTCTCTCTCTCTCTCTCTCTCTCTCTCTCTCTCTCTCTCTCTCTCTCTCTCTCTCTCTCGGGACCACCAGGAAACACCCCCCACTGACAATGATAAAAGAATATAACTATGTACCAACGGACTATGAACCCAGAATTAAATGGGCCTAGAATCATGATACAAACTAAAGACTACGAAGCTTGACGTGAAGCTGAACGTGAAAGAGGGACACGACATGTATTTGATATACTTTTTCTGCTCCCTTTCCCTTGCTTGATGGTGACATGCCAGCAGAGTTTTGATGGATCGATTAATTTGGTCGCCTACGCATGTTAAGTCCTTTCGCGGAGCTTTTGTCCTCTCGCGGTTACCTTTGTCGCATGAAAAAAGGTAGCTCGTAAAAATAAAAAGCTCGCTACTATGAGAGTCTGTATTTGCGACAACCACAAATTTCACTTTTTCTGTACTTTAACCATTTAACTAACTCTAACCCTAACCCTAACCCTAACCCTAGAAAAAAGTGAAATTTGTGGTTCGTGCTCAATGTCGCAAATATACACTGTCATAGGTAGCGAGCTTTTTATTTTTACGAGCTACCTATTTTCATGCGACAACCTTGACCTACAATAAGCCCAGGGTCTCCAGTAGCAAGGCAAGGCAAGGCAAGGCAAGAAATGTATTTCATACCCCATTTGGGCACAGAAATATAAAAACATACACACATAAATAAATTTCCAAGAATCAACCCAAGAGTGATGTCCAAAATCATTTGAAAGAAAACCCATATCATAATATTACAAATAATGTAATGTATTACTAAATTAAAAACAAAATGGGGAAAAGACATGATTGATAACATTTATCTGAAAGAACCGCCAACAACTGTAATGAAGTGCTGTAGTTTGAGTAATATTTTCTTATTTTTTGTAGAGAACAAAGCTTTGAATTTATAAGCATTAGCCATATATATAATTATATTCTTGATTAACGTGTCACAACCTATTCAGATCCTGAGTTTTGAACCGCCAGTGCAAACCTCCGCCAAGGAAGACTCGCAAAACCGAAATGTCCTTCGTTTCATGTCCGAGCTGTGTCTCATGAACCAGTGGGTAGAATGGCTTCAAATTGGGTGTGGTTATGTAACATGGCGAGTATGAAATAAATTTTAAAAAAAAGGTCATTTTAGACTATGTGCACATAAGGACAAAACGTGCGCGAGAGGACTTAACATACGCATGCCGCGTCTTTTATTTCCATGTAGGCTGAACTCTCCTTCCCAGGCCAGAAGGGGAATAATAAACGCCCTAAAGGGGGCCGATCCACTCGTCCAACTGCAGTCGCACGACTAAACAACGGCGACGTTTTGTGAGGCATGGATCTTATGAAACCCTGCGAGTTTCGTTTACTGTATTCGTGTAGACCCCAATACACGAATCTAATGTAATATCTGATAACAGAAATTAGTCAAATTATTTCATCAGATTCGTGTCAAGTAAACCCGAGTTCGAACCTGGGTACAGGGGATCTTTTCTCTCACTTTGCACTAGGCCTTGCGGGTCTGAATGTGGAGTCTTTCGGATGAGACGATAAACCGAGGTCCCGTGTGCCCATGCACTTAGCACACGTTAAGCCCAGTGGCAACGAAAAAGTTGTTATTTGGTCAAAATTTACCCCCCCCCCCCCCCCCACCCCTTTCCTTCCTCATCAATCACACACACAAAATCGCAAGCAAAATTTTTTTTAAAATAAAAAATGGGTGGCGCGCCTCTGGCTGCGCCGCGCTCTCCAGGTGGGAGCAACCCGATTTTCATAGAGATGCCTCTGTGATAATAAAGTACCTAATAAAGTCTAATAAAGACTAATAGTTATTTAATCAGATTCGTGTATGGAGGAGGGTCTACCAATATCGTGAACGAAACTGGTAGGGTGTCATCCAGATTCCTTTTGGACAGGTTAAAGACACACTGACGCACCACGATTAAGTCCCTTTTTTCTGGGTAGCTGTGACCCACATACAAATGCCCCCAACTTCACATTGAGGCTGCTCTTTTAAATGATGTTTGAATTTGGGGGCATTTGTATGGGAGTGAGACCTGGTCAAAACAAATTTGTTTTCCAGCTATAAGAGGGAAAACACGTGAAACCGGTGATTTTGACACGTGATCTGGTGATTTAACGCCTCTCTGGTGCTACTGTTTGGATAGTCGTGCATAGTAATTGGACGTGTGGGTCTAGGCCCTATGTTGACATGACACAGATACACGATATACCCCCCCCCCCCCCTCCCCAGCTCGTTAGTTGGAAGGAAAGCTATGTATTATGGCTTGGCTGTTATCAGTTTTTGGTGTGTGTGTGTGTGTGTGCGTGTGCGTGTGTGTGTGTGTGTGTGTGTGTGTGTGTGTGCACTGTGTGTGTGCACGGTGTGTCAGTGTCTCTATGGCTGCCATTGCATTTGCATGTTCTTTAGGTGCTTTTCTCTTCCCCCCCCCCCTCCCTCCCTTTCTCCATATTCCCCTCTTACTCCCCCACCCTCACCCCACCCTCCTTCATTATAATCATCATGGATGTTATCATTTAGAAAATGTAGTGTCCATGATTATATTGATAAGAAAGATAAGGGTGTTAGTTTTATTAGGATCCCCGCCTACTATTTATTTTGATTTATTAGGGTGTAGTTCTGTTGTTATTGTAGAATTGTCTTATTATGATTCCCTGTTGAAAGACAGAAGGAAAAAACCAAAGACTTGCCTGGAAGTCAACTATAACTTCAATTTCAGTTATTACTCTGTTCATGAAATAGGCAGTGATGTACCGAGGATCGAAAAATGACAGGACAAACTGTCCTGAAATAAGATAAATCAATGGGACAATGTCCTGGCTCTTGCAGAAATCAATAAGACAAAAGCGTGCAAGTGTTACACATTTAATCGGACATCTGTCCTGACAGGGGAGAACACCAGGGCCGGATATAGGGGATGGGGGTGGGGGTCCTTGTATCCGGAAACCCCCCTCTGCCCCAAGCTTGTACTTTATACAAGGGTAAAAAGTAAGAAAACGACTCGATTCTTGCCTTAATAATCACTAAATTGTAACAAAAGGGTGACAAGTAAGAAAACGACTCGATTTTTGCTTTAATAATCACTAAATTGTAACAAAGGGCACTGCCCCTTAACTCAAAATCTATGCAGCTCCCCTGGACCCTCGGCGGAACCCCCCACCCCCTTACGAATCACTTAGTCCGGCTCTGAACACAATAGGACATTTTCAATTTTGATAGGTCAATGGCCTACGACTGGAGCCCCGGAACATCACGGAAGAGGCCCTGTTTATTTTATTTTTGGCTTTCATCTCCATCAAGAGGTCGTAATTGTCCTACTAATCCCTCACACTTTTCATCATCATCACCCTCCTCCGTTCCCTGTATCCCTTTCCACTTTCATCAATGCTTTCAGCTTTCACCCCATTTCCTGTGTTCTACCTCCGTAATATATTACACGCATACCTGACATGCTTTGCCCCCCCCCCCCTCCCCCTCCCTTGCCTTTCTTACTGCAGATTGAGTACTTCATCCTCTATCATTTGCTATATTTCGCACTAATTTTCATCCATTTACATAATGAAACGCATGCATTCAATAATAGTAGAAAATAAAGGCAAGACAAACTGTGACAAATGCCGCGATGTACTGCACTACATATAGGGGGGGGGGGGGGGGGGGGGTGGGGGGGGGGAGGGGGGGGGGGGGGGGGGGGGGGGGGGGGGGGGGGGGGGGGGGGGGGGGGGGGCTGTCCTATTAGATAATGGGCTTTATCATGA
>CM065686.1:20590945-20595945 GCA_017654935.2 Phymorhynchus buccinoides | reverse complement strand
AGAAAGCTAAATAATATAATTATGTACATGCAGAAATGAGAAGAAAGGGGAGGGAGGAGGCATAGAGGGGGATAAGGATGGGGACAAATTCGACCATGCAAAGCCTCTCTTGAGGGAGCTGCACTGGCTTCCCGTTCGAGCCCGTATCGAATACAAAATTGCCACCCTCTGTTTTCGATGCCTCCACGATCTTGCTCCCTCCTATCTTTCAGACTTAGTTGTGCCATACACACCATCGAGATCTCTCCGTTCCTCAGACGCTGGTCATTTGGCCATCCCGCGAGTTCGCCTGGAGACATATGGCAAGCGTTCTTTTTCTTTTGCTGGCCCTACTGTTTTTAATTCGTTACCTTTAGCCCTTCGTAATGCACAAACGTTTAACGCTTTTAAATCAGGCATGAAGACCTTCTTATTCCATACCTATTTTAACCATGATTAATCTGACGTGTATCAACCGTCAACCTGCTGATATGTCTTATTCCAAACGGTGTGTGTGTGATTGCGTGTGTGTAGGTGAGTGCGTGCGTGCGTGCGTGTGTGTGTGTGTGAGTGAGAAGGCGCGAGAGAGAGTGGAGGATGTGTTTTGCTGTTGTTGTATTTTTAGGGGGGGAGACAGCGCGGGGTGAGGGAGGGGGGAGGGGAAGGGGGTGGTGAGAGAGTGGAGGGGCTGGGGGTATATGTTCCCCGCATGTATTAATTTTAATGTTTTCTAATGATATCTTGTTCTTACGATGTCAAAGTTCTTTTTTATGTTTTAATCTTGTATGTCTCCTTTCTCTTCTTTCTTAAACCTGTTGGTTTTTATCTTTGTAATGGCGCCTGGAGCCTCGCGAGGGACAGGCGTCACTTTTTAAAATGAATTAAATTATTATTATTATTATTATTTGGGAATTTAAAGTACAGGCAAAGGCACACACACAAAAAGTCACATCATGCAAACATAAAATCAGCAAGAGAGAGAGAGAGAGAGAGAGAGAGAGAGAGTTCTGAAATGTGTTTTCGTTTGTTTGATTTTCATGTTTGCATGCTTTTCTTGTTTTATGTTTTATTTTTCTTGTTTGCATGCTTTTCTAGTTTCGGCTTGATTTCATGAGCACAGAATGTAAAACAAAACCCACACCTGTCAAAGCTTATTTTTGTATGCTCAATAAATTTCGTTTTGACTTGACTTGACACGGGATTAAGATTAAGATTAAGATTAAAATTATAGCCCCGTCGACAACTAAGTCCATGTCAGGGCTTTCACCGCGTTAAATCTTACCAGGTAAATTTTGACTTGACACACGCACGCACGCACCCCCCCCCCCCCCCCCCCCCCCCCCCCCCCCCCCCCACACACACACACACACATCTCTTATAACTGGAGAGTGCTAATCGTAAAACAAATCAAAGACAAAACAAAATGTTGAATAGTGACACAAATGTATGGTGCGCCTGTGTGCATACACTCGCTCGCGCGTTTATGTGTGTATGTGTGTGTGTGTGTGTGCGCGCGCGCGCGTATGTATTTGTCAAGTCAAAGTCAAAATCAAAAATACTTTATTATCACGTTAGGTGAAATTACAGCGTGGTCTCGTACAAGCACAATACGAGCAAGGAAACACATTTGCATGCATTAAAAAAAAATTGAAGCAAAGCTAAAGAAAAATGGACAACAGAATAGGGTGAATGCCAGAACTGCCTATCTGTGTTCTTTATTCCTTTTGAGATGGACCGTTCTGGCAGGCACCCCTCGAAAATCGCGCTTCGCAAGTGTGTGTGTGTGTCTGTGTCTGTGTCTGTGTGTGCAGGGCTCCCAATCGTCCCGCAAAACAAGGTGTCCCAGGGACTCCTTCACTTACAGTATAGAGGGTCCTAGAGGCGGGATAGAGTGTCCCAGTGGCATAGCGAATGCTGAAAAGAATTTTTCTAGTGCATCCCTGGGACCCCCTGCACACTCTTTTAGAGGGTCTTTTAGAATTTTAGTGCTTCGTAGACCCCCAAATGGGGGTCCCTGAGAGACACACAGTGCGTGTGCGTGTGTGTGCGCGCGCGCGTGCGCACACGTATATGCGCGCGTTCGTGTGTCTCTGTGTGTGTGAATGCTTATACACGCCATCGCCATTGATTGAATTGAATTGAATATTGTTGTTCGTGTTTGCGCAGTTTCCCCGTTGCGGCCCGGGTCGGGTGAGCCGCGGTCGGCCCCTCCAGTGGCTACCCCGGGCAGGCCCGCCTCCTTCGACCACACCCACGCCATCATCTACAAGGGGGACACCCTGAAGGTGGGTTAATGAAGGAAACCCCTGGTGCAGAATAAAAAAAAAAAAGGTTACCCCTGTGTATAATTTTAAAAAAGGTCAAGGAAACCCCTGTGTAGAATAAAGAAAAGGTTAAGGAAACCCCTGTATAGAATAAAGAAAAGGTTAAGGAAACGCCTGTGCAGAATTTAAAACAAAAGGTTAAGGAAACCCCTGTGTAGAATCAAAAAGGTTAAGGAAACCCTGTGCAGAATCAAAAAGGTTAAGGAAACCCTGTGCAGAATCAAAAAGGTTAAGGAAACCCTGTGCAGAATCAAAAAGGTTAAGGAAACCCTGTGCAGAATCAAAAAGGTTAAGGAAACCCTGTGCAGAATCAAAAAGGTTAAGGAAACCCTGTGCAGAATCAAAAAGGTTAAGGAAACCCTGTGCAGAAACAAAAAGGTTAAGGAAACCCTGTGCAGAATCAAAAAGGTTCAGGAAATCCATGTGCAGAACCAAATGTTTAAGGAAACCCTGTGAGGAATCAAAAGGGTTAAGGAAACCCTGTGCAGAATCAAAAAGGTTAAGGAAACCCTGTGCAGAATCAAAAAGGTTAAGGAAACCCTGTGCAGAATCGAAATGGTTAAGGAAACCCTGTGCAGAATCGAAAAGGTTAAGGAAACCCTGTGCAGAATCAAAAAGGTTAAGGAAACCCTGTGCAGAATCAAAAGATTAAGGAAACCCTGTGCAGAATCAAAAAGGTTAATTAAGGAAACCCTGTGCAGAATCAAACGGTTAAGGAAACCCTGTGCAGAATCAATTTTATAGTGAGGATTCGTGAGATAGTCGTTTATGAATGTGCTTGGTGTTTGTATAATGTGCGTCTTGGTGTTGCTGTTGTTTAGTATGAATGCTGAGCGAGTCGCTTAGCAGGGACACATAACACACAGAGACGGGGACATAATATAGAGATAAAAATTGGTGACACAGAGAGACTGGGACATATGGAGATAAAAATTGGTGACACAGAGAGACTGGGACATATGGAGATACAAATTGGTGACACAGAGAGACAGGGACATCATTTATAGATACAAATTGGTGACACAGAGAGACGGGGACATCATTTATAGAGATACAAATTGGTGACACAGAGAGACTGGGACATCATTTATAGAGATAAAAATTGGTGACACAGAGAGACTGGGACATATAGAGATACAAATTGGTGACACAGAGAGACTGGGACATATAGAGATACAAATTGGTGACACAGAGAGACTGGGACATATAGAGATAAAAATTGGTGACACAGAGAGACTGGGACATATGGAGATACAAATTGGTGACACAGAGAGACGGGGACATCATTTATAGAGATACAAATTGGTGACACAGAGAGACGGGGACATAATGGAGATAAAAATGGGTGACACAGAGAGACGGGGACATCATTTGTAGAGATACAAATTGGTGACACAGAGAGATGGGGACATATAGAGATACAAATTGTGACACAGAGAGATGGGGACATATAGAGATACAAATTGGTGACACAGAGAGACGGGGACATAATGGAGATAAAAATTGGTGACACAGAGAGACGGGGACATCATTTGTAGAGATACAAATTGGTGACACAGAGAGACGGGGACATCATTTATAGAGATACAAATTGGTGACAGAGAGACGGGGACATATTGTAGAGATAAAAATTGGTGACACAGAGAGACGGGGACATATTATAGAGATAAAAATTGGTGACACAGAGAGACGGGGACATCATTTATAGAGATACAAATTGGTGACAGAGAGACGGGGACATATTGTAGAGATACAAATTGGTGACACAGAGAGACGGGGACATATTGTAGAGATACAAATTGGTGACACAGAGAGACG
The DNA here is from genome assembly GCA_017654935.2 of Phymorhynchus buccinoides. NCBI lineage: Eukaryota > Metazoa > Mollusca > Gastropoda > Neogastropoda > Raphitomidae > Phymorhynchus > Phymorhynchus buccinoides. The sequence continues at coordinate 20,591,824 of CM065686.1, read as the reverse complement.
GGGACATATAGAGATAAAAACTGGTGACACATAGAAACGAGGATATAGAGATGAAAATTGGTGACACAGAGAGACGGGGACATTATTATTAATTATAGAGATAAAAATTGGTGACATATAGAGATGGGGACGCATAGAGACGGGAGCACAAGGCTTTGTAATCCGTTGTGCACTCCATCGTAAAAATGGGACAGCGCACGAGAAAACCAGACACGATGGAGTTTTTGGAATTAATGGAATTTTGGCGTAGATTGAGATCGTGCAAATTTTCCCCAACGCCTGCACTCCTCAAATCCCTTTGGCCGAGAGACAGAATGGGGATGTACCCTGGGCAAGGCATCTCCACTATCAACACATTCTAGCCCAGCCCGCCAGAATAGCATCCGCCTCCCACTGCTATCTGGCAGTCATGGTCGGAAACGACTGACTGGCATACGCTCATAACATTTGGGAAAAAAGATCCTGTTAGATAACCTAAACCAGGAAACAGAATATTATATTGCTAGTTTCCGTTTCACAGTCGTTAGTAATGTTTATATCCAAGATACGTCATTCTTTTTTGGATGGAAGTTCAGTTTAACGTTGCGTATCGGCTTTCGCCATGTACGACGGGCTGAACAAACCAACCAAGGTATAAAGAAAAAATTTATGTTCCTGAATCACTGTCTTAGCCAAAAGGCCGAGAAGCGATCATAATCGAATTCTTTTTTGGTAGGTATCTGACATGTAAAGGAGAGAGAGAGAGAGAGAGAGAGAGAGAGAGAGAGAGAGAGAGAGAAGAGAGAGAGAGAGAGAGAGAGAGAGAGAGAGAGAGAGAGAGAGAGAGAGAGAGAGAGAGAGAGAGAGAGAGAGAGAGAGAGAGAGAGAGAGAGAGAGAGA
>CM065686.1:20578445-20580945 GCA_017654935.2 Phymorhynchus buccinoides | reverse complement strand
TCACTGTTATTTACATGGAAGTTCCAGTCTTGCCATCTACATACTATTAATCTTTCCTTAAACACATACAAAAACCGTTTCATGTCTTGCACTCCTTGATTTTCCCAAACATACCCAAACCCAAATTGATAAAGCTTGCATCGAATATTTGATACCCAGTTTCTTTTATCTCTACTATCTAAATCTAACAGCATTTCATAGGCCTTATGGGGTAATCTGTAATTTTCCATAATCGTCAATTTTAACCAATAGCGGATACAACATATAGCAGAATTAATGGAAATCGGATATCTATCAGTTTCTCCGTATATGAGATCATTGGGTGCTTGAGACTCAAGTCCTAAATATTTCTTCAATCCAAACAAGTGTACTTTCTCACAAAGATGGGCTGAATCACCAAGCCCCCAAATTTCTGCTCCATACAGTACTACAGGCTGAACTTGGGTATCAAATAACTTTAAAAACAAATTTAAACCAGCATGCTTCAATACACGAAATTTCCGTAAAATACATAATGTAGCGTTTTTAGCTTTACTTACCAATTCATTGCATGCCACAGTGAAACTAAGTTTAGTAGAAAATAAGATACCTAAATATTTATATGCATTAACCACTGGCATATCTCTATTATTGTAAGTCCATCTTTCTCTCTTTCAGCTAAATAACCGCCTTTGAGAGGGGGGGGGGGAGAGAGAGAGAGGAAGAGAGAGAGAGAGAGAGAGAGAGAGATGAGAGAGAGAGAGATGATAGAGAGAGAGAGAAGAGAGGAGAGAGAGGAGAGAGAGAGAGAGAGAGAGAGAGAGAGAGAGAGAGAGAGAGAGAGAGAGAGGTAGAGAGAGATGAAGAGAGTGTAGAGAGAGTAGAGACGAGAAGAGAGAGAGAGAGGGTGAGAGAGGAGAGAGAGAGGAGAGAGGGTGAGGGAAGAGGAGAGGTTAGAGAGAGAGAGATGAGGAGATTGATGGGGTGGAGACTGGAGATGGGAGAGAGAGAGAGATTGAGAGAGAGGGATAGAGAGAGAGAAGAGGAGAGAAGAGAGAGAGAACCAAGAGATGACCGAGATATTCTCATGGTGCAGTAACTGACCCCTGAATGCTGTTGTTTTCTTCCTGCGATTTTTACCTTTTTTGTTACTTTTTTGTGTGATTACTACTTATTTATCCTTAAGATTTATTAATTTAATGGTCGGGGTCTATACTTCTCATTAAGGAGGACTCGGCTTGTGAAATGAGAGATAGACGAGGATGAGGGCGCAGGGAAGAGGAGAGTGCGTGGCCTTTTTGGAGGGCGGGGCCGAGGGCCCGGCTAATGGGTCCCGGCCAGTGTTACGATTGACGATAGTCTTTGGTGAGAGGTGACCAACTAGGAGAAAGGAGGACGCAGAGCCTGTGGTGACCGTGACGAGAGAGCAGAGAAAACGAGAGGAGACGAACTGGACGAGCGGTGCAGGAGGAGAGAGGAGCGAGGATGAAACGTCGAAGACGAGAAGGGCAAGACCGGGCGATCGCTTTTTTAGAGGGAGAGAACGACGGAGGATGGTGAGGCGGATGGAGAGAGCCTGAGAAGAGAGAGCGTGAGATTATACAAATATTTTTTTTTTTTTTTTCTATTTGTTTTTTTTTTTTGTATATTTTGTGATTAAAGATTTTTTGTTAAGGAGAAAAAAAAATTTTTTTTTAAAAATTTTTTATTATTTTTTTTTTTTAAAAAATTTTTTTTTAGGAAAAAAAAAAAAAAGGGGTATGAAAAAAAAAAACGAAAAAAAAATGAAAGTCTTAAAAAAAAAAATTATATTATAACATTTTTTTTTTTTTTAGTTTGTTTAAATTTGGTTTTTTGTGACAAAACGCCAAATGTTTTGTTTTTATGTTGTAGCTTTTATTAGATTTTTTTTTTTTTTTTTTGTTTTTTGTTTGTAGCGTATTTTTTTTTTGTTTAATTTTTATCCTCGAGCCCCCTTTTTTTTTTTTTTGTTTTTTTTTTTTCTTTTTATTTTTTTATTTCCTACCTTTAGCGGTTTTCTTTACTGTTCCTTTCCCCCCCCCCCCCCTTTTTGTTTTTTCTTTTATCCTCGGTTTTCCTTTTTCCCCCCCCCGCTTTTTTTTTTTCCTTGTTTTTTGTTTTTTTGCCCCTAGAGATTTTTTTTTTTTTTTTTTTCCCCTGTTTTTTTTTTTTTCGTTTTTTTTTTTTTTTTTTTTTTTATTGTTTGTTTTAGGTTTATCGAAAGAAGAAAAGAGAGAATTGAAGGAAGAGAGAAAGAGATCCCATGGTGCAGTAACTGACCCTGAATGCTGTTCTTCCTGCGATTTTACTTTTTTGTTACTTATTTATCCTTAATTAATGGTCGGTCTATCTCGGCTTGAATGACTCTGTCGGCCTTGAGGCCGTCTAATGTCGCCAGTTAACGGATAGTCTGCACCTCTCTTTCTCTTTTAATGCCACCGCCTTTTGCATTAATGTAGCCTCTTTCGCTTGCCGTTAGGGTCGTATGAACCATAAATGA
>CM065686.1:20558445-20568445 GCA_017654935.2 Phymorhynchus buccinoides | reverse complement strand
ATTGATAGTTCAATTAGAGGAAGTCGTTACTGGTTTAAATTAAATCAAATGCCATTGTCTAGAATCCCAAAGCAAGCTTATCAAATGAGTGTCAGTGGAATGTCAAATAACACAAATGTTGAAACAAATAAATTGAAGAACTGGGAAGACGCGATTAAACGATGTTTAGATATGTACGGATTTTGAGAGGTCTGGATATATGGTGGGGTTGGTGACGAAAATGCTTTTGTTGTGTTGCTTAAACAGCGTATGATTGATTGCTTTAAACAAGACTGGGTAGCCAAACTGAACAACAGTGACCGTTTTAAAACATATCGCTCTTTCAAATCTTTACTGCAACCAGAAAAATATTTATCTGATTTAACTATCAGTAAATTTAGATCAGCTTTTGTACAGTTTCGTTTTGGAATGAATGAACTAAAAATCAACCAGTGATATACAGATATTTCGAAATGTTGTCCATCATGTAACAAATTAGAAGGTGAACTACATGTATTGTATGATTGTCCAATATATAACGACTTGAGACGGAAATACTTGTACAAACATAATATAACGATGGTAACTTATAAGACCACCCTTACTAAACTGTTTATTGCAAAGTGAAAGTTGTTTAGTTACTAGGAACGTTGCGATGTTTATATACTATGCTTTACAACAAAGGGAACAGTTTATGCCACTTGTAAATCCTTAGCTTGCTAAATAGCTTTTTGTGTATCCGCATTCATTTTGCTTGTCAAAGTATTGTTCTAACCATTGTGTTCTTTACCTGCCTTTGCTTTAGTCGTGTGCATATTTTAGTTGCACCTCCAAATGTGTATAGGTCGGTGGCCTCACATTAACATTCATTGCGTCATTGCGTCTCTCTCTTCCTCAGGCCTGGGTGGAAAAAAAGCATGTAACTTGCTTATCGCATGTTCCCTGGTTAAATAAAATTTCGTTTTCGTTCTCTCTCTCTCTCTCTCTCTCTCTCTCTCTCTCTCTCTCTCTCTCTCTCTCTCTCTCTCTCTCTCTCTCTCTCTCTCTCTCTCTCTCTCTCTCTCCTCCTCCTCTGTCTCACATACACACTTTCTCTCTATATCCTCCTCCCCCTCCCTCTCTCTCCCTCTCTATCTGTCTCTTTCACCGCTATCGTCAAATGTGTCTGTCTGTCTGTTTGTATGCGTGTGTTTATATGTCAGCATATCTGTCTCCACCTTTGGCTAGCAATGTCAGTGTGTCTGTCTGTCCGGACAATCTTGTATTTTAGTCACCACCCCCCACCCACCCACCCACCCCTTCATGTTTATGACCCTAGCCCTCAATCTGAAAGTCTGCTTCTTTCAGTTTTAGTGTGAAAGTAGTCTTCAGGCATCAGAATTGTCAGAGGATCTGCAAATTTCAGAGGATTGAGAATTTCTGACAGAGGATTGGCCTCTTCTGTCAGAGGTTTTGCCTTTTTATTTAGTGTATCCTTTGTGTTAAATAGCTTTTTATAGTGATTTCTCACTGCATAAAGCCTTTTTGGTCATGTTGGGAACTGATTTCAGTGTTGTCCCACTATAATCTGGGGCCTCGGTGGCCTTTGGACCGCGGTTTTCTAGAGGATTGGACTCCATACTATTCTGATGCCTGATATCTTATGCTGTTTCTAACCCTACTACCCGTTTCCCAGGAATGGCAGAACGTACATTCTGCTTCTCAGTAAACATTTTCAATGCGAACATTCGAGGGTGTGTGTGGGGGGTGATTAAAGTACAACTACAAGAAAGCTCTCTCTCTCTCTCTCTCTCTCTCTCTCTCTCTCTCTCTCTCTCTCTCTCTCTCTCTCTCTCTCTCTCTCTCTCTCTCTCTCTATCTCTCTCTCTCTCTCTCTCTTCTCTCTCTCTTCTCTCTCTCTCTCTCTCTCTCTCTCTCTCTCTCTCTCTCTCTCTCTCCTCTCTCTCTCTCTCTCTCTCTCTCTCTCTCTCTCTCTCCTCTCTCTCTCTCTCTCTCTCTCTCTCTCTCTCTCTCTCTCTCTCTCTCTCAAGGAATCTCTCTCTCTCTCTTGTCTCAATCTCTCTCTCTCTCTCTCTCTCTCTCTCTGTCTCTCTCTCTCTCTCTCTCTCTCTCTCTCTCTCTCTCTCTCTCTCTCTCTCTCAAGGAATTAAAACTTTGTTCAATTGTCTCTCTCTCTCTCTCTCTCTCTCTCTCTCTCTCTCTCTCTCTTTCCACACACACACACACACCACTACTAGCACACAACAACACACCACACCACTCCAATCAGTCTGAAGATTGCAGGCAAAAAACCCTGCAGGGAAGCATTTAAGCTGGTGTGCTTTAACACGTGAAATGAAGTGCCACAATGCAATCAACGCAGGTGGAAACTGTTGATGTTTTTTTCTCTCTCTATGAGCGCAGTTCTTTTGCTGCAGAATGGGGTATGTTATAAAGGATCGTTAGTAGAGGGGACAGGGAGGGTACGCCTTGTGCCCCTGTGTGTGTGTGTGTGTGTGTGTGTGTGTGTGTGTGTGTGTGCGTGCGCGCGCGCGCGCGTGCGTGTGCGCGTGCGTGTGCGCGTGTTTGTGTCTGTGTGTGACTGCGCATGGACGAGCATGTGTGGGGGCGCACGTGTGTGTGTATTATATGAGTGTTTTGGGTAAAGAAAGGGGTTGAGTGTAGGGGCTTAGGCTTGGGATAAATAAAAAGACGGAGATTATAATACGATGGGCACATATAGAAACGGGATCACACAGAGACGGGGCCGGGGACACATAGGGACAAACTTGGGGATACATAGAGACGGGGGGGCACAAATTCCCTTTCCATTCCCCTCCATACTTATTCTTGTTAACTTTTGTTAACTGTGTCCTGTTGTGTATGACGTAAGGAGTCGGTTTTGCAATGACCCAGGCATATATTTCTCATTGGCAACAAGACAAGAAAAAACAACAACAATATTTTATTGTGCTTCTACTTTCTAGTCTTGCAAAATCCGGCTTCCTTCGTGTGAGCCATTTAGTTGTGTGCCAGATTTGGATGCGGATAGCATTCCAGAATCCATTGGCTCTTTCTCAGACATAGGCTTAAATGATCCAAAGTTCCGAAAAGAGTTATTTTCGAGTCGGTTTTTACACCTTCCGAGGACTTCCTTGTTGAGATATCTTCGTATGAAAAAAAAACCACAAGAAAATTATCGCGTTTATGATACTTCCACTGCTACTAAAACACTGACATCGTGTTGGCTTTTGCTAGTTGTTGTCAAGTTTAAAGCAACACTTTTGCCATCATCCTTTCTCCCAATATTCAGTTAACTCCCCAATCCCCATATTCCTCAACCAAGCTATTTCTACTCAAAAGCTTTTAAAGGTGTACCCTGACGGATGAGTTTTTTTGCAAGGAACACGTCGAGATCACCAGAAAGACAGCCTTTTCAAGGATCGGAACACTCACTTTGCTCTGGTTTCCTAGAAATCAAACCGTCAAAACGGCGATTCCTTTTTGGCCGAGATGCCGGAGAGATAAACCATTTTGGACGGGGTGGGTGGAGGCCACTCATTGTTGTTGAAGATTTTTCTTCTTTGTAGTGCAGTAAAAAAAAAAAAGGAGCCGTTTCCTTTGTTGTGAGCGAAACTCCTTTTGGTAAACTATAATACAAAAATAGAAAAAGGCTTGTATTGTGGACATTTCGTGCAAACGATTTGGTCGAAACTCAGGCGACCATTAGAAAAGAGAAGGCACATGCCTTCTCTTTCTCTGAAAGAATTTGACTCCCAGCACATCCGCCAAGGAGGAATCGCCGATATGACGGAAACCAGATATCTGTAAAGTGTGGTTTCCTGGTGATCTCGACGTGTTTCTTGCAAAAACTCAGGGCTGTCAGGGTGCCCCTTTAATGGGGGTTTTTTGTCCTTGATTTTGATTTGTAGCCAAGTCTTCCATAATCTTCAAAGACGTTTGAGCTAGATAGACTACAAAGTTTTTAGATGGTTTTTTTTAAAAAATCGATCGTATCGACAGATTATGACATATTATTTACTATTTGGTATTTGATAATTTTATAGTCACAGAGGCGTCTCTGTGAAATTCGGGTTGCTCCCACCTGGAGAGCGCGTCGCAGCCAGAGGCGCGCCACCCAATTATTTAAAAAAAAATTGCATGCGATTTTTGTGTGACTGATGAGGAAGGAAAAGGGATGGGGGGTGGGGGATAAATGTTTACCAAATGACAACTTTTTCGTTGCCACTGGGTTTAACGTGTGCTAAGTGCATGGGCACACGTGACCTCGGTTTATCGTCTCATCCAAAAGACTCCGCGTTCAGACCATAAGGCCTAGTGCAGAGCATGGATCCTAGATGTAGTGTCCATGTGCAGAGTGAGAGGAAAAATCCCCTGTACGCAGGTTCGAACTCGGGTTTATCGTGCACGAGGCGAATGCGTTACCTCTGTGGCACTCTACACCTAAATGAATGAAATCATGTATGAAAATAAGGATACTGGGCATCACCTGAAAAAATGTTATGCTCTCCCCCCCCCCCCCCCCCCCCCCCCCCCCCCCTTTTTTGCATAGATTGAAGAGGCTGGGAGATAGTAATCTTGGTTGTTTTTTTACATACACGTTTTCATTCGTTTTAATTGTTAAATTCTGTTGATAACTTTGATAATATAGTCAACAGACACACGTATAGAAACACACCATCAAAGACAAAACAAAATCTGACCTCTTTGGTGGAGGTTTAAAGCAAACAATGTATATAAAAAAAAGACGAAAAGAACTCGGTCATTCTGTTTATTGCCAGGGTCATAATTACAGAGAGCGAGGGGAGTGCCATTAAAAACATTATTCTGCGCCCGGTCAGCCCAGTACTGTCAGGGTTTCTGAAAACGTACAGACTGTGCTATGATGACGCGTGCGTGAACAGAACCGTTACTTATCAGTAAAGTTAATAACGTTCTTTCGTACTGTATTTCAATCGTCTGTTAGTAGGCCTTTCTGCCACAAGCTGTCTAGGCTAGATCTAAAATTCCACTGGATCGCTCAGAAAGCCCCAAATCGTTGAATTAGGGGTGGGGTGGGGGATTTGCAGGCGATGGAGCTTCTCCCATGTTTTCGGCTTTACCCCATAAAATTTGCAACTGGGGGTTGACCGTTGACATTCTAAACAGGAGGTGAGCGTGCCCCTTAAAGCTCGGTGTCCATCAGTGTAGTAGGTACTACACAACATGTTTGACAATCGTTTGACAAGTGGCACCGCGCCTTGTTGCTTTTGACTTGCTGACAGGCTATGCACACAGCAGGTCTGCTTCTTTTGGTCTCCCTTCCCCAAGACCCCAAACAACATGGGCGACAGCAGACCAAATGCGTGCACAACGCACGCCTGTCGATCTGCTTCTTTTGGTCTCCCTTCCCCAAGACCCCAAACAACATGGGCGACAGCAGACCAAATGCGTACACAACGCACGCCAGTCGGTGTGAATGACATGGCAGCAGGTGTGAGAAAAAACAGAATGAAGCAAAACGGATGCTTTGTATCAGCCAGCACACAATATGTACACCGAGCCTAAGAGGGGAAAATATCAGAAGCCCTGAGTGCAGTACAGTTAAGTGAGTGACCAGGGGCTAGTTGCTTAACTCTGTATGGCGTCAAACAATCAAGATAGGGGGGAGGTCAGTGTTCGCTTGGCTAAGCAGGCTGACCCAAACCTGTTGTTGACCGCTCGTATCAACACTGAGGGGGGCTTTGTGGCCCGTCACAGATCTGCACGTGTACAAAGACTTTATAAAAAATTAGTTTGTACCCTGCCCTACTAGGCCCCCAAGCCGCAAGGGGGTGGGGGGAGGGGGCACACACATAGATACAGATACGTTACACGCAGACACACACGAAGACAGCCTGTACACACAGACAGACAGACATACACACATATATGCGCGCGCACACGACACGTGCACACACACACACGCACACACACACGCACACACACATGCATACACACAGACACACGCGCACACAGACACATGCGCGCACGCACACACACATGCGCACACAGCGGGCGCGCTCACACCCATTCATTACATATTCTTCATTTTCTCTCTCAGTGTCACTGTATCCTACCCCCCCCCCCCCCCTCTCTCTCTCTCTCTCTCTCTCTCTCTCTCTCTCTCTCTCTCTCACACACACACACACACACACACACACACACACGCACGCACGCACACGCACACGCACACGCACACACACACACACACACGTGGAGACATGTGTACATACATACATGCATGCATGCAAGTACACGAGCACATACTCACCTTTATGCATACCCTCTCTCTTTTTTTCTTCTTCATGTTGTGTGTGTGTAATACCACGTGTAGTGGATAGACGTTAAATGCACACACACACACACACACACACACACACACACACACACACACACACACACACACACACACACGTGGAGACATGTGTACATACATACATGCATGCATGGAAGTACACGAGCACATACTCACCTTTATGCATACCCTCTCTCTTTTTTTCTTCTTCATGTTGTGTGTGTGCAATACCACGTGTAGTGGATAGACGTTAAATGAAAGACACACACACACACACACACACACACACACACACACACACACACACACACACACACACACACACACACACACACACACGCACACGCACACGCACGCACGCACGCACGCACGCACGCACGCACGCGCGGGGACATGTGCACAACCCCACCCCACCCCTCTTCCTGATGTACGAATATTATTCAAAACTTATAGCAAGGAATACAATCTCAATATATGTTGTTTTAATTAATATCAGAGAAAGAAGTCAAACGGCCATGGGCCAGACAGAGAGAGAGAGAGAGAGAGAGAGGGGGTGGGGGTGGAGAAGGAGAGGGAGAGAGAGGGAGACAAAGACAGTTGGAGGCTGGGAGAGGCATAGAGCGAGAGACACACTTACACATACAAAGATTTAGAGTAACATACAGACACACAGACTGAGAGTAACACACAGACACAGAGACAGACCAACAAGACTTGAGACCTTAGGGTACTAAGTGTTGGTACATGCAGTGGCAATTCTCCGTTAAACAAACATCCTACATTCGGCATGAAGTCATAAGGTTTCACCTGCGCTTGACAGTGTTACTTGACCACTGCCTTACTTGAGAGTGGTCAGTAGTAACCCACACTTAGCTGACCACCACCACAGTTTAACCCATAGCTGACTTTTTTGTGTTAAGGTCGGTTTCTTTTTTTGTCTGCTCCTCCATCAGGTTTTTTTAAAAGGTTTTTTTATATATTTTTTTGTTTTAAAGAGTTTAGCAAGACAGACGTGGTAGTTACTGAGTTTGTGTGTTTAGTCATCATCGCTTGACGTCAACAGAATTTGTTGGGCTGTGATTGTGTGTGTGTGTGTGTGTGTGTGTGTGTGTGTGTGTGTGTGTGTGTGTGTGTGTGTGTGTGTGTGTGTGTGTGTGCTAGGGTTAGGTGCCAAGGGGGGAAAAGTATATATATATTTTTGATCTTTATGTTATCAGATACCTGTTAAAGTCCGTTTTGTTGCTGGCCCTTCGGTTTGAATTTGACTTCTTTCCCTTGTGGGTTTGGGGGTGGGTTTTTTTTCTGTGAGCGCCTACAGGTTTGGAGAATATGTGTGTGTGTGTGTGTGTGTGTGAGTAAATCGAGTAGTTGAGTGATCATAGACTGATGGAGTGACATATGTCGCGACTTCGGAGACTAGTGGAAGAGAGTGGCATAATTATTTATCTGTCGCATTGTGTGTGTTTTTAGTGAATCGCTGAATTGAGTGCTAGTGACATAAGTGTTTGTCGCATAATTATTTATATATTCGAGGACTTGTGGAAACGAGTGACATAAGTATCTGTCGTGGAAGAGAGTGACAGTCATTTGTTGCACCCTCAGAGACTTGTGGAAGAGAGTGGCATAATTATCTGTCGCATCTTTAATGAATCGCTGAATTGAGTGCTAGTGACATAAGTGTTTGTCGCATAATTATTTATATATTCGAGGACTTGTGGAAAAGAGTGACATAATTATCTGTCGTGGAAGAGAGTGACAATCATTTGTTGCACCCTCAGAGGCTTGTGGAAGAGAGTGACATGGTTATCTGTCGAACCTATACAGACTTGTCGAAGTCAATGGCATAATATCTGTTGCAACTTTAAAGACTTTTGGAAGACAGTGACATAATAATCTGTCGCAACTTTAGAGACTTGTGGAAGACAGTGACATAATAGTCTGCCGCAACGTTAGAGACTTGTGGAAGACAGTGACATAATAGTCTCTTTCGCAACTTTAGACACTTGTGGAAGACGGTGACATAATTGTCTGTTGCAACGTTTTAGAGAATATAATTATTGGAAGCTGTGTGCACTTTCGGTTGTTTTTTTGGAGTGAATTAACCAGGAGGAAACTGAACATAAAAGGTATTGGAGAATCTCTCTGAGAGCAAATAAATCGAATTAGACACTCATTTTCTCCTGGAGTGACATATCAAATTATCTGAATTGTGAAAGTTGTGATGCGCACGTTCGCATTTGAGTGAGTTGATGGGAAGAAGAGTGAACTTAAAGACCCACCAGATCACGTGTCAATTGACGTGTTTTCCCTCTTATAGCTGGTAAGAAAAAGCCTGTTTTGACCAGGTTTGACTCCCATACAAATATCCCCAAATTGAAAACGAAACATCGTTTTAAAGAGCAGCCTCAGTTTGAAGTTGGGGACATCTGTATGTGGGTCACAGCTACCCGGAAAAAAACCCCAAGGGACTTAAGTCGTGGTGCATCAGTGTGTCTTTAAAGATACGGAGAGTCCGTGCGAGCGAATCAACTAGACAGTTGTATAGCTGTTGTTGTGCGCGTTCGTTGTTTGAGTGGAGTTGATGGGAAGGAGACTGAACACCCAGGGAGCGTGGCCCACGATCCTGTGCAGTTGCTGGTGCTGCTGCTGCCCGAGGGATAAGGACAGTGAGAAGCACAAGGCGAACGGAGGTAAACGTTACAGTTAGCATGCCATATAGTATGGGTTGATCTGTATGGTCCCCGTGCACGCAAAATGGCTTGTGTCATTGGGTGACATAAGCCTGAATCCAGGGCCAATAGTAATAAGTGAAGAAAGTTTAACCCTTTCACCGCCTTTCAGCCAAAAATGTCCATTAAATTGACCTGGGTAGAGAACAAAATCCATCTGCAGTATTGGGGATTCTTCTGTGACTTATATAAAATAAGGTCTATCCTTACTTCCCAAAACTAAGACAATAGGGTCTTTGGATAATGGACCCCAATTTGATGCCTTTTAGTGACGTAGGTGTCAAATCAATGTGGTGCTAAAATGCGACTTTGGCGGTGAAAGGGTTAAAAAAAGAAAGAAAGATCACCAGCAACAATAGCATGGCTTTGTACAGCAATGGAAGATTATATGGTGGACCTCCATTTTTAAGACCTTCAAAAATCATCCCAAATGAGGTCTGACAGGGAGGGGTCTTATAAGAGAGGTAATTTTGAATGCTTACAAAGAATGGCAATGTCTCAGAGAAGTGGGTCTTATGTGGGAGGGAGTCTTATCATGGGAGGTCTTATAAGGGAGGTTCCACTGTAGTATGGATATATCTGTATGGTCCCCGTGTACGCAAAATGGTTTGTGTCATTGGGTGACATAAGCCTGAATCCAGGGCCAATAGTAATAAGTGAGTAAAGTTTAAAAAAAGAAAGAAAGATCACCAGCAACAATAACATGGTTTTGTACAGCAATGGAATATTACACAGTGGAGCCTCCCTTTTTAAGACCTTGAAAAATCATCCAAGATAAGGTCTTAAGCTGGAGGGAGTTGCATAAGGGAGGTAATTTTAATGCTTACAAAGACAGGCAATGTCTCGGAGAAGTAGGTCTTAAGTGGGAGGGAGTCTTATTAGGGGGGGGGGGGGGGGATCTTGTCAGGGAGGTTCCAGTGCAGTGCTATACAGCATAGTCTTTGGTGAAACACTACAGGGCCAGCCACATGTCCAC
>CM065686.1:20550945-20553445 GCA_017654935.2 Phymorhynchus buccinoides | reverse complement strand
TTTGTTTGACAGTGGTTTGTTTGACAGTGGTTTGTTTGATGGTGGTTTGTTTGTTGGTGGTTTGTTTGACAGTGGTTTGTTTGACGGTGGTTTGTTTGACGGTGGTTTGTTTGACGGTGGTTTGTTTGACGGTGGTTTGTTTGATGGTGTTTGTTTGGTTTGATGGTGGTTTGTTTGACAGTGGTTTGTTTGACGGTGGTTTGTTTGACGGTGGTTTGTTTGATGGTGGTTTGTTTGATGGTGGTTTGTTTGATGGTGGTTTGTTTGATGGTGGTTTGTTTGATGGTGGTTTGTTTGACGGTGGTTTGTTTGATGGTGGTTTGTTTGACGGTGGTTTGTTTGATGGTGGTTTGTTTGTTGGTGGTTTGTTTGATGGTGGTTTGTTTGATGGTGGTTTGTTTGATGGTGGTTTGTTTGATGGTGGTTTGTTTGACGGTGGTTTGTTTGATGGTGGTTTGTTTGTTGGTGGTTTGTTTGACGGTGGTTTGTTTGATGGTGGTTTGTTTGACAGTGGTTTGTTTGATGGTGGTTTGTTTGACAGTGGTTTGTTTGATGGTGGTTTGTTTGACAGTGGTTTGTTTGGTGGTTTGTTTGACAGTGGTTTGTTTGATGGTGGTTTGTTTGATGGTGGTTTGTTTGATGGTGGTTTGTTTGACAGTGGTTTGTTTGATGGTGGTTTGTTTGACAGTGGTTTGTTTGACAGTGGTTTGTTTGATGGTGGTTTGTTTGATGGTGGTTTGTTTGATGGTGGTTTGTTTGATGGTGGTTTGTTTGATGGTGGTTTGTTTGACGGTGGTTTGTTTGACAGTTTGTTTGATGGTGGTTTGTTTGATGGTAGTTTATTTGACTGTGGTTTGTTTGTTTGACGGTGGTTTGTTTGACTGGTGGTTTGTTTGACGGTGGTTTGTTTGTGGTTTGTTTGACGGTGGTTTGTTTGTGGTTTGTTTGACGGTGGTTTGTTTGACGGTGATTTGTTTGACAGTGGTTTGTTTGACGGTCGTTTGTTTGACGGTCGTTTGTTTGACGGTCGTTTGTTTGATGGTCGTTTGTTTGACGGTCGTTTGTTTGTGGTTTGTTTGACGGTGGTTTGTTTGACGGTGGTTTGTTTGACGGTGATTTGTTTGACAGTGGTTTGCTTGACGGTGGTTTGTTTGACGGTGGTTTGTTTGACGGTTTGTAAGGTCATTCTGATTGGATTCCAGTGGAAAGATTAGTACGTAGAAGGGGGGAAAAGATACCTAAGGCGGCTAGCTACCAAATCACAAAGCACGATTGTTTACTGAAACTAGTATTGTACCGTAATCGGTGACCGCCAAACGTGGCAACCAACAAATCATCAAACTGTAGTTAGTGGCACGTGCACATGATAACTGGCAGTTACGACGTGGGAGAAAGAGCAAGTGTGTAAAGACAGAATCTTCTTCTGGCCCTTGTCCAGAACAGCGACTTTCTCAGCTCTGGCTGGTACATGATGCACACAGTAGAGAGAGTACACAAAACGGCTCTTTGTCAAATACCCAAACCAACAACTTGTGTGTGTCTGCTTCACTCTTGCTTTTTTGTTGAGTTTGGGTGTGCATTTTGTGTGTGAGGGGTTTGTGTGTGTGTTCGTGTTTTTTTCTTTTTTGCCAAAGAGTGCATTGTTTCAGCAAAATACAGATTTGGTTACCAAATCACGACGCGATTGTGACTGAAACTTGTATAGTACTGGAGAAATTGTTTTTGGATGATGATGGAACCATAAGATTCTGTGTGATTGTGTCGTTTCTGTGATCGGTGGTGGTTGGATCTAGTAACGACTCCCATTTTGTTTGGGGAGAGTAGTTAGTTAGTTAGTCTGTTATAGTCCCGTCAACAGCGGCTATGGTCATCTCAGAACTGTCACCGCGTAAAATTCGACCACGTATAACAAAACACACATCAATGATTCTTAGCAACGTCCAAAATCCTGAAAACAACAACAACAAAACATTACATTTCATGACATGGCATCTTCATCATTGTATCATATACTTCATAATTTCACACAGTGCTGGAAACGTTGAGCCACTCTACTCTACTTATCGGATCCAGGTGTGTTTTTTAAACAGTAAAAAAGGATAACAAACACATCCTAGTAACAAAAAAAGAAGATATATTAAAAAGGCAGTATAGGCAAATATGCACTGCAGAATGGGCAACATGTGCCCACTAAAGTGCGCAAGGTCTTACGCGTGAAAGCCAGTGAACAATTAAAAAACCCAAAAAACCTGGCATGTCATAAATTGTAAATGAGGATGGAGAGAATGAAAAATGGGGATGAGGGGCTACTCTTAGTTTAAAGCTCCCCCACCACGACAAGGTGGAAGCCCGCGGGAGAGTTTAACGAAAGGAGTTGGGAATAGTAGAACGAAACTGTGGTTAAAGTGATGAAAGAGGTCCCAGAGAACAGAAAACCCTACAATGTCATGTACTGATATCCAACTTTCTCTGGCCGTGTTTTTTGTGGGGGTTTTGTTTG
>CM065686.1:20538445-20543445 GCA_017654935.2 Phymorhynchus buccinoides | reverse complement strand
AGCCATAAACACAAACACTCACAACAAATTTGTCCTCATAAACATTCAATGAAACAAACGTGCAGAACATAAGGCAATTGATATGATATTAACATATACAAAAAATAAATTACCAGTGCTAACAACAAATGCATCACCACTAAAAAAAAAAGATGTAAAATTCAATTTAAAAACCTTGCCAGCTTTCTCAATATTTTTGGTTTTGTATTACTTAGTAACGATTTAAATTTGTGGACATTTGGGTGGTGATTATAATACTTTGAAAACAATTCTTTTCTTTTTTTTCTTTTACTGGTCCGTATGGGCATTGCAATACGCGATGGAATTCGTCGCCAATTTCGTCTCTATTACAAAATAAACAATTCCGCGCATTTCTAGCAACATTAAAAACCCCAGTAAAGGTACCTCCCACAAACAGTTTCTCCTTGAAAATGTTCACTAAGAAGCATGTCAGGTTGGGGATAGGGATACAACTGAAAGAACCGTTACTTTGAGATAAAAAGCCATAATCATGAAGGAGAGGGTACGTGGGGTGAATATTTATTTTAACTTCTTTTTTTTTGCCGAAAAGGCAACCACTTCAGATGCGCAGGTTGTGTATACTAAACTTTCGTTATCTTCGTGTCTCGAGTCTTTGTCCTGAACAAAATTAATAATGGCGTCACCGGGTTGTCGTGGGGGTTTTGTGTGTGTATGTTCTGTTTTCGTGTCAGATTAGATACGAACGGACAGACAGACAGAGGTCGACCTGAGAGAAATGTCACAAGGTCATGGTTTGCCTCGGGGGGTCAGGGAGCTTGTTTACGTACACGCCAACTTTCCAACTTGTCAACAACGGTCTGTCAAGATCAGCAGATTGAATTATGTTTTCCAACAGAAGATGAACTCTGTGATGTGTGCCTGCGAGCGAGGCTTTTTTGTGTGGGTTGTGTGTGTGTGTGTGTGTGTGTGTGTGTGTGTGTGTGTGTGTGTGTGTTGTGTGTGTGTGTTGTGTGTGTGTGTGTGTGTGTGTGTCATTACATTTTATGTTCTAAGCGAGGTGGGTAATCTAAGTTTCTTCTGTGCGTGTATGATAGTGGTCTGCTTGCATTCTTCAAATTTGTGGGGTGTTTTTGTGTGTGTGTGTGTTTTTGTTTGGTGGTGGTGGGGGGGGGGGGGGGGGGGAGGGGGGGGGTTGAAGGTGTGTGTACGTGATTTCTTATTGATTATTCGGTTTTGACGAATATTAACGTTTTTACGGCCAAAGGGACATTGCTGTAACTGTAGTTATTGTTGGTTTTCAGCAAAGATAAGCTATCTTTTCTCGTCCTTCTTGCCTTGAAAAGCATTTGTGAAGGTTTCACATGTATGCGTGTAGCTTTGGGGGGGCGAAAGCTGCATGATTGATGATAATCGTCGTGACAATGGAGCGCATCTTTATCAAGTTGTCAAGCCTGTTCATATCTTTGTTTCCCATCACATAAAACATGATTATGATCTGAAGCGTCGTGATACAATGTCTTCAAACCTTTATTTTACTGACCACGATATTATTATCTTCAGCTGCCGACTGGCATGTTTTGCTCCTATTTGTGTGTGTGTGTACGCGCGCGCGCGCGCGCGCGCGCGTGTGTGTGTGTGTGTGTGTGTGTGTGTGTGTGTGCGTGTGTATCTGTGTTTGTGTGTGTGTGTGTGTGTCTGTCTGTCTGTCTGTGTGTTTCTGTCTCGGTGGGGTGGGGGAGGGAGGGGGGGGGGGCTGTATCATAAATGTGTAAAGTCCCCACGTACACTGTCTAAAAGTCACCTTGCCTTTAAACGTACAGGACCCCCCCCCCCCCCCCTCCACCCCCCATTGTTGTTGGCAGTTTTTGTCCAGTGTATAATATCATTTACACCTGACCTGGACAGAAGCCGACAACAGGGTCTCTTCCATTGTGTTCTGTGGTGCTGTTAATTGTACACTCTCCGATGGTGTAGTTTTGCATTGGATTTTTGTTTAACCAACAATGGTGTTTTGTGCGTTGACATTAAGAGACCTGTTTACTCTTCTCTTTTTGAGTAGTATTCTACTCAATTTGGACCTCTACTACTCTTCAAAGCTGAAAGTAATGCTCTTTAATTCTTGATTACTACTCATTTTCAGTGAGCATTGTTTGATGGTTTAATGAATAAAACTTACACATTTTGCACCCAAACTATTCATTTCAGCTATCCAGACTACTGAAGACTTGTGTAAGGGGGTAAACAGGTCTGCATTAATAATAGTATGTTTCAAATAGGAGAGGACATTAACAATCATACACATTGTTTGGGCTGCAGCTGGGGAGAGGAGAGTGCTCAGAGACTTGTCTTAATATTAGCGAAGTGGCAATATTTATGCGCTCTGTCTTGAATGGACAAGAAAGTATTATGTCATAAATGCAAACTGTGGAATGGGAGAAGCATAGTAGGCCTGGGGGCCGTTTCACAAGGGCTAACGTTACGTAGCGTGAGCGCAAATCGGCAAAAACGGTACTAAGAAACACCTCTTTTGCCGACGTTTGTCGAAAACGTTTTGTGGCTACTCCCAAAGTATCTCGTGGCGAACTATCACGTGACTTGCATGCGGTGAATACACTCCATTAAAGTTTGGTTAAAATAATAACTTTGTTTGACCAATCAGACAAGAGCTTGTAATATTCTTCCACAAACGTTTTTTAAAAGTGTTAATTATTAGACCCCTTTTGTCGTAATAGTTATGCGCGCGGCGACCGTCGTCTAGAGAAACTAGACCGTGTAGTAGGTGGATGCACTTTCGTACAACAAGGGAACAGCAAACAAAATGTGTAGCCTGCAAATAAATATAGTGCAGTACTTTTGAAAAGAAGAGCTCAGGTTTTCAAGCTTCTTTTTTTTCTTCTTCTTTTTGTGGTGCTGCTCTTGTGGTTTCTATTATTATGCACAAAAGAAAGATAGTTATTAATGTATTGCTTCTTTGTTTGATTCAGTTCCTGTGTCTGTTAATTCTGATTATATAGTTTGTATTGATTTTACGTGATGAAAAAAACACCACATACCTTAATTATCCATTGCTACATTCCTGGTCTTTGAGTAGTTGTTAACAGCCTCTTTTTTTTTTTGAAGTTATGGTGGACAGCCGTCTTTGAGTAGCTGTTAACAATTTTTTGTGGTCCATTTTTGTTTTTATTAATATGACGATCGGTTTTTTTCTTCACTACATGCAATTATAATAATGCAAGCATGATTAATCAAAGAAAGCTTCAAATATTGATTTTTTTGTTAGTAAACTGCGAGGTTTAAAGGTTCAAGCCTACTGCCCCTTTCTTAGCCGACCTGCCATAGTCATGAATGTATCGAAAGGCGACCACGTTGATCACATATGGGCCTAGGCGTACGTTTACATGAAAATATACGACAAACGCCAAGTGAAGCATACGTAAATTTGCCACTTCTTGACCGCACCCCACCCCACTTGAGTGTCAGAAGGGAAAGCCCGAGGTCATCACGCACAATCGACCAAAAAATGTGGAGTTTTTAAAAGGTTCAGGTCATCGTTCTGCTATCATTTATGTGACCCAGCACCACGATAGGGACGTTAAGTTTCAAACTGACCATTCTGAGAAAAGTGCATGCGTGTTCATGCGTCGATTTATGAATTGCGTGCTATACTTTATGACGCTTTAATGAAGCCTTTTATCACTACTTTTAACTATTAACTATCTGTCATTGTCAACGCCTTGAGCTCCAGGCTTTGTTAGGAGGTAAGTGCGTCCTAAATTTACAGTATTATTATTATTATTAAAAGTATGCATTTGAAAACTTCCGACAATTCTCTTTCTAATGATACAAGAACCATTCTTGTATCTTTTTTTCCATTCCAGAGTTATGAGCGTTTAGATTAAGTAGGGTGAGCGTCGGCCATTTTGAGAAAACACTGTCGAAAGTCTAGCACCTTATCTTCCACTTATAAGACCATTTTAGAGATCGTATTAAAGACTATCAGATAAGGTGCTAGAGAACACAAAAATGCCCATAACTCGAAAATGACAAAAATGAGATTTTTGACTTTGCAAGCCTGTTGTGAGAAACTAGCCCAGCGACTTAATGTCCCTTTCGTGGTGCTGGGTCACGTATACATAGTCAACGGTGACACAGGCGACGTAGTGCGGTCACAGAGGCTAGAAAGGTAGATATAGAGAGAGGGTCTTTGGTGCGGTGTCTATTTCAAGTTAAATCATCCTTAGTTCCTTGGCTTGATAAACGCTGCTGACATTCTTTAGGCCTGTTCGTGTACCTCTCCCAAATTTTCTTTTGTGTATTCGACCCTAAATAGTAAAGGTAAAGATGTGCCACCCCCCTTCCATTTCTCGGTTAATTCAATTTTTCCGTGTTTGCCTTTCTTAGCAAATATAAAGCTGTATTTTATTAACCTTTTCAGCTAATTATCTTTTTGGAATACTAACCCACCCCCCTACCCCCTACCCCCCTATAAGACGGAAAAACGCAATGAACCACGACTGTGACAAATGCTGCGGTGTACTGCAGTACATAGGGCGGGGGGGGGGGGGTCCTATTAGATAATGGCCTTTATCATGACTGCAATTAATTATTGAACAAAGATAATTAGCTGAAAATATTCATAAAATACAGCTTCATGTTTGGTAAGAAAGGCAAATACGGAAAAATGGAATTAACCGAAAAATGTAGGGGGGTGGCACATCTTGACCTTTACCCCCTAAATTAACCCGCCTAAACCTATCCCTAACCCTAACCCTAAACCTATCCTTAACTCTTCGCACATGCGTAGACATGTTGAGAACTAATCTATTTTGAGAACGCCACACCGGCTCGAAAGACGATGGTGCAGCGCTATGAAGAAGAGTATGTTCTGGAGTGGCTGTAAAGTCCAACCCTTCCTGTGGCAAATCATTCTCTTCCGCAGTTTGATGCAGGCACATTAGGCGTGGTGATTTTGACCGAGACTGCTCCAAGTTTCCATCTTGGCCCGGCTGATACTAACA
>CM065686.1:20463445-20525945 GCA_017654935.2 Phymorhynchus buccinoides | reverse complement strand
AATAATTATGACATATTTGTTCTTGTTTCCATCCTAACCATCGATCGTTCCTTTCTTCCTTTTGCGTCTCTAGTCCTCATTGCTCTCCCTTGGAGAATCAACATCCAGTCACCCCGAGGCCGTTAAGTTTGGATTGAATTGTGCTCTGGTAATGAATGTTATACCCCCCTATTATATCCGCATGGATGCTCCTGCTTTCCGGATGTCCTGAAATGCAGGATTGTTTTTATTGCCTGGAGCCGGCGTCGCCGGATTATGAGAATTTGAGAAGCAACGAATTTTTGCCTATTTATAAACGTTTTGTCGGTTTCTTGCATGTGTAGTAAAAAAAATAAAGGAATACAGATAAATATTTACATGCCTTTACCAGGAACTTTATATTTTTAGGATTGTTTAAGTCAAGTTGTTAACTCAGGACGGCCCCTGGACCCCTGCCTTGCAGGATTTTTGAAATTTCCAAGGAGCATCCATGTATCCATTCTAGCACATGTTCTCATCTTTCCTTCAATGCCCTGTTCACCTGCATTGATGTATCTTCACACTTTTATTGTTTAATCCATGTACCAACACTGGATTATATCAACAACAAAACACAAGTGACCTGATGCAATTTTCCGTTAAAATGTCTATAATGTAGAAAGAAAAGTCTCAACTACATTTTTTGTTTGTGTACATATACGAAGTATTGTACCTTTTTGGCTCACTCGTGTCAACGACACGAGGAGTGAGTATGTTTTCATGCTTCTTCGGTTTTCCAGGTGTCTGTGTGTGTGTCCATCTGTGGTAACTTTAATGTTGGCTTTTTCTCGGCATCTGAAAGGCGTTCATCAATCAAACTTTGCACACATATAGATGTCTATGCAAGCTTTCAAACAATAATGCTTTCGATAATTAAATACTTAAAGCAACACTGTACACAGATAACAAACAGATAACATTTTAGATTAGTGGGTTAGAGAGTATTCAACAGGCAACATGAGCTAAGAGAGTCATCAACAGTGAAAGCCTTGATAGCTCATTGCATAATGACATTTTTCGCCAATTATTTCCCCATTATTTGTTGGCAATATTGTACTTAAACAACACCCCCACCCCACCCCGAGTGAGCCTTGAAGGCTTTGCCTCTTGTTCAATCATGCATACTTTGTTTAATACAGATTGAATAAATGTGTTGAATAAAGCCTGTTCTTTCCTCTGCCCCATTCCCCTCTCACTGTCACCCCTGTCCCTATTGATTCCATCCCTCATACTGTCCAGAGCTTCTTTTGTATGTACTATGATTACAGAGTATAGGAATTGTTCGGAAATAATTAAGGGGACTAAGTTCATGGTGTGTGGGAGTGATCTTGCCTAATTCAATCGGTCAAACAGGGGAAGTCACTCTAATCAGCTCTCGTAGCCTATCGACTCGTGTGTTTGAGCAGACATACAGCACTTAGAACACCGTGCGTCATTCTAACATATTATGCCATTCATATTGTTACGTCACATTTTGCAAGTTTTATTAGTTTGTGTCCACTGGCCACCGCTAATTTTTCTAAAAACATGCATGTCGCTGACTCGCATCCTGCGGTTTCAAGCTTCGACGCCATGGTTGCATTGTTGGTATAGTATTTGACCGAGTAATGGAGGTAAACAACTCTAATTTTCATAAAGTGCTCTCACCTAGGTTTTTTTCCCCGAAAATCATCTATTGACATTGTACTGGGCTAGTGATTTACTCTGTCACTAACTTTTTATGTATGGCTCCAACCCACCTGCGTGCGCATCTCGACCATTCCAACGGAAGTGTCGCCATCTTAGTCCTTATTTGTGTGTAAACAAAGTGAAAATGTTATCTAAATGTGTAAAGAAAACATCCAGATGTTATAAATACAGTTTAGATAAGTTTCGAATTGGAACAGCCAAATACGCAGCATCGATCTGGCATTTTTCAAAAAAAGGTAAGGACTAAGATGGCGGTCTCCCATAATATGGCGCTCCTTGTGGCCGGATATGACGACACGTGGGTACCAGCAATAGTTAAACTAAAAACAAAACACCAAAACGCTACGCTCACACAAACATAATATGAAAATACATAATAAACGATGTGAAGAAAACCTAAATTATCGTCTTAAAAAAGACTTTTTCAAGGCAATGAGGCAATGAGTTTGTAAACAAAAGATAGTTTGGATGAATGAATGACGTAAGAATGAATTGACGATTTGTGAATGAAATGACATACTCTCTCTGTCTTTCTCCCCTCCCCTCCCCATTATCCCCAAATCTTCTGTCTCTCTCTCTCTCTCTCCGTCTTTTTTCCCTCCCTCTCCCTCCCCCCGTCTCTCTCTCTCTCTCTCTCTCTCTCTCTCTCTCTCTCTCTCTCTCTCTCTCTCTCTCTCTCTCTCTCTCTCTCTCTCTCTCTCTCTCTCTCTCTCTCTCTCTCTCTCTCTCTCGCTCTTTCTCTCAACAGCATTAAAGTTTCTACTTTGGGGTGACTTGTGTATGGTGCTTGATCGTGCTAGCAGATTATTAAACTGGAAGACTCCACGTGATGAAAGAAGGAGGCGTAGTTCCAAGAGATGGTCCGCAGCGCTGTTATATTTCACTGGAGATCAGTTGCCCGTCAGGGGCGGTCAGACATCAGGAGTCACCAGTTTGTTGTCAGGGGCTATTGCACAACATGTGCATTCAAGACTCATTTAAGCTATAAGCCAGTCTATTTCTTTTCTTTCTGAGTCTCCCCTGGTGGTAGGGCACAAACCTCTCAAGGTAAAGCCAGAACAAATGTATCCGCTGTTTAGTCAAACACATTCAAGCCTTCAGGGTAGTTAGTTTGTAGCAGGTGGCGCCAGAATGTTTCGCGTCGTTTCCTGATGGAAGTGTTGTTTTGAGCGTGGATTTGTTCGATGCCTATGCATCGCATGTCCATGATGTTGTGGTCTTTGTTGTCATTGAAGTGTTTTGCCACCACAGTGTCATCTTTTCTTGTTGTAGTCTGTTTGTCAAGGGCCGCGTATGCTTTTTGCGTCATAGTGTCTGATGTTGTACGTGTGTGCGAACAAACGTTTTTGTAGTGTTTGTCCTGTTTCTCCCAACATATTGAAACAGATTTTTGCATTTTTCACAGTTGATGACGTAAGCGATATTGGAAGACTTGCAAGTGATGTTGTCTCTGATGGTATATTTTGCCCTGTTTCTCGCACTTTCAAATGTTCTTGTTTCTTTGAGGTGTTGTTGGCAGAGATTACATCTTTTCCCGGAGCATTTGAAGCACCCACTCTGTTTTCCGATGTTTTCTGCATTGCTTTCTTGTCTGTCTGTTTGCTGTTTCGTTTCTTTGTTTGCCGTCTGTCAGGGTTCGCACGGTCTTTGGACGTCTTTGAACGTCTTTGAACGTCTTTGCGAAATGGAGTGCCATTTTCAAGTCTTTGAAAATTGGCTTTGGTCTGTGAAAATCGTGAAATGGTTTGTGAAAAAGTCATTGATGCCTTAAGAAGTCGTTGACACCATAAATGTTTGTTTGCTTCCAGGATTGATAAAGAAGCGATTTAATTTAAGTAATTTTCCATATGTCAGACGTCCTCGATTTGTCGAGTTACTTCCCTTCACTCTATATCCAGGTCTTTTGGCTTAACTCCGGTGCAACTTGAATGATCATGATCGAAGCAATCGTCATCATTGCATGTCATGAGAGGTCTTTGAAAATAGGATAAAGGGTCTTTCAAAAGGTCTTTGAAAGTTTGTTGAATTTTGATATGAAAAATCTGTATGAACCCTGTCTGTTGCTCTGTTGTTTCGCTGCTCTCTGGCTGATGTTCAGACTGAGGTGGTGATTGTTCTGGCTGAGTTTATTTCTGTGCCTGTCCATGTGATGAAGGTGGGCCTGGCGGTAACTGTTGTTGATTTTGTCGCACAGCCTTAGGGTTTGGGGACGTTGCTAGGCAGCAGAAGGCAACGCATATTTCCGCAGTTTCTTTCTCCCAAGATGGTCAGGGTCAGAGGAAGAGCCTTCTGCATTCTGTAGCTGGAATGCAGAAGGGGCATGTATGCTTTCAGCCATTTACCAGAGGTGGGTTCCGGGGATTGTGCCTGATGATGACTGGCACCCTTTCGTTAGATTTCTTTTTTTGTGTGTTTCAATGTTTCTTTTCTTGGAATGGACGTGACAGTTCTCAGTGCATCTTCCAGACGTTGGTCGGCCGGTAGCCTCTTCTTTTTTTTTTTACAGTTTTTCTGTCAGCTCCTTGGCTCTTGCTTTGCACTTGCAGTCATGTTCTTCTGAGCATATGCGTCTTATTCTCAGAAACTGAGAGTAAGGTAACTTTTTTATGTATATTTGACTTTGATATAATATGAAAAAAAATCTTTAGCTACTTAAAGCAATCTGTTTATTGATTGAATGCTGTGTGTGTGTGTGCTGCATTGATTGGTATGAGTGATGCGTCTTTAGTTTTATGATGAACAAAAGCCTGAACGCCCACGTTGTTGCTGGTAATATTTCGGAAATTTATTGACTTCCCTTTATCAAACACAATCATGGTGCCTTTTGTTTTAGTGGGGAGTTCCTTACTTTAGTTTATTATCATATCGTCGATTTATTAGTCTTTTTTAAGCTTCTCTTTTAAGCATTTCCTGTGAATTCATATATAATGGAGACTATAAATGACCA
Source organism: Phymorhynchus buccinoides (assembly GCA_017654935.2). Lineage (NCBI taxonomy): Eukaryota > Metazoa > Mollusca > Gastropoda > Neogastropoda > Raphitomidae > Phymorhynchus > Phymorhynchus buccinoides. Next base: position 20,521,291 of record CM065686.1, on the reverse strand, counting down.
CTGGGACCAGTTAAGGCACAAAAAACACTCAATTCGAGGCTGGTAGATTGAGGTCCCTTTTATTGGAAACAAGACAAACGTTTCTGGCCATAAGCCCGTCTTCAGTGTGGCGACGACGAGAAGGTAGCAAAATAGGAAAGAAAAACTGAGTAGAAAAGTCATATATAATGCTTGCCCATGGCACAAACATGAAATAAATATCTGATTGTGAATCACTCACTCTCTCCCCCCGTGGGGATACTGGGGGTCTTTTGTATAAATAGTTCCCACACCTGGAAGTTCTGTGCTTGTAACTTTCCCCAATATGTCACTCTCTTTGACTCTGCCTTTTCCCCTTTGCTTACTGTCATCTACTATCTTTTTGCCTTAGCAGTCCATTCTCCTGCCTTTTTTCAAGAAACATTTTCAAAAAAGATTTCCTCCAGCCGAAGCCTAACTATTTCTTGTGCAAAGGAATCTGCACATCTGCTTTCATAATTGATTGGAAACTGAGCGATCGAGGAAGAAGAATCACTCTCTGTCTGTCGGTCCATCTGCCTGTCTGTCTGTCTGTCTGTCCCAGTCTCTGTCTCTGTTTGTCTCTTTCTATCTCAATTTATTTTTTTGTATTTGCTTTACCATCCTTTAAATTTATATAGGCATTAAAAAAACAAATTACAAATACCATATTTCTTGGAGTATAAGGCGATACTATTTTTCCCCAGACTCAGACCCCTGCGCCTTATAATATGTGATGCAGTACGCGAATACCCAGCTAAAGTCAGCCAGCCACAAGAGAAAGAAAGAGAGAGAGAAAGAAAGAGAGAAAGAGAGAGAGATTTGATTGATTGAAAAATTGTTCAAAATAAACTATTAGAGATAGATGAATTCTGTTTTTTGCCTGTTAATCTGTTGTCTCTGGCCTTTCTGAGAATATGAATAAGTCAAAAGTGATTATTTACGACATTAGCCTGGGCCTGTATTCACGTTGAGATAGCATGACACTTAGCATCATGCTAACTTAGAAGCTCTTCCAAAAGTCCTATTAAATCATATAGGACATTGGAAGAGCTTCTAAGTTAGCATCATGCTAAGTCTCATGCTATCTCAACGTGAATACAGGCCCTGGTTTTCCTGTGCTGCATCACATATGACTAATAAAATAGTAACAAAATCTGAAATGTGGGTAAACTTTTGGGGTGGCGCCTTATACAAAGGTGCGCCTTATAGTCCGGAAAATACAGTAAGGAAAAAAACACCCCATTAACCCCGACCCTCTTTTATCCATCCACGGACTGATGATAATGACGTCAAATTAGTATGAGGTCGTTACTATTGAAATTTGAAATTAAAATTTCTTACTTTCAAAGCCTGCACTTCACCCCTTCTTTTATCTCCACACTCCTTACCCTCACCCATGACTTACTTCCGCCCTACCCCAATGAGCAACTTAGGACACGGATTTGACCACCAGGGGGGCAATCAAACCAGTAGGGGCTTAGCGCGTGATATTCTTAGTTGGGCGTAGTGAGAGAGAGAGAGGGCATAGTGAGAGAGAGAGAGAGAGAGAGGGGGAAGGACTCATCTCCCTCTCTCTCTCACTACGCCCAACTCAGAATGTCACGCGCTAAGCCCCTGGTTTGATTGCCCGGCCCCCTGGCTGTCAAATCCACGTCCTAAGTTCACCATTTGTGATCGTGCTGTTTGATTTTCAGTTTAGTTGTTTCTATTACACTTTCAACTTCTGTGCGTGTTGAACAGTTTTCTTTATCATCAGAGTCATTTTCATCTCATGAGAGATGTTTTTAAAGCCAAGTTGACGCAATGAAGAGATGTTTCTTTAGGCAGATAATCCCATCCTTTTTTTTTTAATTCTTGGTTTAGTAATATCTATATTTAGAGAATCTGAGCCACTTTTGGGTCACATGAATATTGTTCAATTTCCCTTGAATCTTTAAAAAATTTTTTTTTATTCCATGCACAAGATTTCCGTTTGTCTAAAAACAAGTTCCCTTTTTTATTTTAGTAGATTTACAACCCTGTAAATGTTGTGCATGTTTTTCAGGCAAGGATGGATGAACTGGAAGACCACAAGATAGCCACGTGGAGAGGTAAATACTGCTCTGTGTGTGTGTGTGTGTGTGTGTGTGCGTGTGCGTGTAACTACGTCGATTTTAGCAAAACCTACTCGACGGAGTTTGATCAAATTTGGCGGAAAGGTAGACATCGTGAAAAGGAAGGCTCCTTTCAGTATTCGTGACTGTGCTGAGTTTGACCCTGAGAACCGAAATTTCCTTCTTTGGACAACCCCTTTTCCCTTATATTAACTCATTATTTCTCCTTTTGTTCATTTTCATTTCTGAGCTGTATTTCATTAACCAGTAAACAGAATTGCTTCAAATTTTGTGTGGTGGTGTATCATGCAGGGAGGGTTCTGTAAGAGAACAAAAAATATATATAACTGTGCTGACCTCGACCTTGAAGTTTTTTGCGCTTTTTTATTCAAGCAGTAACATTCAGATATTGCCAAAATGGTTCAAGGGAAGCAACTCCAGGTATTTGACAAAAAAGCAACCCAGAGTATTGCCCCTTTGACAAGACAGGGGAAGTTGGAGTACTGTAGGCCAACCCAGGTGCTTTCGGCACCAGGTGCGCTGTATCAGTGCTTTCTAGTTGAAGGCTGTTTTTGTAAAGGATGAGCTGTTGCTTTTAATCCTCAATAATGAAGTAAGCCGCTGGTATTAACAACAATGTACTATCTTTAGAAACACTTTGGTTTTCGACAAGTGGCAGCTTAGAAACCTCAGTAATTAATGAAAGTTCTCATACAATGGAACCTCCCTTAAAAGACCTCCCATTATAAGACTCCCTCCCACATAAGACCTACTTCTCTGAGACGTTGCCCTTCTTTGTAAGTATTAAAATGACCTCCCTTATAAGATCTCATTTTGGATGATTTTTGAAAGTCTTATAAGGAGGTTCCACTCTATTAAACAATGCTGTATGTTTGGACTATCTGTAGCAAGGCTCAGCAGACTTTGATAAGATACATACAGTTGCTTTTTCTTTTGAACTCAATGATTTGCGCTTAACTCAGTTTTAAATGCAAGTGTCATTTCATGTAGTGAGAGAGAGAGAGAGAGAGAGAGAGAGAGAGAGAGAGAGAGAGAGAGAGAGAGAGAGAGAGAGAGAGAGAGAGAGAGAGAGAAACTGACAATCTGACAAATAGACAGGTAGATACAGTAATGGTTTAATATGAAAGTATAAAGGGTTTGCTACACTACATATGATTCGCTGTCAATGCGATGCGATTGTGACAATGCGAGTCATGATTCACCTGAAATTCATGTATTGGGTCTACTTGAGTATGCAGAGCGAAAGTAGTAGAATTATTTTTAGATGGAAGTATTTCACATGAATCATGACTGACCGCATCGCATTGACAGCGAATCGTATCCAGTGTAGCAGCCCTTTAAGAGAGAGAGAAAGGGAGTGGGGAGAGAGAAACTAGTCTTTCAACGCAACCAAAGCTGTTTTCTTGATTTCTACCGAAGGGTTTAACTGTATGTTTTTCTGAATGCTGACACATGTTTCTTCGTAAGCACACCTGAATTGTTCCTGTCTTCTACACTTAACTCATTCAAGTCGTTCCGGCCATATATGTCCGGAATTAATTAATAGCTGTCAATTTGATGCATTTGCTTCAAGGGAAGTAAATATGTTTGCACGCCATACCTTGGTCACTTCTTATCTCGCTTTGCTCCCTTAGACCACAATGTTGCCTCTGACTTTGCTTTTGTTGTGGGTAAACCAATCGGTGTAGATCATTTTTTTGTATAAAGTCTATATATAAAAAAAAGTCTGATCTACCACCTCCCTATGTCTAAACCTGAAGTAAAAACCTGTAATCTTCTTTCATTTCTCCTTTTGTTTATGTATGTTTTGTTTGTGTGTATGGCTGGGGTGATTTGTGAGTTTTTTTCATAATTCAAAATCGTTGCGATGCGAATGAGTTAATATAAGGGGAAAGGGGTTGCAAGAGGAAAGAAAATGATGAGGAGTGACAGTGTGGTATGTCAGAAAAGAGAAAAATGTCCCATGTTTGTGTGTGTGTGTGTGTGGGGGGGGGGGGGGGTTAATTTATTGTTGACAAGTGACGCAAGAGATTTGTTTTAGTTTCATGCGCTGATATTTTTATTTGCAAACCAATTGGCTTTGTTGTTTATTCTGCAGTAAAAGTTTTGCTGTATAAATGAACATCATTTTATTCTTTTGCTTATTATTCAGTTTTAATTGATTGGTTGGTGGTTGTTTTTTTGTTGTTGCTATCAACTTTAGAGGCTTGCAATGGTTTAGCGTTCATACGATTGATTAAGGTCTTTTTATTGGTATTTAATTTATGCATTTGTTTGTTTATCGTTGTTGTTTTGTGCTGTGGATGGAAGTTCAGTTTAACGTCGCATATTGGCTTTCGCCATGTACGACGGGCTGAACAAACCAACCAGGGTATAAACACAAATTTATGTTCCTGAATCACTGTCTTAGCCAAAAGGCCGAGAAGCGATCAGAATTTTTTGTGCTGTACGTAAGACCTCCAAAATCATCCAAAATGAGGTCTTATAAGGGAGGTAATTTTAATACTTACAAAGAAGGGTAATGTCTCAAAGAAGTAGGTCTTATATGGGAGGGAGTCTTGTAATGGGAGGTTTTATAAGGGAGGTTCCACTGTATTTTTTTGTTTCAGAAATTACAAATTTGCAAGATATTGGTAAACAGGTCTGTAATAATGTGCGCCTTATAGTCCGAAAAATACGGTACTCTTCGTATCTTGCAGAGGTGCTGAGGTCGGGCCAGCGGCCCTTCGTGTCCATCGACCCCGACGCCAGCCTGTACGAAGCGGTGAAGGTGCTGATAGACAACCGCGTTCACCGGCTGCCGGTGGTGGACGCAGCCACGGGCAACGCCATCTACATCCTCACCCACAAACGCCTGCTGCGCTTTCTGCACATTTACGTGAGTTGTCGCGCGGGGGTCGATCAATGTGAACGGGGATGTTTTGGGTGGAGTTATCATCGTCTGCTGCGCTTTCTGCACATTTACGTGAGTTGTCGCGGGGGGTGTTAATCAATGTGAATGGGGCTGTTTTGGTGGAGTTATCAATGTGAACGGGCTGTTTTAGGTGGAGTTATCATCGTCTGCTGCGCTTTCTGCACATTTATGTGAGTCGTGAGGTCAATGTGAACGGGGCTGTTTTGGTGGAGTTATCGTCTGCTGCGCTTTCTGCACATTTATGTGAGTGTAGCGGGCTGTTTTGGAGTTACTGTCCTGAGCACTTGACACCAGGCAGTGCTTCATTTAACTCTTCTAGCACTTTGGACGAATACATTCGCCCAGTACATCACTATACACTCCCGCCAAGTGCAAAGACATTCACTGCCCAATATCCTGCCATGTGTTTGTCTATTTTTAGAGCTTGTGTCGGTGATTTTTTTCATTAAAGTAACAAACGTGCACTCGATGAGATGCAACACACAACCAAGAATGTCAAACATACATGGAGCTAGAAGAGTTAACCTTTAAACGACGGGTCGGACAACAGTCCGGACGGTTGTGCTATTCCCTGGGGACGGGTCCGCACTATTTGCCGACAGGAATTCCCGAACCTGCACACGGGTCCGCATATTTGTTCGACACATCTTTAAAAAAAATTCCTGTCTTTTCCATGATCGCTCTAGGAGAAACTATTACTATAGTAGCGCTAAGGGACATACTAACTTTGTACACGGACACAGTTTGAATACTAGCTGTTGGTCTACGTGCAAGAATGCACGCTGTAATAGGAGAAACGTTATCAGATTTCTAGGGCGCTGAGTACCGGAGACATTCCAGACACAGGAAGTGGGTTGGGTATCCTTTGTACATAAACTAAATGAAGTGTGGAGCACATTTTTAGATGGGGCGGATTATGCTGTACATAATGATGGGGGGGGGGGGGGGGGGGGGGGGGGGGAGGGGGGGGTTTCAAAGCGGATTTCAAAGAACTTTACAATTACGAACATTTGGTCATTGATAAATGATATAGTAAGTGTGTGTGTGTGTGTGTGTGTGTGTGAGATCGAGAGAGAGAGACAGAGAGAGAGAGACTGAGAGAGAGAGATTGTGGGGTGGGGAGGGAGGGGGTCTTCGGGGGGGGGGGGGGGTTCCATGCGACCAGGAAAACCCCCTATAATCCGTTCCTGTTATAGGATAACGTGAAAAAAAATAAGCATCAACATTTTTTTCCCGTTTTACCTTTTGTTTGGTGTTATAAAAACGGAACATTATTTTTTGTTTACTCTGTTACCCTTGTTACTTTCAGAGATAAGCACGACCAGACAGTACCAGGTAATGATTTATTTCTAACATAACCGTTCAGTTCAGTGTTTGCTCTTTCTGTTGATGCCAAACATTTTATTGTTAGCATTTGTTTAGCTATCGAAACAAAAATCAGAAATGTGCTGAAATCTGCCGTCTACAGGGAATAGGTGGCAGCTGTGGGTGCCCGTCGGAGGGGAAGTGTTTCTCTGGCACAGCTGACGTCGTGATAGTATTAAAGGCCATTTCTTATCAATGCGAAACTCACTCTCTCTTTCTCTGTGTGTCTCCCCCTTGCTCAGGCGTGGTAAAGTAGATTTTCTGCCCCCACACATACAAACATATGTGCAGGCATGCATGCACACACACACACACACACGCAACGCACGCGCACGCACACACACACACACACGCACGCACGCACGCACACGCACGCACACGCGCACACACACACACAAAGACCTGCACATGCCTCTTATGACATGCATAAAGTAGTTTGTCTAGCAATCAAACAGATATATCATCTTCTGTAAATAAAAAAAAAAGGAAAGTTCTTTAAAAAGCTAATAGATTATAAAACAGGACAAAGTCTTCATCAAGGGTGGATTCTGAAAAGTTTAGTTTTTAGATTCAGGCTTGATGCATTGAAAACAAAATTCTGTAAACATGTGACTTGCATTTGTGGCCAGCATATTACACCATTCCATGTGATTTTTCTTTGCGAAAATATAAAAAACTACTATTTACCTGCTTGGTTGTTGGACACAGAACCATCAATGACAACCTATAAAGACATTATTTGTGATGAATCAAAGATTCTAGAAGTTGTTCGGGGACTTATTAGGAGCCCAATCGGACCATTGCTTTAATGTGCTTGTTATCTATGTTACTTTTCTTTTTTTGAGTTTCTTGTTCATTTATTGTGTGCTTCTTTTACATGTTTAGACATAATTCTAAGTTTAAGTATTTCACTAACATTTCACTAACATAGGGCCTATAATCACATATATACTCAGACCCACATACCCCTTACCCATCAAACACATACATCATAATCATACTACACATACATTTTTTTTAATTTTTTTTTGGTCTAAGATCACTGTAAGGTGGATAGACGTTAAATCAAAGAACGAACGAACACACACACACACACACCATTACCATCTCCACAATCACCACCACTCACCCCACCCAAGAACACAATACATGATACAATCTGTTGAATGAAGAAATAGAGAAATAGAGAAATCAAGAGGAAATATGATGCAGCGCAGCCAATTTGATTGTAGAAAGGTTTCAAAAAACTTCAGATCACTTGCACCACCAGGATCAGATTTTGTGTGTGTGCCAGCTTTGTATGACATGTACATCCCCGCGTTAACTTATGCTATTGTAGTTCACACAATTTACTACCCTTGAGGGATACCGGGGGAGGGGGGGGGGGGTCTTTTGTATAAATAGTTCCCCCACCTTCTGGAAGTTCTGTGCTTGTAGCTTCCTCTAGTCTGTCACTCTCTTTGACTCTGCCTTTTGCCTTTGCTTACTGTCATCTACTATCTTTCTGCTTTACCAGTCCATTCTCCTGCCTTTTTTCACGAAACACTTTCAAAAATGTCACACTTAAAGCTCTTGTTTGTATTCACAGTTTATATTGGTTTAAACGCAGTCTCCATCTGTTCAATCAATTGTGCAATTATGACGTTAATTTAAGGAGCACGGTATAAGCTTCGAGCTTGTTGTTGCTCTAATTGTCTTTTTGTTTGATCGTTTCCGAGTGAGTGAATAAAGATTTGTTTGAACCAAAAATGTTTCCTCCAGCCGAAGTCGGACTTGCTGGGCCTGATTATTTCTTAGTTAGGCGCATAACGGCAGCATGACGCATCTGCACTCATAATTGACAGGAAACTGTCTGAGCGATCAAAGAAGAAGAAGAAGAAGACTACCCTTGATAGTCATGTCTGATTTGTGCCACGTGGTTATGTGAGCTAGAAGTAAAAGTATTATCAACGACTGAAGCGTGGTAATGGTGATTCTGTTTCAGCTGAAAGATCTTCCATCCCCGGCGTTCATGGGCAAAACTTTAAAAGAACTGGGCATCGGCACCTTCACCAAAGTCATCACAGTGAGTTACATACTAGTAGTCTTGCTGTCTATAGAGAACGCATTATCGGCAATGAGGCTTTATACTGAAAATGCTCTGCCCCTGTCTCGTGCACTGAAATGCATGCACCACGTATGTAAGACAGATAAGATAGGCCTTTGCCTTTCAAAAAGTAGTGGTATATAGCCACAGAAAATTCTCTGCCTCTGACTCGTCACTAGGTGACGTGGTCAACTCAGTCCTAAAATTATTGCCCTTTTTTGTCGTCGAGTAGTAGCATAAAGCCTCATTGGCTCACTTTCTTGCTTTAACCCTTTAAACGCTAGCCATTCGTCGGCCAAAATTTACCACTAAACTTACCCGGGTAGAGAAAGATTTCATCTGCAATATTGGGGATGCCTCTTATGACATCCATAAAATAGGGCCTGTCCTTACCTCCCAAAATGAAGAACATAAGGTCATTGGTCAGCAGACTCTCATTTGATGTCTTTTTAGTGACATGGGTGTTAAATCATTGTGGTGCCAAGAGGCGACAGTGGCGATGAAAGGGTTTAAGCTCTGTTAAAGAAATCAATTGATTTGTCTGTGCCTTGTTTTTGTTGTTCATTGCTACCTTGTATTGCATAAATAATGTAGATATACCAGAATGATTATGGACCAGGCTTTACTACTACTAATAATAATAGTGAATCATTTATATAGCGCATTCCTCCACCAAATGTGGAGCTCTATGCGCTTAACAACAACACAAATTAAAAGCAAGAAATTCAACAACAAAACCAAATAATCGCTCACGCACATGCAAATAGGCATACACATACACACCCCACACCCCACCCACACATGCAGGCACTTACGCACACGCGCACGCACACGCACACACACACACACACACACACGCACTCGCACACCGTTACCATCACCACCACACCCCACCCAAAAACACAATACAAAATACAGTCAATTGAATAAAGCATCAACACACTCTCTCTCTCTCTCTCTCTCTCTCTCTCTCTCTCGCAACAAAGCTGACATAGACATTGCAGTCAACACACAGTGAAACTAATATGGGGAGGGGAGGCGAGAGTGTGTGAGAATAGAGTCCAGAAGTAATGTGGCCTAATAACATAATGAGGATAATTTTCTATCTTTTGGACGCTGCAGACTTTTCACTTTAGAGTTAAAGGCAGAGCAACGTATCCCATGGTTTGGGCTTGTATAGTATAATAAAACCTGTTTCACTTACAAAGAAAGGGGGACAGAAATATTGTTTTGCAACCTAGTCTTGGTTTTTGCTTGCTTGATTTTATACCCCTGCTGAATCTGGCAGAGTTTCATGTGCTCCTTCTGAAATGGCATCCCTTCTTCTCCCATTTAGTATCCACAATCCACAATTAGATTTTTTCATACTGTTTGGTCGAGGTCCGAAGGTCGCACACAGAACAAAAACAAATAAAAAATAACCTAATCTACTGTGACCCAGCCAGCCAAGACCCGTTTTTTTAAATTATGAGAGTGCATTTCGATGGTTTGGAGTCAAAACGGACTATCTTTAGATAGTCCATTGACATATTATTGAACTTATTACGAAAACTAATAACTTGTACAAAAAAAGACTGCTGAAATAAACAAAAGCAAAACCCGCTTTTTATATATTTCTGCAGTCATTGTTATTAGTTTATTGTAATAAATCCAATAATACGTCAATGGACTATCTAAAGATAGTCCGTTTTGACTCCAAGCCATCGATTTATCAGAATACTCTTATTATTAGAATATATCTACAGTGAAACCCGTTTAGTACGAATTCCAGGGGAGAGGGCTAATTTACTCGTTGTAAGCATTGCTCGTTCAAACCATTTTATCGATTTTGGCAACCCTGACGAACCTATCAATCGGTCCTCACATTTACTGTGATGTGCATGTTGGTAAAGTGTGAAAAAGACAGAAAAACGGAAACAACACACTTACCCAACAAAGCATGGTTGTAAGCCCAGTATCCTGTATCCATAGGGTTTTTAATGCCGATTACATACACTTTAAAACAGTTTATTAACACACGATAACATCAAAAACATAAAATCCACACACATGCTTTAAGAGAAAGTTAAAATTTCCCGGAAGTCACAAGATCAGTGCGCAAAGAGTGAGTCCAGTGTCGTCTGCTTGCGCTGCAGACACCCAAGTTGTTATATCGGCCAATCAGAATGCCGCTTACATATCGAGGGGTCAGTCAAGATGGCGATGTTGTTGTCGGTGTGTTCTCGTTCTAGCCAGGTAGTTGTGCAAGAAAGCTTGACTTTGGGATGGCGGTGTGGTTGTAAGTGCGTTCTCGTTCTAACCATGTAGTTTTTGCATAAAAGCTTGACTTTGGGAGTCAATAAATTGTACGTTATATGCAAGTTGCTCGTTGTAGCGAGCTCGTTGTATGCAGAATTATTTAACAAGGAAAAAGAAGGCTTGTGGTCGGGAATTTTGAAACCACTCGTTAAACATGGGCTCTCGTTTAAACCGTACTCGTACTAAATGGGTTTCCCTGTATCACTGCTGCAACATAACATATTCAGCATGTTTATGGGTAGTTTGCATATGGGAAGATAAACGGGAATGTGGGAGGAAAGTGCACCGAAAAGCACTCTTGAAGGGAGATACTCGATAGTCAATGTTTTTCATATAGTGTGTGTGTGTGTATGTTGTTGTTGTTGTTGTTTGAACTAACTACATCTCTACAAGTTTATGGTTGAAAGTCTGGGTCAAAAAACAAATTCTCTTTCTGTGATCAATTTGAAGTTTATCCAAGGGAAGGGAGACAATCAGATTGGATGCATGCTTTGTGTGTGGCGTTTCATTTATCTTGGTGGAACATATTTGTGTGCAGGTATCGAAAAACCTGCCGCTGATTCAAGCTCTTAACCTGTTTGTGGAACATCGCATCTCCGCCTTGCCCGTCTTAGACGATGAAGGAATAGTCTGTGATATCTACGCCAAATTTGATGTGATTGTAAGTTGGGAACGGGGTCGTGTTTGATGTATAAATCTGTGGGTTGAGTTATGCGAGTTGATTCTGATCGCTTCTCGGCCTTTTGGCTAAGACAGTGATTCGGAAACATAAATTTTTGTTTATAACCTGGTTGGTTTGTTCAGCCCGTCGTACATGGCGAAAGCCGATACGCGACGTTAAACTGAACTTCCATCCAGTCGTTTAGATGTACTGTTCCGTTGAGGGTGGAAAGAGATTTTGCTCTTTGAGATGATACTGTGCCTATTGACCACTGCAACTAGGCTTATTAACCCTTTCACCACCAGCCATTTTTCAGCAAAACAATTCCACTAAGCTTACCTGGGTAGAGACAAAAATCTGTCTGTAATATTGGGGATTCCTCTGTGACATATTTAAAGTAAGGCCTATCCTTACCTCCCTAAATTAAGAGAACAGGCTCTTTGGATAACAGACCCTGATTTGATGCCTTTTAGTGACATGGGTGTTAAATCATTGTGCAGAAATGCGACGTTGGCGGTAAAAGGGTTAACACCCTTGACAGTGAGAGTGAAGCCCTTGTTTCTTCAGTACTGAAAAGGGCATTCACTCTTGCGAAAGGCAGCCATTTAGTGGCCTCAAATAGGGTTATTGGTGAGAGGTATTCCCTTGTTTGGTCAGTACTCAAGCATTTACCAAGGGCATTCACTCTAGCAAAACATGGTTGTTGCAGTGGCCAATAACATATTATCAGTCGATTGTGTGTTTTGCATCGATTCATTTAGATTGAGTATGAAGAAGCAACATTTTGTTATTTAGAATATCTCTAATCATACAGCGTGCTCCGTAGTATCTTCTGTTCGTCTTGAAAGTCCTTGCAACGTGAGCTTAAAGAGATGGCTTCATCATTTAATTAGGTTGACATTTCTCTACAAATTCATATAGTTTACTATAACTAACAACAATTTTTGATTAAAAAAAAAATTCTCTTAATTTTATCGCAATTATTCAAAGCATTTAAAAAAAAAGAATTAGTTTATAATCTGCATGCTATAATTGCGTTCACACGTACGTTTGACTTTTAACTTCAGTTCCTGAAAGGAGAGAACTTCTGGCTGGTGAAATAATGAAATGTAGGCGCCATTTGTTGTTGCATAATGCGCTGCGTGTATTATCCTAAATATTCAGTTACACGTATTCTGTTAGTCACATCGTTTTTCACAAACAGTGTGATGCCATTTTGTTGTTTATTCATGACTTGTCAAATTTTTTTTTTACATTGGATTATTCATATATCTCTCTCTCTCTCTCTCTCTCTCTCTCTCTCTCTCTCTCTCTCTCCCCCCCCCCCCTTCTCTCTATCTCTCTTTTAACGGCGAGTATTAAAAATGGCTAGTCCAGGCTAACACATTAACCATTGTAAAATAAAGGTGCATTATCATTATCGTTACCTCTCTCTCTCTCTCTCTCTCTCTCTCTCTCTCTCTCTCTCTCTCTCTCTCTCTCTCTCTCTCTCTCTCTCTCTCTCTCTCTCTCTCTCTCTATTTGTTGTAGTTGTCACTTCATAGATATTCTCACTTCTTTTGGATCTGCTACACACTGATGAATGAGCTAGGTGTTTAGCGCGCGATATTCTTAGTTGGGCGTAGTGAGAGAGAGAGAGAGAGAGAGAGAGAGAGAGAGAGAGAGAGAGAGGTACTCCTCTCCCTCTCTCTCTCTCTATCCCCAACTAAGAATATAGAGAGGATTAGCCCCACTCGAGCATTATGCCACCTGGGGCGGTCAAATTGGCGAGCTAGGTTAACCATTGCCGCCTCTTTTTCTTTGCTGCTGATTTCAGAACCTTGCAGCGGAGAAGACGTACAACAATCTGGACATCACCGTGGAACAGGCTCTTCGCCATCGATCGGGGGGAAATGTGGGTATATCACCACTATATCTTCATGGGTGCTACTCTTTCAGTTTTACCCTGATTTCAGTATTTTTTTTATTTTACCAGAAACTGATTTTTTTTTTTTTATTCATAAAAAAAAAATGAACACAAGCGATTTGGGGCGTTTTGAACTTGGTTGTTCTATCTTGGAAGTTTACAAAGGCAATGTAATAATTTAACAAGGCTTATCAGACTCAAACTGTCTCTGTCTATCATTTTAACTGTCTGTATCTCGTTATCTCTCTCTCTTAACTTGCCCCCCTTGAATCGTCCGACGGGGCTGTGCCCCTATACCCTGCCGGGGTCCCTGGATCCCTGCCTTTCATTTTTTTTCATTTGCATCTTAGTGCTGCAGCCTAAGGGATGGGCTGGCCTTTGGGGACCTTCCCCTGCTGCACCAGCTGTCCTCTCAAGTCCCTTTGGCCGAGGGAGTAGGGAATGGATGTACCATGCTGGGCGCAAGGCATATCTCCACTATCAACAAATTCTAGCCCCAGCCCGCCGGAATAGCAGCTGCCCCCCTCTGCTATTTCTGGCAGTCATAGTCGGAAACTACAGAGCGGCACACACAAACTAGAGTGGCACAGAGGTGACGCGGTTCGCCTTGTGTCGAGTAAGCCATGAGTTCGAACCTGGGTACAGGGGATTTTTCCTCTCACTTTGCACCTGGCGTTACGGTCCGAACGTGGAGTCTTTCGGATGAGATGATAAACCGAGGTCCTGTGTGCCCATGCACTTAGCACACGTTAAGCCCAGTGGCAACGAAAAAGTTGTCATTTGGTCAAAATTTACACACATACACCCCCCCCTACTTCCTCATGAGTCACACAAAAATCGCATGCAAAAAAACAATTGGGTGGCGCACCTCTGGCTGCGACGCACTTTCCAGGTGGGAGCAACCCGAATTTCACAGAGATGCCTCTGTAACTATAAAGTACCTAATACCTACCATATATTTTTTGATGCAATATATAATGCGCACCCCGCTTATGTTTTGGGGAAAAAACAACATTGTTGAATTCAAATCATGAATGAGATGCCTGCAGCAGATAAGATGCTGTAACAGTGACTAGTTCTTAGAAGATGAAAAACCTGCAAACAGACAAAAAGGTCCTCTGCTGCTGTATTTTGTGACCTGTCAGGTGCTGTAGTGTATAATCTGAACCCTCAGTTTTAGGAAGAAAAAAAAGGAATTTTAATAATAAATAAGATGCCTAATGTGGAAAAAGACGCAAATAAAGGGAGAGAAACAGGCAAACATTCCATTGCCACACTCAGTTTGTGACGGTGTATTACTTCTTTGAAGATGATGGGAAAAAAGCACACACGCGTGCCCAAGCAAAGCGATTGAATAAATAAAAATATTCATGATATATGTTTTTCTTTAATGGTTTAAAGGTTTTTGTGTGTTTTTTTCATGTACACCCAAGGGGCTTTCAGAAATAAACCTTGAAATTGCTTGTTAAAATGTATAGGCATGCTTTTAATGATCCAAGTGAGTAGATGTACATGTGCTTTTGAAAAAAAACATTGTGTGTGTGCGTGTGTGTAAGTTTCTCAGAAACTACAAATAGTCGCAGGGCCAAACTTTGCTAAATACCATCAAAACCTTTTCAGAGACAGCATTTAGTAATATATAAAAAAAAGTCACCAGAGCGGGTTAGTAGAAAATGGGTTATTGATTTGCTTCCACCAAAGGCGATTCCATTCGCCACCATGTGCTTGCTGACGGCGTTACAGAAATGCCATTTTTGTGATGTGGAAAAAATGACGACGTGATCTTATAAATGAGCGCGTCGCAGCCAGAGGTGCGCCACCCAATTTTTTTTTTTTTTTTTTTGCGATTTTTGTCACTGATGAGGGGGGGGGGGGGTAAATTTTTGACCAAATGACAACTTTTCTGTTGCCAGACGTTGCTAAGTGCATGGGGGGGTAGTTTATCGTCTCCACATGTCAGGAGAACGACAGGTTGCAAGATGTCATTATAAATGAGCGAGTCATTTGAGGCCTTTGCCTTTATTAATTCTTGTTTATCTCTGTTGCAGAATTACGAGGGGGTAGCCACATGTCAGGAGAACGACAGGTTGCAAGATGTCATTGAGACCATTGGCAAAGCTGAGGTCAGTAAAAGGTTATTAACCCTTTCACCGCCAAAGTCGCATTTTAGCACCACAGTGATTTAACACCTCTGTCACTAAAAGGCATCAAATTGGGGTCTATTATCCAAAGACCCTATTGTCTTAGTTTTGGGAAGTAAGGATTAACCTTGTTTTATATATATCGCAAAAGAATCCCCAATACTGCAGATGGATTTTGTTCTCTACCCAGGTAAATTTAATGGACATGTTTGGCTGAAATATGGCTGGCGGTGAAAGGGTTAATGAGGCTTTATGCTACTCCTTGCCGACACGAAAGGGCGATAGTTTTAGGCCCGAACTGCTGATGCCCCCTGGTGACGAGTCAGGAGCAGATAATTTTCTGTGGCTATATGCTACTATTGTTCCTGACAGGCAAGGGCAATAATCTTAAGTAGGTGGCGTTCGCATCTCAGGGCACGAGACAAGGGCAGATAATTTTCGGTATGAAGACTCATTGTGGCCCAGCACCACGAAAAAGGGACATTAAGTAGCTGGGCTAGTTTCTCACAACGGGCTTGCAAAGTCAAAAATCTCATTTTGTATCAATTTTGAATTATGGGTATTGTCGTGCTCTCTAGCATTTTATCTTTCACTTGCATAAAGGATAACTTTTAATATGGTCTGTAAATATTACAAAAAGTGCTTTAAAATTAATAGGTTGAGTGAGGCATTTTCTTAGGACAGGCTAGACTTTAGACTGTGATTTCTCAAAATGTCTGACAGTCACCTTACGAACTTGAAATGCTGTTTTTGAATTTTACCCGAAAAAGAATTTCCTTTTTTTTTTTAAATTTGTCTAACAAGATCTTTGTGTGTCTACTGTATTTTTCAAACACTCAAGGGGTTACCCTTGACTGCCAGAGAAAATTAAAGAAAAAATCATTGGGCAAATCATGACATAAAAAAGACAACTGATAGAGCCAATCTGGCAAAATGGTCTGGGGATATTACTCTCTTGACTGTGTTAGAGCAAAATCCAGCATATCAGGGTTATTCCTCTTCATCTGATGATATCATCAGTGATGTCATCAGGTCAGTATGTTGGTGGCAGTCAAGGGGTTAAAATAAATGAATTGTGGATAAAGCAAACTAAAATACCTTCATGAATCATTTTTTTCTTCAGCTGCAGGGGGACATTACCCCTGGACCCCGGCCTTTCAGGTTTTTTCATTTTGTGTAGTTGTACCCATGTAAGATAAATATCAAAATTAAATTACATGGAGACTAAATTTATTATCTTTGGTCTTTTTTGATAAATGTTAATAGGATGTCCTTGATTGGTGGTATTTTTTATTGGGGATTGGGTTGTGACAGGTTCACCGATTGGTGGTATCATTGTGATTGCGATGTAACCGACTCCTTGATTGGTGGGTATTTTTAGCATGGTCATGTTGTGTCAGTATGTTGGTGGTATAATTGTGATTGCGATGTAACCGACACCTTGATTGGTGGGCATTTTTAGCCTGGTCGTGTTGTGACAGGTTCACCGATTGGTGGTATCATTGTGATTGCGATGTAACCGACACCTTGATTGGTGGGTATTTTTAGCGTGGTCGTGTTGTGACAGGTTCACCGATTGGTGGCGGTGGATGAGAACAGGAAGGTGAAGGGCATTGTGTCTCTGTCGGACATCCTCAACTACATCATCCTGCGGCCGATGGGTAAACCGACTGTGCACACACTTATACATACAGGCATGCACACACACGTGTATTGGCCTCTGCAACTAGGGTTATTAATGCCCTTGACAGTGAGAGTGAATCCCTTGTTGGTCAGTGCTGACAAGGGCATTCACTCTTGCGAAAGGCAGCCATTTAGTGGCCTCAAATAGGGTTATTGGCGAGAGTTATGCTCTTGTTTGGTCAGTGCTCAACCATCTTCCCCCACCCACCAAGGGCATTCACTCTTGCAAAAGGTGTTCTTTGCAGTAGCCAATACTGTAAAATTATGCATTTGCACGCACAAACACAACAGCATGCACACATGCATTCAGAAACAGACGGAAGTGTGCAGACACAGAACACACACCACACCACAGACACACCCATTATGTCTGACACTTGTTCTCCCTTGTACACACAGTTTTATTTTCCCGCCTCCTCCCTGATTCATGCATGGCCTTTAAGTGTGTGTGCATGTAGTGTAGTGTGTGTGTGTGTGTGTGTGTGTGTGATGAGAGCCTGAAGGAAGTGGGGGTAATGCTTATTTAAAAATAATATTTTAGTCATCTTGAGGGTGGTTTTTTTCTTGGTTTTCTTTATTTTTTAAATAACTTGTTAAACGACTGCAAATATCATGCTTCCTCTTAGCTGAAAATAAAACGACTTAAAAAAAACTATAAAAAAATTGGTAGATGAAAGTAAAAAATATGTAATAACTCAGATCTGCACATCCACGTTCAGATTTAATTAAGGCCAGAAAAATCTACACAGACTTGGAGACACAGGTTTCTTAGGGAACCGTGCATGCACTGTTGCACATACTCATGCATGCACTCACAAAGAGCATGCACATTCTCAGTCTAGTCATTAAAATGCTCGACATGTTTTGGGGGGGTAGGGTTTTTTTGCTTTTTGTTTTTGTTTGTATTTTTACTTTGTGATTACACTTTTGAGAGTATACACACATTCCGAATCTAGTCTTAAAAATGGACTACCATCTTTTACGGGAAGTAAGGCGCATTCCCCAAGTTTTTACACAAAATTCTGATTTTATTATTATCATTTCTTACTTTATTATCAGTTCTATTATTAGGTACAGGGGTCTCAGTCTGGGAAAAAAAAACTATCGCCTTAATAGTCCATAAAATATGCTACATGTAACATGTTTGGGGTTTTTTCAACTTCGTAAATAGATGTCTTTTTTTCTTGCCATATCAGAAGGAGCAGAGGCAGCACCAGAAGGAGCAGCGGCAGCGGCACCAGAGAGTTCCAGAGAGTCCGCGTCCTGATTCCACAACCGACAGGGACACGGATGGGTGTCTTCTTCTCAAGGCCACAGCTCTATCTTCTCCGGTGCTTTGTCATCACCGGCTTCTCGCGTCGTCATCCATCTCTTCCTCGCTCACGAAGGACTGAGCTCGGGATCCTCAACTTGGGAGAAAATGTACCTCTGCCTAGTCGGGGTTAGAATGAACAGGGCAAGTCCACTGACGATGTACAGGGAGAGTAGGATGGTAGTGCTGGATGGAAAGGCGTATTGCTTGCGAGAAGGTAGAGTTGAAGAAATAACATACGCAGCCTTATGTACCAGGGCAACTAACTGAATGTTTCAAATACTGTTGCCTGTGTAACAAAGGCGCCTTAGAAACCTGTTTGCACTAAAACGCGGACAAAAAGACTTTTGTTGGCGGTTTTCTTTTTTGTTTCAATAAAGACTAGCTAGAAATCATATGCTGTAAATTAATTAAGAAAGCAAATGTATCAGATTCATGAGTGCTCAAGCCAAGATGATTTGGGTTCTCAAGCCAAGATGATTTGAGTTCTCAAGCCAAGACGATTTGAGTTCTCAAGCCAAGATGATTTGAGTTCTCAAGCCAAGATGATTTGAGTTCTCAAGCGAACTTACAAAGCTATTGCTTTTGAGTATGATGAATGCTGATATTTTTTATAATGAACTTTAGGATCATGTTACAAGACTCGTTTAATATTCTACAGAAAAAAGAATTTCTGTATGAAATCCTAGAAACTGGAAACGTTTCGCCTTTTCCAAATTAACCATGACTTGGTGTATGATTTCACAGCTGATTTTGACTTTCTCTGAAGCAAGACTCGAATTGAGTCCTGATTTTGTTAATTATGATGGTTTTGTGAACCTTATTTGTTTTTATAATGTCACCTTTTTTTATGTCTTTATGATGGTTTTGTGAACCTTTGTTTTTATAATGTGAACTTTGTTTTTGTCTTTATGATGGTTTCGTGAACCTTATTCGTTTTTATAATGTCAACTATTTTTGTGTCTTTATGATGATTTTGTGAACCTTATTCGTTTTTATAATGTCAACTATTTTGGGGTCTCAAATTGTGCAAGAGCTCAAATTCGGTTGTGGTCAAAGAGGTTACAGTGTGGGTGGAAAAAAAAGAAAGAAAAAGAGTAATATAAATTATTGTGGTGGTGCATGGGGAGAACGGACACAAGTCGCTCAGAGTGCTTTTGCCAAAAATAGTCAACAATCCCATGGCTTATTATTATGATTAATCACCTCTTACAGAGGAGAATCCTGTTGTCTCTGTACAAATTCTTTTTTCTTCTTTATTTACTATCGTTTTTGGGGGGTTTTAAATTTTATTTCTTGTGATTTCTTTTCTCAGCATAGGGTAGCTGGTCCAGCATTTTCTCCACCTTCTTGACTTATTAGGTTTTTTTCAAAACACCCAACAACAAAAACAATCCCATGGCTTAAACTGCGTCCTTCTCAGGAAGGAAATCCTTTTTTTTTTAAACGGTACAGAAGGAATTTCGTTTTTTCAAAATTTTCAACAACAACAAAATAATAACTGAAATCAAAACAGCTTTTCTGTAAGCGAAAAAACGATTGCCGTTGTATAAGAGCCCCGATTATGCATCCAAATTGCTTTAAATTGATTAAAACTGCTCAGCTTCATGGGCGTTTTCCATTTCCTTTTTTTTTTTAAATTGCCAGGAAAAACCCTTGCAATCCCAATTTTTTGTTTAGGGAATATTTATATCTATTTTTATGTATTCTACTAGTATCCACAACATACACGATGATTTTGAATGATTTCTTTTGTTTTGACTATTTTAAAAAAAATCAAATCAATAGAAACAAAGAGCGAAAGCTCTTGTCTTCTATGTCCGATTTCTGCAAATAATGTGTCTTGAATGTCACACTTCAAATGGCCGTAAAGTCAAAAGTAGCAATGATAATTCAATCCCGTTTTCTGCGTATTTACTTGGAATCTTTGCACCGTCTTGCGAAATTAAAATCTCAATTTATATGGCAAAATTCCATTATGTCTTGTTTTTCCCGTGCACTGTCACAATTGTGATTTAGCACCACGAAAGGGACATTAAGTGTCAAAATGACCATTCTGAGATAACGGCACAGCTAGAAACTTCAGACAATTCTCTTTCAAATGATATTAGAACCATTCTTGTAACCTTTTCCGTTTATAAGCATTTAAAGTTGGTAGGGTGACTGTCTGCCATTTAAAAAAATCAATCTAAAAGTTTAGCCTAGCTGAAAAAAAATGCATCGACCTACTCATTTTAAAGCACTTTTTGGAGCATTTAGAGACCATAACGAGGGTTGTCCTTTATAAATATGAAAGATGAGATGTTAGAGAGCACGGAAATACCCATAACTCAAAATTGATAAAAATAAATTTTCGACTTTGCAAGCCTGTTGTGAGAAACTAGCCCAGCGACTAAATGTGATGCAGCACAGGAAAACCAGATCACTTTTGACTTATTCATATTTTCAGAAAGGCCAGAGACAACAGATTAACAGGCAAAAAACAGAATTCATCTATCTCTAATAGTTTATTTTGAAAAAAATTTCAATCAATCAAATCTCTCTTTCTTTCTCTCTCTTGTGGCTGGCCGACTTTAGCTGGGTATTCGCGTACTGCATCACAAATGTCCCTTTCGTGGTGCTGGGTCACAATTGTTGACAGGAAACCAGCATTGCACACTACGCTGAGTATTGTGCGTTATTTGCATGCACTGCATTATTTCTCGGGTGAAAGCCAGATGGTACTATCACTAGGAAGCAAAAGAAGGTTGACAACAGTACCTTGTGGCTTTCGCCTGGTGAATTAATGTTTGCATTGTCACATGGATCTCACTGTCGGAGGATGAGGGGGGAAACGGAGATGTTTGCTAGTTGCGTTATGTCTCGATACTTACCCCATATATCGGTGTTTGTGGTTTTCTGTGTTGATGTTATACTTTCCTGCTGTGTGGGTGTGTCGAGTGTGTACTCTAATCCAACTAGATTTTGATAGAGTTGCTTGTGTTTATGCTGTAATATCATCAGTCGTAATTCTTTAATTTTCCCCGTAACAAAAAAAATAAAAAATAAAATCATGTTGAAAAAAAAAAGTCTGCCGATTCAGATATTAAATAGTTTTCAAAGGGATGTATTATCAGCAATTTCTTTAGTTCATTTCAAGAATGTTAGTATCATTAGGGGAAAAGGAAGTAAAACAAATTTGTTTGTTTTTTAAACTTAAATGTCAATGTAAACAAAGGCACTGTAATGGGAATAAGACAGACAAGCGGCCATTTTCCCCTATATGAGTAGTGAGGACAGACAGAAACCCTGATTATGCCCCCCTTGAACCATGAACATCAGCAGTAATCTAAAGCTGGTTGTAACCGCTTCATAGATTTTCTGGCTGTATTCGCAGCTTCTTTACCTTTCTTTGTCTTCAGGAAAACAGAAAAGGGTCTGCCCAAGCACTCAAATTTGAATCTGGTATTTTTAAAAAACATGTCAACTCAAATTCCAGTCTTTGGATAGAGCGGCTGGGATCACGAACGATAACCCTATCAGCCCGGCTCGCTGTAGCTCTCCACTTGTCCGTCTTATTCCCATTACAGTGTCTTTGATATAAATCATTGAAAGGATTGTATGAAGTAAATTGTAGTTAGGGGTGTTTGCAAAAAGTGGTACAACATTGACTAGATTGTATTGTCATCAACTATTCACTGTATTGTCATCAACTATTCACCCCCATCATTTCTTTTTAGGTTTTTTTTTTGAAGGTAGCGATTCTGGGGTGGGTTTTTTTAAACTGCTTTTTATGCTCCCTGTTGTATAAGAATGAAAGTTCATCAGAATGGGAATGAGGGTCTGAGTATCTCTGAGTGTAGAGTGGTACAGTGGTAGCACGTTCGCTTCGTGTCAAGTAAACCCGAGTTCGAACCTGGGTACAGAGAATTTTTTCTCTCACTTTGCACTAAGCCTTGCGGTCTGAACATGGAGTCTTTCGGATGAGACGATAAACCGAGGTCCCGTGTGCTCATGCACTTAGCACACGTTAATCCCAGTGGCAATGAAAAAGTTGTCATTTGGTCAAAATTTACCCCCTCCCTTCCTTCCTCATCAGTCACACAAAAATCGCATGTAAATCCAGGTGGGAGCAACCCGAATTTCACAGAGACGCCTCTGTGACTATAATGCACCTAACTAACTAAACTAACTGTATGTGTGTGACAAGAATGCGTTATTACCTTGAAGGGCTTGTTTTGGTCTTGGTAATGTTTATGTGGCTTTTTTGTGTTCTGGAAGGGAAGAGATATAGATATGTACTGGTAAGGGTTTTGCATTTGAATCATGGCATATTATTTCCCCATAACATGTCCGTTCGTTGACTTTTAATTTACGGTAGTCTTATTCAGAGCCTAAATTAAGGCTCGGCTACACATCAACTAAAATCGTACGACTGTACGATACGATTCGATCACGTGGTCTGGAAGCGCGATTCACATTTGTTCTTCGAGACGTGATCGAATCGTATCGTATGATATTAGTTGACGTGTAGCCAAGCCTTTAGTCGCAATTGCTAGAGACGTTTTCAGTTACGATTCAGATTACACCTGTTACAATTTCCAGCCATGTTTTCCTGTTGACAGGGTGGGGAGGAACACAGCAGAAAGATCTACACAATTCCAAAGTTGATACTTGGTCATAATCATGACAATCATGCTTGGTCACAAATGTAAATTTTTTTAGGTCACAAAAAAGTATTGTTTCAAGTCTTTGCAGGGCTGCCAACCGTCCCTGCGTAGCCGTATTTGTCCCGGTTTTTTTCCGAAAAGCATGACATTTTCCGATTTTTCAATGACCGTCCCGGAAATTTGATAAAATCGT
The DNA here is from genome assembly GCA_017654935.2 of Phymorhynchus buccinoides. Taxonomy (NCBI): domain Eukaryota; kingdom Metazoa; phylum Mollusca; class Gastropoda; order Neogastropoda; family Raphitomidae; genus Phymorhynchus; species Phymorhynchus buccinoides. Next base: position 20,497,969 of record CM065686.1, on the reverse strand, counting down.
GGAAGCGTACAATGTTTCTGCCTGTCTGCCGCTTATGCGCCTTTTTTTTTTTATCATACGCTATCAACTTCTTTACAGAGAGTTATTCTGATTGGTTAAATCTTCAGTGAAATCAATTCTCATTGGCTGTTGTAGCCAAATTTTCATTGGGTGTTGTAGCCAGTTTAGTCAAGGTTGAAAAAATGCCGTTTAAACGGTCGTGTGAGATTCTTCTTCTAAGAAAGAAAACGTTTCAAAGCATTCCTGTTTATTTCGAGAGACATACACGGAGAAATGGCCTTTCATTGTATCAGGAAGAAAAGGCAAAACTTAAGCTTTTTGTGAAATTGCGTGTGATTTTTTTAATAGTCTGGTGGTAGGGATCAAGTTGTGGTGGGTACTGTACTTAATTTCTGATCATTACTAAAATGTCCCTGAAAATCTGTGTCCCTGATTTGAGAGTCGTTTGTCCCAGATTCACAAAATTTAGGGTTGGCAGCCCTGTCTTTGTAATATGGCGCAAGTCCACATTCTCTCACACGTTTTTGTGCATAAATCACCAAAAACATTATTACAAAAATCTTTAGTGCAAGCACACAAGATGGTCACAACTGTCAAAAACTAAACAAAAAAAGAAACGCAGTTTTTAAACTCATGACTTTGGATGTCAAAGTACTGGAAGGATGTAACCAAACTGGAAAATGCTCTCTATAGCTTCTTTGCTTTATGTGCATGTACGCATTGATAAATTGTTACATGGAATATTTCGATTAGATTTTTTAAAAATTAATTCAATTTGAAATATTTTCTTTTAAGAGTGTGTGCTTCATTATTTTATTATTTTGACAGTACACTTTTGCTGTTGTAGAAAAAAAAGGTTGTTGTGTGTAGGAAATCTTACAAACGAAAAGCATGACCAAAAAAAATCATAGCTTATTAATCTTAACCTTTACCGGACTTCTGGGGTTGCCCACGACCCCTTGACACACAAAACATGTTATATCTCTAAAACTATTTAAGCAATCTTCATGAAATTTCATGACTGTCAAAAACGTAAATGGCTTTAAGTGTGTTAAATTTCATTAATGTGTATAAAATATAAATGACGTAATATGACGCGTAATTTTGATATACCTGTCCGGATGACGGGGGGGGGTCTCCCACGACCCCTACTTTAAAGAGCACTGCAGTGCATTGAGTAGGGGTCCTGGGAGACCCCCGCCATCCGGACACCTCAGATGAGTAGGGGGTCGTGGAAGACCCCCGCCATCGTGTCCGTGTAGTCAAAAGCATGATCCGGTAAAGGTTAAATAAGATTGATATTGAAGACTAACCCTTTGGAAAATAGTACATTTTAACAGTTATGTTTTAGATGCATGTCAGTTGATGGGAGAGAGAGGCTATGAAAACGTTTAATTATGATCATTACTAACACAGCTGGCGAAGTGTGTGCATGCTTGTTGGTAAGCTCAGGTACTGGACATTAATAGTCAATGTTTAGAGTATTACTGTTATGAATGAATTCAAAACTGAAATGCTGGATTCTCATTGTTGTCATTTTGAGCTTGATTGTTGTTGTTGTGTGCACAATGTGTTGAATTTCTTCTTTTTTGCTTATTGGTATATATGCCCAGATCAGTTCATGAAGGCAGACGATCTACCTTGCATTTTTTTTAAACTGTTCAAAATGTAACTGATTTCATGGGGAAACTGTGCTAAAAACATGTATATGTAATATGTAAACAGTGAGAGTGATGTCTTATATTTGTTGTATTTTTTGGTGGTCAACTTGGTAGTTCGCACGCAGAAAGTGTGATATTAGTTTGGTCGAGTCACTCACTCAAGACTGTATTTTTTACATAAAGAAATTTTATGAAAAATGTATCTAACCCCTTCATTGCTAGAGGAAAACTGAGAAATTACCGATGTTGTTATAAAATTTAAAAGAGACCTGTCGGACTCAATCTGAGAACATGGTCTAGAGATATATCTTTCCTGTCTTGTTTAAACCACAAACCATTCTAGGGCTATGACATCAAAAGTTATGACATCATCTATGATATGAACAGGGCTCCTCAACAGAGCAGTGAAGAGGTTAAAAGAGCAAGGATGTAGTGTGATAATTATGCTGAACCGTACTTTTCGGCCTACAAGATGCTAAAGTGCATAAGGCACAGCCCCAATAAAGCTGCATTCGATTACGATTTGTTGTGGGGGGTGAATTGCTCAATGAAGAAAAACCTTTACAACCAACAAAATGGGTATTATCATTATGATAGCCGTCTTTAGTACACTGGCATGAAAATAGCTCCGCCGAAAATGTGTCATGATTGAAGGAATCTCCGTCGAAAAAATCATTTTCTCTGGCGATAATGCGTGTGCGATGTTATTCTCACACGGTGTGGTTTGTATTTGTTTGAGGGTTCGCTTGCGGTCGCTAGCAAAACTGGAGACAAGGCAGGCTGCGAAATTGCCGTAAAATGAGCACCTGCCCCCCCAGCGAAAAATTGGGCAGTTGGTTTGGGACGGTAAGTTGAGTTGTAGCATGCGTGTTCTTCGGTGCGCCCCCCTCCATCAACAAAAGTTCTGAGGATAGTGGAAAAACCGGGTGCAAGGATTTCTCAGCTATAACTTTTTTTTTGGGAACATCAGTTTTCATGCCTGTTAGTAGCAAATTGACACTTTTTAAAAAAGTTTGTGTTTTCTATTTGGGGTACAGACAAGACACTGTCAGCAGAGGGGTCAAAGCGCAGTGGAAAAACAATTTGCGTCTTAAAGGCCGAAAATTATGGTGCTGAAGTATGTCCAAAATGTCGAGTTTGGAGGACTTTTGCTTCAGGTAAATTCAAGAGGGTTTTTTTGTGAATAAAAGGAATGTGTTGGGGAGAGAAAACGAGACTGCCAGAGAAACTTAGCGAAAAAACATTGTACAAATCATGCCATGAAAACAGTTATTCAAATTTCCGTTTGAAAAGAATTGAACCTGATCCAATGAGCAATCTATTGCGGCTTAGACACTGAATGCGTCGTTAGAGATACGAGCTTTTTGGTGGAAGTTGGTGGGAAAAATTTGAGAGCTGACTCGAACCCCCCAAAAATCGAGATACAAGGATTTCGAATTTTGAATTTCACCGACGATATTAATTTAGACAGTAGAACACAAATCTGATAAAGTGTCCGATACAGACAGATTTTTAATCAGATTCGTGTACAAAACTAGTAGGTCTTCATCAGATTCATCTAGTCGGTTGTAATTCGTGAGAATGATTCTGCATGATGCCCCACCACATCACGTGTTTCACATGTTTTCCCTCTTATAAACATTTTAAAGAGCAGCCTCAATTTGAAGTTGGGGACATTTGTATGTGGGTCACAGCTACCCAGAAAAAACTCCAAGGGACTTGATCGTGGTGCGTCGGTGTCTCTAAAGCAAGCATAAACTATCGATTCCCACTGATGACCTGTGGAAATTATTGGAAGCATAATATTATGGAGAATAGATTACCCGTACATTTGGTTGGGTAGTAGAGAATAAGGGAATTTACCCCTGTTTTGATGCTTTTGTTATTTTTGATCTTTGAGAGGCAATGTATGTGTAGAAAACGTATCACCGTGCCCCACAAGAGATGACAGAATGTGTGGATGTGTTGGGTTATGGGTGTAGTTTAAATGCTAACATTAATTTATTTTGGTGAACCCATTTTACAAAACTAATGGGTATGTATGTATATCCAAAATGTATATGGAATAGTATATCAAAGATGGACCTTTTTTTCTCTGAAAGTAAATGGTGTGAAGCTTACTGGCAATCTTTGGTGAATGCATGAATTTTCTGTGTATTTGTCACAATCAATTGAACATGCTGCAGCGCTGAAGAGGCAATGCTCATCCGGAAACCAGGGTAAGGTGGATTTTAAATAAAGCGCTCACCTTGTAAAGCACAGTATCTGGAGTCGTTTCCTGGACGCAGTGTTTTAATTTTCTAGCTCGCATATACTCTTAGTCCAAGTCTTTCGGGTGAGAAAACACAGGTCCCGTGAGCTCATGCTTATTACTGGCAAGAAAGGCCATTATTTAATAGGAATTGTTCGGAAATAATTAAGGGGTCAATCGGTCAAACAGGGGAAGTCACTCTACCATCAGCTCTCATAGCCAATCGACCTGTGTGTTTGATCCTGCCTAATTCAATCGGTCAAACAGGGGAAGTCACTCTACCATCAGCTCTCATAGTCAATCATCGACCTGTGTTTCGACCTGTGTGTACAGACATACAGCACTTAGAACACTGTGCGTCATTCTAAAAATTTATATTTTTACGTCCCAGTTTGCATGTCTTATCAGTTTGGCCACCCCTAATTTTGTCTAAAAAAATGTTTGCAAGCCGCCGACTCGCATCCTGCGGTTTCAAGCTTCGACGCCATTGTTGCCATAGTGTTTGACCGAGTAATGGAGGTAAACAACTCTAATTTTCACGAAGTGCTCTCCCCTAGGTTTTTCCGAAAATCGTGTATTGGTCAAAATGTCTCCTCAGCATACGGACACAGGGGGGGGGGGGGGGGGGGGGGGGGGGGGGGGGGGTGCAGCAATGTGGAGAGCAGCACAGCCCAAATTTAACAGACTGCAGCATCCGTCCTCAAAACCCTTTGGCCGAGAGAGTGGGAATGTACCCTGGGCCATACAGCGGCGTTGCTTCCACGCTGCTCATCTCAAATCCCAATTCGCAGCCACACCCCAGCTTGTTCAGATTGCAGAATCCAAGACCAGCAGTTCAAGGGGAGCGAATCTAGAGTATGCCAGTCTGTCATTTCCAGCTACGAGTGCTGCTATTCTGATGGGGCTGCGCACATTTTTGCTTATAATAATATATAGGCTTAGTGGAGATGCCTTGCTCAGGGTACATCCCTGCTCTCTCAGCCAAAGGGGTATGAAGACAGCTGGCAATGGGGAAGGTCCTCAAAGGGGGGTGGGGATAAGCCCGCTATGTCCCAGGCCCGGTATGTCCCACTTCTGGTTGATCCCTTTGTATTCCAGACCCGATATGTCCCGAAAATCGGGCCTGGGTCACAACAGATCTGGGGCCCAACTGCAATTTTAAGGATTCCTTTAGGCCCAATAGGGGCCAGGAAATTGGTGTCATTGTTATTGTTCGTGTGTTATGGTTATGGTATTGATGGTGGTGGTCTGCGTGTCTGACGAGTGTGTGCGTGTGCGTGCATGCATTGCATGTGTGTGTGTGTGTGTGTGTGTTGGCGGTTAACTATTAATGCGCGCATGTGTGTGTGTGAGTGTCACACACACATGGCATATACACATGTACACATGCCTGAGACCTAATAGGCCTGGGACACAACGGGATGGGACCTATCGGTCCTGCAGACCTGTACTACTCTACTCTACCTGTACTCTACTCTTTTCAAGTAGTATTCTACTCAATTTGGACCTCTACTACTCTTCGAAATTGAAAACATTGCTCTAATTACTCATTTTCAGTGAACATTGTTTGATGGTTTAATGAAGAGGACTACTCATTTCACACCAAAACTACTCATTTCAGTTGTCCAGGCTGCTCAGGACTTGTGTAGGGGGTAAACTGGTCTGGGCCTGGGACACAACAGGCCTGGGATCTAATGGGCCTGGGACACAACAGGCCTGGGATCTAATGGGCCTGGGACACAACAGGCCTGGGATCTAATGGGCCTGGGACACAACAGGCCTGGGATCTAATGGGCCTGGGACACAACAGGCCTGGGATCTAATGGGCCTGGGACACAACAGGCCTGGGATCTAATGGGCCTGGGACACAATGGGTCTGGGATATAAAGGGGGCCGACCCCCTCAAAGATAACCAATCCCCATGGCCTCAGCATTAACAGCCAGTGCAAACGCCCTCCTCTTGTTCGAGAGTCTTTCACAAAAGACTAAACTGTACCAATGATTTTTTTTCCATTTCAATAGAAAATCATTTGTCGTACAGCTCTCCCTGTCCTGTTGGCCCCTACTACACGCTCATGTCAACCAGTGATAAAAGCCATTTGAGTAAAGGGCCAAAGTGGAGTTCATGCAACACAAACACGGATTGGGCAAAATATCAGTCATCGCACAATCATCTTTTGGTCTCGGCAAAATCCTTGCTTATATATTTACTTTTATAAAAAAAAAAGAAACCTGTCCATCTTACACAAAACAATTATCCTGAGCATAGAACACAAAATAACGGTTAACCCACATTAAAAAAATCGGTCCCCGTGCGCTTTTTTTGTCATGTTGAAAGTTGTACAGTAGATAACATAAAATGAAGATTGATCCACCCAAATTTCATAACAATCTTTGCAATAGCCATTCTTAACCCTTTCACCGCCAATGTTGCATTTTTGCACCACAATGATTTAACACCCATATAATTATGCCATTAAAAGGCATCAAATCAGGGTCTGTTATCCAAAGACCCTGTTCTCTTAATTTTGGGAGGTAAGGATAGGCCTTACTTTAAATATGTCACAGAGGAATCCCCAATATTACAGACAGATTTTTTTCTCTACCCAGGTAAGTTTAATGGAATTGTTTTGCTGAAAAATGGTTGGCGGCGAAAGGGTTAATATTCCCCAAACCCTCTCCTCCTTTAACCCCTTGACTGCCACCAACGTATCATGTACTGACTTGCCGACATCACTGATGACGTCATCAGATGAAGAGGAATAACTCTGATATGCTGGTTTTCGCTCTAAAACAGCCAAGAGAGTAATATCCCCAGACCGTTTTGCCACATTGGCTCTATCAGTAGTCTTTTTCATGGCATGATCTGCCCAATCATTTTGTCTTTAACTTTCTCTGGCAGTCAAGGGGTTAAAAAAAAAGTGAGAAAATAACACATAAAAATGAACAAAGACTACTCGCAGATAGGACTCACAAGATTTTATTTTGAATGTACACAATTTGGTTTTCAAACAATGTAAAGTTCCACAACCAACAGTCAACACAAATGAACCCCATGTGGATAGAAAAAACCCACCCACCTTAGAATAGGATTGTTGTTTATATTACAGTATTAATATTTGCTATCGTTTCATATTGCACTCGCATCATCAACTGTATCATGTGCCATGGAGGAGAAAACGGACACTCTTGGACCTAAAGACACTAAAGTGAATACATCAATATGGTTTGAAAGTGATTTTCCTTCTCTCGTGAATTAAAAGGGTGTGACTGAAACGGTGCGTACTGTATGGTCACAGCGTCATTATCTAATGTCAGACAACGGATACTACAAGATTTGTGAATGAATGGAAATCCGTTTAACATCCTCCGGTCTGAAACAGACACATATGGGACATTAGTAGATATAAAGATGGTGGGAACGATCCTGGAGGCAATGCCCGGAGGCAGTGCAACTCCAGGAAAGTCCCGAATTTATTACAAGATTCGTGAATGAATGAATGAATGAATGAAAAATGGTGTTTTACGTCCTCTCGGTCATAGACACATATGGGACATTTGTAAATACAAAGATGGTGGGAACATTACTGGGAACAATGCCCAGAGGTAGTGCCACACCAGTAAAGTTCTGATTTTTTTTAAAAATACAGATATGTGTAGCGGTAACCACGCCTCGGTAAAACCTCATCGGCTATGGTACCACTACAGTATGCTTTTTCCAATCAAATTACAAGATTCGTGTGAACCCAAACATTACCATATAAACCAAGGGAAGGCTTTTCTGGTTGTGCAAACAATTAGTTCTGTTACGGAGCTCCATGGAGCCGGCTGACGCCCTCTACTTTTTATTTTATTTTAAAGGACATCCACTAATATTTGCAGTTTTCAAACGAACTAACACAGTTTGAACATCTTCATAAATATGTAAAATAAGACAACAATCCAGGGGCAATAATGTGCACATTGTCATTATTTCCTTTGTTTCTCGTTCGCTCTCTCTCTCTCTCTCTCTCTCTCTCTAGTTGAAAGAAATTCTACACACACACACACACACAGTTTCTAAGTTCCATGTCTTTTACATTCACAAACACAAACAAGTCCAGACGCACATTTCTAGCCAAGATCTACCCATTATAAACAAGTCATATTTGATTCCTATTAATCTGAATGATTTCGGAGAACAAAAACCTAAGCCTTATTTCCATTACAGTAGGAACTGTATTATTGTATCACAACAATGCACAACTGAGAATATTTACATACGAAGGAAGGACTGCGTGAGACTTTAACCCTTTCACCGCCAATGTTGCATTTACGCACCACAATGGTTTACCCATGTCACTAAAAGGCATCAAATCAGAGCCTGTTATCCAAAGACCCTACTTTCTATTTTTTTGGGGAGTAAGGATAGGCCTTATGTTAAATGTCACAGAGGAATTCCCAATATTACAGATTTTATTTCTCTTCTCAGTTAAGTTTAATGGTATTTTTTGGCTGAAAAATGGCTGGCGGTGAAAGGGTTAAAAAAATCCAAACAAAAATATGGTTCTTACACAAGAATTCCATGAAATATCCTCTTATAGAATGCACACAAAAAATCCAACAATCAACATTAATATTTTCCATATGCTTGCCTTAAACACCCCACCACCTTCACCAATCAACAACATAATAAACAACAATCATCTTTTAGTGCCCTGGTAATTGTGTCCATGCCTTCGACTCTCTAATATGCAAACCCTCCTTTCGAATGCTGGTGTTTTATAAACGATTCTTGAACATTTCCAGTGTACATACAACAGCTAGGCTGAACAGTGGTGTCACGTATTGCTGCAGAGAACAGGGAAAAGCACTTGTGTCAGAAAGAGTATAGCTGCATATATATAGGAGGGTTCAGTCATATCATCGGACAAGTGGTAAGGCTTTCATCGGATGGATTGATGGAGGATCAAGGGTGAACAGAGATTCAGCACTTCAAATACACAGTGTTGAGACAGAAGCCTATATGTACAGCACAGTGTTTCCCACTGGGAAAAAGCTTTTTTTCAAATGCCCCAAATGGCCCTTTGGCCCAGAAGGCGTTAAATCTCTATTTTTCTCTCTTCTCTCCCCCCCATAAGCCTAAATACTGGGAGTCAAGATACCCCTGTTCCCAAATCTGGGGGTCATTTAACAATTTTTAAGGGTCAAATCATAACGGATCAGCTTTCTAAAAAAACTTATTAAAAACTATATAAAAGAAACACAACATTACATACCTGCAACGATGATGTCAAAACATTAAAAAAAAAAAACATCCGAAAAACTTTCTTCCGAGTTCTTTTTGGCTTCTTCATCGATAATCTGGTCAGATTCATCGTCGATCTGAGAACGGACTTCAGTGCTTTTCAACCACATTTGAGGCGCCATAGTTGTGAACGCGCTCGCAAACAGAAAAGAGTTTGGAAAGGGAAGCAACTCTAATAAATTATGTCTGCGGAAGTAACTGTTGTAAAAATCGTCTGCTATGCTGACCCCTAGCGATCGAAGTTGTGAGGACAGCGAAAACGTGTCAGGGCAAGAAAGAAACGTGCGCGTCACAATGACGCACAGAGCTGAAAAATCTGCATCATTTTTGTGCGTAAATAACGCGCTAAAGTGCGTTATGATAAACACTGCAGCATGACGTTGACAGTCTGAAAGCAGATTTGACAATGTTGCTTTCACTACAGAATTCATGTCTTGTGTTTAATCAGAAGTATGGTTCTACGCTCAATGGTACAGTAGATAATCTGTAATCACTGCAACTTTAATGTAGCTTTTTTCATTTCATTTGATGACAGCCTTGCTCACAGTATATGGCCATATTACGTGGAACCCAATTCAAAGCTTTTGTTCTATTTACGGCATTGGCAAGCATTTAGCATGAAGCACTGTTGCAGGTATTGAACTCTACTGTAGCCTGCAATGTGTGAAAGATAGCTTTTTTCTCTTGTTTTTTTTTAAATAGAAAAGTGCAGTGGTCTACAATAATCAGTCCCAAATGGTTCGTGTCTGCTGGGAATTTCATGTTGCTAATATATACATGTTTCAGGCATTTACTATTTAGAAACAATATTAAAGCACTTTCATGCCTTAAAGTTATTTAATTTTCCCATTTTTGATGGGATCTCAACCATTCCTTCTCAGCTTCTATACCAAAGTAGGTATTGTTTTTTCCCCACCTTCATACTTTCAGAAACCACATTGAAGTACTGTATGATTTCACCAGTCCTTGCTATGGCAGTTTTCAACCCTCGTACCACTTCAACCAAATACCAGACCACACTGAAGCACAGCAATGCCTTAATATGGCAGCTTCCAACCCTTCCAGCCTTTTGAGGAAAGCCCCCAAACTGTTCACATTCTCAAACGTTTCAGACCTCCAGCCAGTCCCCAAACTGTTCACATTCTCAAACGTTTCAGACCTCCAGCCAGTCCCCAAACTGTTCACATTCTCAAACGTTTCAGACCTCCAGCCAGTCCCCAAACTGTTCACATTCTCAAATGTTTCAGACCTCCAGCCAGTTAGCTATGTGCATACATTTAGTTCACAATTTGTGGCCATTCCCAGCCGCGACATCTAGTCCATTTCAGCAACACACCAACTTTAATTTTCACATTCTCTCAAGACTTTCAGACTTCCCACCAGTTCGTAGTACACGTTCACATTCTGTGGCTGGTTCTAGCAGCACCCACCCAGTCCCATTCTAGCAACGCCCACCAAACATTTCACATTCTCGAGCATTTCAGACCTCCAGCCAGTTAGCTATGCATGTATATATGTTTATGTTCACCTTTTGTGTCCATTTCCAGCCGCGATTCAGAAACACAGCAACCTTTTCACATTCTCTCAAGCATTTCAGACCTCCAGCCAGTTCGTAGTACACGCTCATGTTCTGTGGCTGGCCCCAGCTGCACCCACCCAGTCCCATTCCAGCAACGACCACCAACCTTTTCACATTCTCTCAAGCGTTTCAGACCTCTCCAGCCAGCTAGCCACGTTCACGTTTTGTGGCCAGTTCCGCTGGCAGCATCCACCCCATTGACCTGCACCATCATGGAGCCCACGATCAGAGGCTTCTTCACCTCCACCACGTGCGACTTGCTCTGCCACGCCGCTGCTGCCTCCTCCTCGTCCTCCTCGGGGGACCGGCTCCCTTCCCGGGCCCCCAGGCTGGAGCAACGCTGCGGGGGGCTGGGCCTGGGCCCGCGGCGGGGTGGGACGGACTTGGTGCGTACGATGGTGTTGGTGGCGCCGCCCTGCTGGGAGTCCAGGCTGGTGGTGGAGCCCGTGCTCTCGCTTTCACTCAGGTCCCCTTCGTCGATGGGATCTTGGCTGAGGAACAAAATATACTACATCAATTCATTTGAATGTATTAATAAATATACAGAGGTTCCGCTAGGTTTTATTTTGATCCGTCCCGGTGACGGACGAGGTCAAACATTTTCCATCCTGGGACCATTTTCATCCGTCCCCACTGAATTGTGTTGCCACGGATCAGAGCAGAAGCTCTGGTTTGCGTGTAAATGCACCCGTGAGACACGCACTGAGGGACAACGGAGCAAAACGGTACACGTACTCCACAGCATTAAAACTAAAGTCAGATTAACAATTACAACAAACGTACAAGACTGACCGTGACACATGTCTATTTGCGAACAAGCTGTAGAGAAGAAAAACTTGTTTGGCTTTTCAGGCGGAAGTGGGTTTTGCTAAACATTGCGAGCATGCGATGTGTATGGTGCACACTTCTGCGTCGCATAGCATTCGCGTCAGATTGGCCTGTGAGATTAGCCGATCAAAACCAACTGATTATATGATTCATTTTGATAATCCAGCATAATGCATTGGTGTATTTGAGACCTTTTGCTTAAAAAAACCGTTCCTTTGTAGCCGTACGCATTTAGACTTGGCCCTGTTCGCATTTAAGCCCTGCCGTTCGCAAATAGACGCAAGCACCCAAGTCACTTTAGACACGCTAAAAACGTGCTGAAAACGAACAGCAGACGACACGTTGTGGGTTAAACCAATGGGGGGAAAGGCTTCTGGGGTCATTCCACCAATCATACAAGCTCTTAGCTGAGCAGTAGAGGAGCTGATCTGGGGCACTAGCCTAGATCGTACCTACCCTACTTCCTGGCTGAAATGCCCTCTCCCACTCTTCCCTGATTTTGTCCATCCTGGTGACGGATCCAGATTGTTCCCGTCAAGTACCGAGAATTTTCGGTTAACGGAACCTCTGACATAACCCCCCCCCCCCTCCCCCTCTCCCCACACACCTTTTAAACTGAGCCACAGAAATATTACATTTAATCCAATTGCGAGTTTAAAAATATTGAAAACAAGAGGCAAAGCCTTCAAGGCTCACTCGCAGTTGGTTTCTTTGCTTTGGAGATAGATCTAGGTAAATGCCAGAACAAGACCTAAGTGCCAAATCGTTAACTTTCACATGAACTCCATACCAAAATGTTGCTGGACTCCTCAGTTTGATGTGACATATCACCCTACAATATTTAAAGCGATTCCATGCAGCGGCTCATGTGATAGACACAAATTCAAGGTCAAAGGTCAAGGTGATCATGGTCACCGAGGTCGACAACACTTCACATTCCATATTTTATCTTTAAGCTAGTCTACCATCTTGCCAAATTTGGGGACTGTATCTGCCAGGATATATAAATGATATGGCCCAAACAAATAACCGACGATGTTCAAGGTCAAAGGTTAAGGTTAAGGTCAAGAGAGTAAAAGTCACCATAGATACTATATCACCTTAGGCTAATGCACCACCATGCCAAATTAGGGGACTTTAACTGCGAAACTGTGAAAGATTTGGCCAAGACATAAATTAAACAATAAAGGTCAAAGGTCAAGGTCATAGGTTAATTTTAATATGCAAATCATCTTTCTTGAAAGCTGGCATAAACATCTATGTGCATGCAAAGTTTGAACAATGTTCACCTTGTAGTTCCCGAGAAAAAGCCAACGTTAAAGTTACCACAGACTGACACGCACACACACACATACACATACAGACGGACACCCGGAAAACCAAATAAGCATGAAAACATAGACTCACATTGTGTCATTAAGACGAGTGAGCCAATAAAACTAGCGACATAAATTCATATAAAGTCAAAAACTATAGTTACGCTTCACAAGTCCCCCACCCCACCCCACCCCATACTCCCTAGCAGCCACTCTCTCTCCTGGTGAGAGCAGCCCAAATTTTAATTTCACAGACTCGTGTCTCGTTGACTAAAAAAAATACAAATACACTTTCACACATGTTTAACTAATTCGCAACTGTAGTCCGCAGCACACATCTCGATGCCTACCTGTTGGTGGTGATCTGGGCATGCACAGGGGGGATGAAGGTGGTGAACATGCCGTCAGGCCCCACCCTCTGGTGCTGCAGGTGGGGTCGGTGGACCCCCCTCGCCTTCCCCCCAGGCGGGGGGGGCCCTTTGCACAGCTTGCTCAGATTCTGCGGCTTGTGGGGGGTGGGGGGCTTGGGCGTGGAGGACAGAGGGCCAGAGCTGGTGGTAGGGGAGGAGGGCCCGTGGGACTTGTACACCATCACTCCCCCTCCTCCTCCTCCTGCTTTCTTTACTGGGGACCTCTCCCCGCCGCTCTGTCGCTGCAGGACAGGAACCTTGCTGTTCTCCGCTCCGGGGGACTGCGGGGACAGAGGCCCCACCCCGTACGGGTACCTGGCACTGCTTTTGCGGGGAGGCGGCGGGGGTGGAACCCTCCTCTCCGCATCCTCGTCATCATCAGGACTGTTTGCCCCCTGTGGATCGCTCGATTTCTCCAGCGATGACTTCCTCACAGAGGACGAAGGGCCTTGGTACTGGATGGATGATGCTGGCTTGGTGCGAGTAAAGCCTGCCGATGTCGTCGCCGCTGACATGGTGATTGTAGGGGACATTTCCACAAAGGCTTTGTCCCCGTCCGACTGCTCGCTGGAACGTGCCGGCTCCATGGAATTGAAGAAGGCTGACCTGGCGTTGCTTTTGACGCCGGCCATGTTGTCCGTTTCTTTCCCCCTGTCGCTGGATATTATCTGGCTCGTCACGGTCACTGTGTGCATCATGGGGTTTTGCGGGGTGGGGGAAACAGCATCACCGTGTCTGTACTCGTTGGAGCTTGCGAACATCAGTCTTGACGGTTTTGCCGGGATTATCGGGGGCTCTGACGACTTCCGGTTCTCTGACGAATCGGTGGTTTTCTTCGAGTCCTTTCCACTGCAGGGCAGGGCATCGTCAGTCTGGTTGGTGGTGGAGGTGGGGGGTTCCGTGGGTCGCAGGGCTTTGGTGGCGGTCTGCAGAGTCTTGGTGAACTTGAGCGACTCCTGCTGGGTCACAATCTTCTTTTTGCGTTCCCTGGAAGCATCGGCCGCCTGAAATACAGAATTGTTTTTTAGTCACATTTAGACTTACTAAGAATGGAGATTCTCCTAAAAGTTAGAAAATAACGCCCAAAAAATGTGTTGCATTTTTGTTAGGTTTTCTTGTTTATACTACATTGTACTTCTAGGTCACTGTCTAACTAAGGTAATCATTCCTTTCTGTTTGACTTTATTATTTAATTAGTAGTGGTCAAATACTATGCCAAATTGCAAGTTACATTAACTGGCAACTATATAGAGGAGGTTTGCAAAACTGTTCAAGTACCATATTTTTCTGACTACAGTGGAACCTCCCTTATAAGACCTTCAAAAATCATCCAAAATGAGGTCTTATAAAGGAGGGGTCTTACAATACTTGCAAAGAAGGGCAATGTCTCAGGGAAGTAGGTCTTATGTGGGAGGGAGTCTTATAAGGGAGGTTCCACTGTATAAGGTGTTCCTTACTATAAGGAGCACCCCCAAAATGTTACACAAAATTCAGATTTTGTTATTACATTTTCGTACTATATCAGTGGTCGCATTACAAGCCACAGGGGTCTCCCTCTGGGGGGAAAAGTACAGTGGAGAAGACCTTCAAAAAACATCCAAAATGAGGTCAGAAAGTTTTGTTTTACGTCCTCTCGACCGAAGTCATACGAGACATTTCTGTAACTTTTAGATTTTTAAAATTAGGTATTATACGGGTGGGGTCTTATAAGGGAGGCAATTCAATACTTACAAAGAAGGGCAATGTCTCGGAGAAGTAGGTCTTATATGGGAGAGAGTCTTAATAATGGGAGGTCTTATATATAAAGGAGGTTCCACTGTATTGCCTTATACTCTGAAAAACACAGTATATATCTGACCGAGCACAATGAAAGGGACATTAAGTATCAAAATGACAATTCTGCGAAAATGGTACAGTTAGAAACTTCAGACAATTCTCTTTCAAACGATATAAGAACCATTCTTATAACTTTTCCCGTTTTACAGTTATGAGCATTTAAAGTCGGTAGGGTGACTGTCGGCCATTTTGAGAAATCAGTCTAAAGCTTAGCCTAGCAGAAGAAAATGCATCAACCTACTCATCTTAAACACTTTCTTTTTGGAGTATTTAGAGACCATAACAAAGATTATCCTTTATAAATATGAAAGATATGTTAGAGAGCATGACAATGCACAAAACTCTAAATTGATCCAAAAATTAGATTTTCGACTTGGCAAGCCTGTTGTGAGAAACTAGCCCAGTTTCAACGCTAGCCATTCCTCGGCCAACATTTACCATTAAACTTACCCAGGTAGAGAACAGATTTTGTCTGCAACATTGGGGATTCCTCTATGACATGCATAAAATAGGGCCTGTCCTTACCTCCCAAAATTAAGAACATAAGGTAATTGGTCAGCAGACCCTCATTTGATGCCTTTTAGTGACATGGGTGTTAAATCATTGTGGTGCCAAGAGGCGACAGTGGCAATGAAAGGGTTAATGTCCCTTTCGTGGCTCTGGGTCACATTATTATATATATATATATATATAATTAGTGTTGGGGGGTCAGCATCCAAGCTGTGTGTGAATCCTTCCTCATCTCCCTGACCTCCAAGCTGTGCAGGCGTGTCTCGTGGTCGGGCACCATGGCCCTGATGTTCTCCAGGATGGCCATCTTCTCCTCCTCCCCCACCTCCTTGCTATCCAGGGCCAGGGGGGGCACCTGCAGGGGGCGAGAGTCCTGCACTGTCGCCAGCCTGCAATGCCGAACATTATCTTTAAAACTTAAAAAAAAAAAAACATTGGTAAAGGTAAAGATGTGCCACCACCCCTGCATTTCTCGGTTAATTCTATTTTTCCGTTTTTGCCTTTCTTACCACCATACATAAAGCTGTATTTTAGGAACAGTTTCAGCTAATTATCTT
Organism: Phymorhynchus buccinoides; assembly: GCA_017654935.2. Classification (NCBI taxonomy): domain Eukaryota; kingdom Metazoa; phylum Mollusca; class Gastropoda; order Neogastropoda; family Raphitomidae; genus Phymorhynchus; species Phymorhynchus buccinoides. The sequence goes on along the minus strand of CM065686.1, from coordinate 20,481,734 downwards.
TTTGGAATACTAACCCTAACCCTAATCCTAGCCCTAAACCTAACCCTACCCTCCACTATGTACTGCAGTACACCGCGATTTGTCACAGTTGTGGTTTGTTGCGTTTTTCCGTCTTATAGGGTGGGGGGTAGGGTTAGGGTTAGGGCTAGGGTTAGGGTTAGGATTCCAAAAAGATAATTTGGTGAAAATGTTCCTAAAATACAGCTTTATGTATGGTAAGAAAGGCAAAAATGGAAAAATACAATTAACCAAGAAATGTAGGGGAGGTCAGCAGACCCTCTTGACCTTTACCAAAACAACATTTAACTTAGGGGTTCCAGTTCCTGCAGATTCAGCATCATGCCGAGCTTCCGCTGAACGGGTCTTGGCTGGCTGGGTCACAGTAGATTTGGGTTGTTTTTTATTTGTTTTAGTTCTGTGTGCGACCTTCGGACCTCGACCAAACAGTATCAAAAAATCAAATTGTTGATTGTGGATACTAAATGGAAGAAGTCACACTTCAAACATGCACTTAGCACATGTTAACTCATTCAAGTCGTTCCGGCCATATATGTCCGGAATTAATAGATAACTGTCAATTTGATGCACTTGCTTCAACGGAAGTAAATCTGTGTGCACACCATACCTTGGTCACTTCTAAACTCGCATCGTTCCCTTAGACCACATGTTTGTTGTGGGGAAACCAATCGTAGAGAGTTTTTCTACCACTTCCTTATGTCTAAACCTGATGTAAAAGCCAGTAATCTTCTTTCATTTCTCTTTTTGTTTATGTATGATTTGTTTGTATGTATGGCTGGAGTGATTTGTGAGGGTTTCTTAATAATTCAAAATCGCTGCGATGCGAACGAGTTAAACCCCTGAGTGGCAACGAAAAAGTTGTCATTTGGTCAAAATTTACTTAACCCCTCCCCCCTTTTCCTTCCTCATCAGTCACACAAGAAATCACATGCCCCCCCCCCCCCCCCCCCCCCAAATAAAAGGAGGCGCGCCTCTGGCTGCGACGCGCTCTCCAGGTAGGAGCTTCTTCTTTCTTTTTCTTCTGCGTTCCCAGGCCATATGGCCATAATGGATAAGGTATGTATATGTGTCCGGTTTTCAGTTTTTACTGGTCTCCCCGCTAGCGTACAGCCGACACATTTGATTTTGGAGGAGCTCAAGGGAGAAAAGTTATTTGGAAGAATTTGTTCTTAAGGCAGGAGAATGGGCCAATAAGTCAAAAAGATAGTAGATGATAGAAAGCAAAGGGAAAAGGCAGAGTCAAAGAGTGTGGCAGATTATTTAGAGGAAGTTACAAGCACAGGACTTCCAGAAGGTGGGGGAACTATTTTTTTTACAAAAGAGCCCCCTGGTATCCCCACGGGGAGACTCGTGGATGGAGCGGGGGTCGTCCAGCTCCCCGTATGGAGGCACGAGGCATCCACCCACTGCCCCCAGGTGGGAGCAACCCGAATTTCACAGACGCCTCTGTGACTATAAAGTACCTATAATACCTAATACCAAGCTGTCACTAATCACATCTTTATTGCTTTTTTTCTTCTTCCAAGACTGGGAAACTTGTTGGTGATCAGCTATGTTAGTAATCAGTAGAAGAAAAGACATGATTTATTGCACATAAAAACCACACGGCACTACAAATGACAACCAGACACGATGTTTACGAACGAAATAGGATTTTACGCCCTCTGCGGTCTTTCGACCATGTGGGGCATTTTTAAATACAAAGATGGTGGGAACACTACTGGAGGCAATGCTCAGAGGCAGTGCAACACCAGTAAAGTCCCGATTTTGTTAACAATACAGATATGTGTTTACCACATTTATCGGACTTATATAAGGCACAACTTGTCAAAAGGTGAACCCCCCCCCAAAAAAAAAGGCTAAACCCTCAAGCAGTAAGCACACTAACCTCTTCAGCGTGTAGAGAGTACTGGTGAGCTTCTTGCATCGCTTCAGGGAGGCTTCTATGTGTTGCGGCTCTTCTTTGACGAACCTGACCACAGTGATACAACTCTTTATTTATTCAAACGTCAGCGATACAACTCTTCATTTACTCAAACATCAGTCTCACAATCACAGATATCTTAATTACAAGTCTAGCTACACAAGCAAAGACTGGCATCTCTTCTTCAAACGTGGAAATCAAACATATCTAATAAAGGAGTATATATAACAGGGTCGGACTCTCTCTTTATTATTTTTCAAATAATCTTTAAAAACTAGAAACAAAATTATGAAAACAGGGGGGGAAAAGGTGGAAATTTGGTGAACTAGATACTTACAGCTGATGATAAAATAGATGTAATGGGGTGGTAAAGGTAAGGTTATGGATAAGGAGGGTGGAGATAAGGTAAGGGTGAAGATAGCACACACACCATGCAGGCCAGAAACATATAGAGGAGCCCAGACAGTTGTTTGTACTTTTGTTTATTTAACCCTTTCACCGCCAGCCATACTTCAGTCAAAAATGTCCATTACATTTACCTGGGTATAGAACAAACTCCATCTGCAGTATTGGGGATTATTCTGTGACATACATAAAATAAGGTCTATCCTTACTTCCCCAAACTAAGACAATAGGGTATTTGGATAATAGACCCCAATTTGATGCCTTTTAGTGACATAGGTGTTAAATCACTGTGGTGCTAAAATGCGACTTTGGAGGTGAAAGGGTTAAAGGAATAGGAAAGACAACTAGGAAAGACAGTGCAGCAATAACATCCTGCATAGATAACAAGTAATTCACTTGAAAAGAAATACAGTAACTGCATTCTACACCGAGGAGACAATAAATAAAAAGTCCTTATGGTGCATGCATGCATGTGTATATGAGTGTAAAACATGTGAATAAAGAATATGAAAAGTTTGGCAGCAATGTTTGTGTGGACATACATCTTCTTTCGATCAGTGTAAACATGACTTGAATTCTAAACAGTCACTCACTTTTCTTCTTTGACCACTATCTCCATCTCTCCCGCCATCACCTTCCTCATGCTCTCATTCACCTTGGGATACCGGGCTGCAAGAAATAAAACAACAATACACACCCGGTTATTCATTACTGTTACTATTGCCATAAGTTGACATTTAGTGTGCTTGTGTGCTATTTGTAAAAAAAAAAGTGTTCAATAAAATTTAAAAAAATCTACGTTAAGGCAGGACCAGTGCTCTTCTTGCTGTTCATCAACAAAGTGCTGGCCCTTAATTTTCTTGTGCAAGATTTATCGACGTTATCTCAGGGGGGGGATGGGGAGAGAGAGGAGGGGGTGGTGGCTCAGCCTGCAGCCTGAATGGGGCTTCTCACCGACACGAAAGGGCAATCATTTTAGGCCCGAACTGCTCATGCCACCAAGCGGCGAGTCAGGGGCAGATACTTTTCTGTGGCTATATGCTACTACTTCATGACAGGCAATCAAGGGCGATAATCTTAAGTAGGTGGCGTTCGCATCTCAGGCACGAGACAGGGGCAGAGAATGTTCAATACAAAGCCTCATCATTCAGGCAATTTGATGCAGGTTCAGACTAAGAAAGGGTTCTGCATGCCTGTAGAAAATCATCTCCCATAATAATTATACTTTTGAAGTGAATTGTAGATAAGGAGCCGTGTCACCAACATGCACTCATGTTATTCGTTTGAATTGTTGATGAAATAGACAATATGTGACAGTGCATGGGAAAAACAGACATAATGGAAGTTTGGCATAAAATGAGTTATTAACATGGTGGAGCAACGATTCCTTGTAAATACACAGAAAACCGAATTGAGTTATCTTGTCTAGTTTTTATTTTATAATTATTTGAAGTTTGGCATTCGAAATAGATCATTTGCAGAAATCGGGCATAGAAGATATAATTTTGCCTCTTTGTTTCTATTGACTTGATTCAGAAAACGATCAAATAAACAAAGAAATCATTCAAAATTGTCTTTCATGTTGTGGACACTGGTAGAATACACAAAAATACACCTAAATAAGCCTTAAATAGAAAATTGATATTTTGTGGGTTGTTGATTATTTTTGGCTTTTGCTCAAAACGTTCTGAGCGACTTCTGTAGGTTTTTCCCATGCACCATCACATATCATTATTATATCATGCTGCTCCTCCTCTTCACTGAGTCTTTGCCTAACTACATACCTTTGAGGTCTGCCAGGGACTTGGTGATGCTGCTGAGCTCCAGGGCCAGTCCCTCCACATCAGAGATGTTGATGCGGCACTTGCGGGCCAGGACATCCTGCTTCAGCTCCTCCACACTGCTCTCCAGGTCACTGCAAGAACCACATGCAAAATAGTATACAGTACGTGGAACCTCCCTTTCAAGACCTTGAAAAATCATCCAAAATAATGTGGGAGGGAGTTGTATAAGGGAAGTAATTTTAATATTTACAAAGAAGGGCAATGTCTCGGAGAAGTAGGTCTTAAAGACCTCCCACGTCACGTGTCACATTCACTCTTATGCTAGGAAGATTTCTTAAGATTCCTTACTAGCTATTAGAGGGCAAACACATGAAAACCGTGATTTTGACACGTGACGTGCATAACTGTTCGTCATCCATATTGGAAAAATCGCGAAAATGCCGAAGGGCTTTAACCTTTCTTTAACCGCCAGCCAAAATTGTCCATTCAAATTTACCTGAGTAGAGAACAAAATACATCTGCAGTATTGGGGATTCTCCTGTGACATATATAAAATAAGGTCTATCCTTACTTCCCAAAACTAAGACAATATGTGACCCGATTTCACGAACCGGGTCTTAACTCGCAAGCAGCGATTGTGGTAGAGGCCCAAAAAAGGTTCAGTGGGTCAAAAGTATGGATTTTGAGTTTTCACTTGAAATGGATTCTGCCACCATTAAACTTCAACTTCATGCATTGGACTAAGTGAAATTCAAATTGTAAATGCATTAAAACACATTTTAAATGATATACCCCATGGCAATTATCCTATTTTAATCGCCTGTAAAGACTAAATTTTTGATTGAAAACTGTAAACTGAAACCCTGATCGGGCCCCATCATGTTATATATCTCTGGAAAGCTTGTGACCTTAACCTGCTTCTGCTCGCGTGCTCGTTTTGAAATCCAACCAATCAGAAGCATGGTATTGCAAAACTTAGGCGTAAACACAGAGTGAGAGAGTTGAAAACTTTGACCAATGAGAGGTTAGGATAGACTCTGTCTCTAGTTACTGAAAGGCAACGCGCAACGGGATTGGTCGAGAGGGAGACAACTTGCTGCTTGCAGTTTCGAAGCAACATGGATATGATGCAGACGATCTCTTTCGAAAGATTGACTTTTTTGCTCAATTCTCGGTCATTTACAACCCTACCAGTCGCAGATCAAGGAGAACTTGGAGCATTGTTAATAAAATATTTCAACTCAACCGATTCCGACGATGAAAACGAAACTGACCGTGACGATGACTGCCTCAAAACTGTAAAACCTGCTTCGACTCCGACTGCTACACTAGTCAGTGACTAGTGCTAGGCCTAGGATGGGTAAAAAATCTTTGCACCCCGTTTTCTCAAAACTGCCATCTGCTGGGTTACCCTCTTTAACACCCTATAACTTCCTCATTTTTTGTAGTAGAGCAATAAATCATATATCAAAAGAAAGGTAAATGTTTGCAGATTATGTAAATGCTAATATATTAAAATCTGCCATTTTCACCTTAAGACCCACTTTGTGGTGATGGGTCACATATGGTATTTGGATAATAGACCCCAATTTGATGCCTTTTAGTGACATAGGTGTTAAATCACTGTGGTGCTAAAATGCGACTTTGGCGGTGAAAGGGTTAAGGGGGAGGGAGTCTTATAATGGGGGGGGGGGGGGGGGGGCTTATAAGGGAGGTTCCACTATACCATAAGTTGCAGATTATTTAAGCTACTGCAAAGAACACCTTTTGCAAGAGTGAACCTGAATGCCCTTGGTGGGTGGGGGAAGATGGTTGAGTACTGACCAAACAAGGGCATAACTCTCGCCAATAACCCTATTTGAGGCCACTTAATGGCTGCCTTTTTGCAAGAGTGAATGCTCTTTTGGATACTGATCAACAAGGGCTTAACTCTTGCCGTCAAGGGCGTAAATAACCCTAGTTGCAGTGGCCAATAGCTGTATAGGCCACTTAGTTTTTCCCTCCGTCCACATGGAACAATATATAAGGGCAAGCAACCCGGCCTGCCACGAGTGAGTTACATAAGGCATCCCCAAAGGGAATAAAATCTTCCATGATTTATGCATTGAAGAAGCTCATGTCAGCCCATGTCTTTATTGTTAGTGGAATATCTTGGACCAAAATTTGTATTTTTTATTGAAAAAAGAAATGCAGAGGCGTTTCATCATGACTCATTTTTAATCGGTAAATTCGGGCATGCCATATATTTACATTGAGAAATTAAGAAAACAAAAGCTCACAGAAAAAGTGACAAACGTTTACCTCAACTCTTTTTCCAATCTCGCCTTGTCCTGGCGGTAAGTCTCGGCAAAGGAGTTCACCTCAAATCGCTGCTGTCGAACCACCTGGTCGTCTGCCCCTGGTACAGCGCCGATCACCTTCTGATCAAACCATAGAGTATTTAAAAGAAATGGTAAAACGTACAGTTTTGGGATCTCTATAAATTAAAATGCCTCAAATAGTCTTTTGACTCAGAGGGCGTAAAATCTCTATTTTTCTCTCTCTCGTACAGTTTTCAAACAATTGTTAAACATGGTGGTGGGCTTCAGAGGAGCTTGATTAACCCTTTCACCACCAATGTCACATTTTTGCACCACAATGGTTTAACACCCATGTCACTAAAAAGCATCAAATCAATATCTGAAGACCCTATTTTCATAATTTTGGGAGGTAAGGATAGGCCTAATGTTATAAGTGGAATTCGCAATATTGCAGATTTTTTGTTTTTCTACCCAGGTAAGTTTTAATAATATTTTTCGGCTGAACAATCCATTAATGGATGGCAGTGAAAGGGTTAATGACTTTCTGAAGTTTAACAAGATCATCAGGCTTGTTCGAATGGTCAGCATAGTATCGAAAACAAGGTTGTTCACTCTCTATGAATGCAGTTATCAGAAGTTTCAATGTTATATTAGTTGCAATTCAGATACTACATAACAAAAGGTATGTTCCTAAAAGGGCAAAACAAAATTTATAAAATATCAGACAATAGAAATGTAAAAGCTTCAACCCTGCAACTTCAAGAACAAAATAAGTAGCAATGCTATACAGTGTGTGTGCATGTGTGCATTCTACTTCTGAATGTTTATGAGCTTTGTATGTGTCTATGTGTACTTAGTCTACTTTCGCTGCGGTCATTGTGAATGTAAAACTTGTTTATGTAAACTGATAATTTATATTTTTATGTAATCTGATTGTAAAATGGGTTTTGTAATGATGTCTATGTATTTTATCAATGCTTAGCTAAATATGTACACGTATATGTGTGTGTGTGTGTGTGAATGAGAGGGATAGGGAGTGGTGGTGGTGGTGGTGGGGGGGGGGGGGGGGGTCGGTATGTCTATGCATGTATGTAAGGGGTTGCTTTTAATATGAATTTATTTGGTGAAATTGCAAAGCGCTTAGAACTTATAAAGGTTAAGAGCTGGAGAAGTTTTTATAATAAACAAATGTATCAAGACACATGTACTACAGCATCAGAAACAGCTACCACGCCTTACATATTTTAAGACGGTACTTAATTTTTGTTTCAGACCGATACCCCTGCAACTTATAATACGACTGATAATCTAGAAAGAAACTAACAGATCATGTCGAACTCAATGCCGACAGGGAACCTTCTTCCCCCGCACGATCCCTGAATGGAACCGCCTCCCAGAAAGCGTAGCCACTGCACCATCCCTGGCACTCTTTGACTCCAGGCTTCAACACCACCTGAACTGGACCAACATCCCAGACCCTGGAGGAGAGCCAGCATCAGCTGAGCTCACAGCCTCAACCCAGCACTGAAACCTACAACAAGCGCCCCTACCCCAGTCCCTTCACCCTCATCCCCAAGTGTTTTTTACCCCAATATTTAGGGATCTCATTGTTTGTCTTGTTTGTCCTTTTGGTTGGGGCCTGGGCATTGCCTTATGGAGTGTCTAGGGTCGACTAGTTCCCAGCTTGCTGGGGAGCGAACACCCTCCCCAGCCTGGAACTAGGTTTTTATTTTGTTTGCTACTCCTGATTTTACCCTAGATATTGAAGCTGAACCCAAGTAAATCTAATAGGGTGACGTGTGTAGCCCTTTCTTGGAAAAATGATAATGTAATGTGTGTACCCTTTTCTCTCTTTCCCTCTTCTGCTTCTTTTTCTATGGTCACCCCCTAAAGTGTGCACAATTACTTCTGTATAAAGAAGTTGTTCACCACCACAGAAGAAGAATCAGAATCAGAATCTTGTGTAAAAACTGGAGGGTGTGCTTTATAATATGATGTACCTTACAGTCCACACGGTATTACCTTGATTTTGCTGAGGGTGTCAGAGAAGGCGTCCCTCATGGCCTCCTGGTTCAGCTGCTCCATGCGGCGGAGACCCTGCAGCTCCACCCTCAGCTCCTGCATGCGGCAGCGCACGTCGTTGATCTTGCCACGCATGTCCGACGTCACCACCGGCTGCTGCGACGGGGTGCAGGCGTTGGGAATGTCCGAAAGACCTTGACACACACACACCAAAAAATATATATATAAAAAATCCGGCAAATATCAGATCTAGTCTAAATTTTAAAGCAATTTAAATATTTTTTAAAAGTTTTGAAAAAAATGAACCATCCAAAAACAAATTCTGAGATGCAGTGAGGATACGATGAAAGAAAAAATGGTTATAATTACAGAAGGGTAGAGTTAAAGAGAGAGAGAGAGAGAGAGAGAGAGAGAGAGAGAGAGAGAGAGAGAGAGAGAGAGAGAGAGAGAGAGAGAGAGAGAGAGAGAGAGAGAGAGAGAGAGAGATGGAATGAACAACTGCTGGTCTTAGTAACATATTAAACCCAGCACACATTAAACCCAGTGGCAACAAAAAAGTTTGTCATTTGGCTAAAACTTCACAGAGACGCCTCTGTGACTATAAAGTACCAAATACTAAATACCACATTTATAAAAGAAAGCTTGACCAAAGCCTTGATCCAATATACAAGCGCAAGGCTTGTATTTTGGATCAAAAGGTATCTATGGTGACATATTTTCCTCTGAATTAAGAATATCACAATAAACATTCTGTTATGAATCAATGTTACTAAAAAAATTAACAGCGTTATCTTGGAAAAAACACACAAAAACACAAGCAATATCATTTATTACCAATCAATATATACTAAATTGTTGTTTTGTTTAACAACAACAACAAATGTTTGTCAACATCAAAGCATGCAAATTAACAAAAATGTTACGTCTTATTTTAATCCGTATAGTCTCACAGGCAATGTAAACACCATGACTATTCATCTTTAGTCACAAGTAAAATCATTAATAAAGAATAACATTGAGTGACCTCTGACTAAAAAAGATAAAACACATTTATATATTGTGACTGGATTTCATGACATCTATAATTATTAACATTAAGAAAAGCAGCATATTTTGTTCAACAAATCACTTCCGTTTAATTCTAAGAGCGCCGCTGATGGAGAAATAAAAAGAACATGCGCAGACTAATAACAAAAAGAGAAACATGAAACAAAAGGAAGAAAGCAGATGGAAGGATATAGGAAGAGTAAAAACAAAAAATGACAATAAAACACAACCAAATAATGAAATAAATAAAACAAAAATGTTCCTATTTTTCTGAAATACATATCCATATGGGATAAGCCACACAAACCACACAACAACAAAAAATCCATTTATCCAACCAACATTTCACAGTGTGAACAAACAGATAAGAAAAAAACAGTAAGAACAAACTAAAAAAGCCTCAGGTACAAACAAACAAACGGAGAAAAAAAAACACGTAATGAAATAAAAATGAACAAAAGATAAAAATCAAAGGGAGCAAAATGATTTCGGAGGTCAGACTTGTTCAATCCATAGACTGATTATGACATCCAAAAACACACAAAACAACAGGAAAATAATGCAATGCACTAGTACAGTGAACATCGCCTTCACCACAGAACACCCTTGTATCATGTACAACTGGCCTCCGATACCGGGATCCTTACGTCAAAATTGAAGGGACTGAAATTTTAACCCTTTCACTGCCAGCCATCTTTGAGCCAAAAATGTCCATTAAAGCTACTTGGCTACAGAAAAGACGCTTTTGTCTGCAATATTGTGGCCAGCATGGATTTCTCTGTGACACATTTAGAATAGGGTCAATCCTTACTGTCAACTCCATGAGGATTTAGGAACACATGGCGGAACGCATCATTGAATAACAGACCCTGATTTCAAAGAGAAATCAAATTTTTATGACATGGGTGTTAAATCATAAAGTGGTGCAAAAAAAATTGCGACATTGGCGGTGAAAGGGCTTTATATTTGAGATAGCCAATATTTTGAGACTTTACTGGTGTTGCAAAAGACTTTTTTCAACATAAAGGTTATGAAACGGGGACCCAAGAATTTTTTCCTCTCGGGGTCTGAACGTGGAGTTATCCAGTGTGTTTTGAGTTATCAGGAATCCACTGTATGCAATCAGTTACGTGAAGCTGAGAAAATCCAAAAACACACAACACAACAGGAAAATAATGATGTAAATGATCGCTTACCTACTTTAACCCTTTCTAACTTTGAGCCAAAAATGTCCATTAAAGCTTGTACAGAAAAGAGCTGCAATATTGTGGGATTTCTCTGTAACACATTTAGAATAGGGTCAATCCTTACTGTCCATATTTAGGAACACAATATCATTGAATAACAGACCCTGATTAAAGAGTTTTTAACACAGTTAAATCATATGCAGAAGCTCCGCGACATTGGGCTCTGTGAAAGGGAATACACACCCTGATTATAAGAGTATAATGAGGGGGGGGGGGGGGTGTTTTTGAGTTATCAGGAAACTGGAGGGGTAAATGATCCACCTATGTAGCGAGAAACACAGAGATACATTTGAGAGAGAGATACATTTAAAAAAAATTCATTTACTCTAATTGTTTAACTCATTCGCATCACAACGATTTTGAATTATTAAAAAAACTCACAAATCACTCCAGCCATACACACAAACAAAACATACATAAACAAAAGGAGAAATGAAAGAAGATTACGGGTTTTTACTTCAGGTTCAGACATAGGGAAGTGGTAGATCAGACTTTTTTATGTATAGACTTTATATAGAAAAACTCTCTACACCGATTGGTTCCCCACAACTAAAGCAAAGTCAGAGGCAAAGTTGTCGTCTAAGGGAGTGAAGCGAGTTTAGAAGTGACCAAGGTATGGTGTGCACACGGATTTACTTCCCTTGAAGCAAATGCATCAAATTGACAGCTATCTATTAATTCCGGACATATATGGCCGGAACGACTTGAATGAGTTAAAACAAATAATTATAAACATTTATAAATGTCGCCAGTCCAAACAAAAGCTAACAACAAAATACAATGTCTGCGTGGGGAAAATGTTAATATTTACTACATTCAACATATTGAAAGTCTAGCTATGCATGCTTCACAAATCAAGATACACCTGCAGCCACATCCATTTAAAACACTTTGAAACAACTGTAACAGGGTTCATAGCCAAACAGCATCCTAAATTTCCCAAACTTTTCACAAACTTTCAAAGCCCAACTTTAGTGTTTTCCCACATCGAAGGTTTTTCGGCAAGCCGCACAATATGCTGAGCGCTTGTTGGTTGCATCCTTTCGCAGCCATACTTTATATGCACAAGTTTCGAGCCATAGCTCACTGAAGACACATTTGCCCTGCATTTTGTGCAGTACGCATAAAGACCCGGATGTCTTTAAAGGGAAGCAGCTCGCGTCAATTCCGGTTAAAAATCGAAAGTAAGTCGCACCGATCTTATGCATCAAAATATTCATTTTATTTCATAATTAAAAAAACTTTTCTTGGCACGATGGGCGATTTGGGGGGCAGATTGATGAAGATTTGACAGTATATCAAAATTCACAAACTTTTAAAGACACTACTCTTGGTTTTTCATTTTTCACAAACTTTCATGGGCCTTGAAAATGAAGTCTATTTTCCCCAAACCTTCCCAAACTTTCCCAACTGCTACGAACCCTGTGTAAGCTCTAAGCAACATAAAAAACCCTAAAAAAACACACACACAAAAAACATCCAGCAAACAACATCACGACATTGAAGAAACAAAAGCACCAAACCAACGATAAACAAAAAGCTAGGCTAGAAACACGAGTATACATGAAGCCGGCCAATTTCATATCAAAGATTAGTACCAGGCTTGGACGAAAGGCTGGAATCTCCATTTTGTTCTGGAAAGTAGAGTTAATCAAGTGCATAGATCAAGCAATCAGAGAAAGAAATGTTAATAAGGTAAATAGAACTAATCTACTTATGTCATGCTAAGTTCAAAAGATCCAATACCGTATTTTTCGGACTATAAGGCGATACTTTATTCCCAGATTCAGACCCCTGCGTCTTATAATATGACTAATAAAATACAGTGGAACGTTCCACCTCCCTTCCACCTCCCTTCAATTGACCTCCCATTATAAGACTCCCTCCCACATAAGACCTACTTCTCTGAGACATTGCCCTTCTTTGTAAGTATTACGATTACCTCCCTTATAAGACCCCTCCCTTATAAGATCTATTTTGGATGATTTTTGAAGGTCTTATAATGGAGGTTCTACAGTAGTAAAAAATATTTTAACAAAATCTGAAATTTGGGTAAAATTCATGGGGTGTGCCTTATACAAAGGTGCGCCTTATAGTCAGAAAAATACGGTAAACATATGATATTCTAATACTCTTTCACATGTCATAAAAAAAGTGTACACAGAAAGACAAGTTCTGTTTGATACAAACTATGCAAGTGTACATGAACAAAGTTTGTACATGAACAAACAAAAAAGTATGATTTTTGTTCCTTTAATTATGATGTATGAGCTCTTAACCCTTTCCTCACCAGCCATTTTTCAGACATAAAATACCATTAAACTTAACTGGGTAGAGAAAATAATATATCTGCAATATTACAAATGCCTCTATGACATGTTTACCATTTAGGCCTCCAACAATAAAGAAAATAGGTTCTTTGGATAACAGGCCCTGGTTTGATGCCTTTTAGTGACATGGGTGTTAAACAATTGTGGTGCTAAAATGCGACATTGGCGGTGAAAGGGTTAATCTTTCAATTTATCCCATTTCTTTCATACAGAAAACAACAACAACAGAGAGAGAGAGAGAGAGAGAGAGAGAGAGAGAGAGAGAGAGAGAGAGAGAGAGAGAGAGAGAGCAGGGGCCGGATATAGGGGGAGGGGGTGGGGGCTTAGGGGGCTGCAGCCCGCACCCTTTTTCCTAAAAAAACAACAACAAACAATTCATGTTGTCGAGCGGCAGCTAAATTTCCTCGCGGGCTATACCTAGCACTCATCAGCACCACCAGTTGTTTTGCTTCTCGGACCCCTAGGGGTCTTGGTGCTTCGCACCTTCGATGAATTAGTCCCCACCCCTTAAAAACTTAGGTCCGGCCCTGGAGAGAGAGCAGACATACAGACAGGCTGATATATTCCAGACGCTCAGCTCAGACAGACAGACAGTGAGAGACAATCAGGTAGGTAGGCGAGTTGAGGGACTGACTGAGCTCTCAATAGCCAATAGGCCTCACAGACTTTACGACATCCCTTTCAATCAATTATTGTGTCCCTTCTAAAATATTCACAAATCCAGACAATAGATAATAATACACCAAGAATCTAAGGCTATGTATTCAAATGCTATATACCCAATGTCGTGGTCATTTATGATTCTGGGTATGAGAGTGCATGTGTGCGCATGAGAATGTGAAGGATGGTTGAGGTGGCGGTGTGTTTGCATGATTATGTGTGTAAGGCCAGGTTCACATAGACAGGTAAGTTCCGTACGGAAAACCCTAAAAAAGTGGAAGAAAGAAGGATAAAAGTTTACGCATATAGGGGAAAATCGGACACGTGCGCAAATCTTTTCCCTTCTTTGTTTCACTTATTTATGGATTGCGCACGGGTTTCCGCATGGATTATCCGCTTATGTGTGTACATGGCCTAAAGGTTTTAGCATACATTTTTAGTGCCAGTGTAAAGTGCCTAGAGCTTATAGAGTAAGTACTACACAATAAATGTACTTCTTATATGAATAAAAAGTCTATAACAATGAATAAAAGCACCCACGAAAACGAAAACAAAATAATGACCCAGCAATCTTTTTTTGCTGCTGTTGTTCAATATATAAGTACGTTATTCATAGGAATAAGAAAAAAGTATGCAGTAAGAATTTAGCAAAAAACATGGCGTTATTTCAAACAAATAATACATACAAACAAAACAGTTGATAAGGAAAAGATTGGAAAAAAATAATAATAATAATTTAAACACAATGCACACTTTGCTAAAAATAAAAAAATTTAAAAAAGAAGAAAATCAATCCCAAATCGCATCAGTTTTTCATGCCATTCAAAATTTCGCACTAAAAAAAGGTTCATGCCGTAAGTAATACCATCATTCTCTAGAGCACACTTTTACTCAAAAGTTATTAACGACCAAGAGTTTATCATGATTACACACACACACACAAAAGGACAGCCAAACAGTACATACTGCTGGAGCTGGATGGAGGGTAGGTGTCGGTGCCCTCGGACTGTCCGCTGCTGGTGCTGCGGTTGCTGTTGCTGCCGCGTCGCCCCGGGGGACCACTCTCCACGGGCGAGGCTTGAGCCTGGTGAACCCAGGCGGCCAGGGAAGCGATCTGGGCCTCCATTCTCTCCATGCGATTCCTGGGACACAGAAACGATAGAAGCGTGAAGATAGCATGCGTGATGCATGCAATTACAGAATGCAAAGGCGTAAAATGATTGCTAATAATATTAACCCCTTCAGTGCCGACGACATACGGTATAGCGCTTCAGTACTTGTCACCGATGTATATATACGTCGCCGCAAAGAAGCGATATTGCAGCATTCAAAAATCGCGTGGCAAACCGGCGGCGCATGCGCAAGTAGTAGGCGGCAGCGAAGGGGTTAATAACAACAATAGAGTGGATCCTCCCTATTAAAGACCCCCAACGCCACGTGTCAAAATCATGGTTTCCAGTTTCCACGTGTTTTCCCTCTTGCAGCTGGTAAGAAATCTTAAGAAAGCTTCCTAGCATAAGAGGGAATGTGACACGTGACGTGGGGAGGTCTTTAAGACCTTGAAAAATCATCCCAAATAAGGAGTTGTGATAGGGAGGTAATTTTAATACTTACAAAGAAGGGCAATATGTCTCTGAGAAGTAGGTCTTAAGTGGGAGGGAGTCCTAATAATAAGGAAGGTCTTAATTAGGGAGGTTCCGCTGTTATTCTTTTAGATCGCTGTACTTCTCCTGGCATAGCAGGATTCACCACGCATTACAGTATTTTACGGATTATAAGGCGATATTTGTTTCTTAGACTGCGCCTTATAATGTGACTGATAATAATAGTAAGAAACTATAATAACACAATCTGAATTTTGTGTAAAATTAATAATCAGGTGCGCCTTGTAGTCCGTAAAATATGGTATGTGAAACCTGATCATATTGCAGCACATTAATCAGGCATGAAAGTGGATGGAGATCAAAAAAGAGGAAACATTTTCGTCCGAGAAATCCTTCCACCCGGATTTTTCACCCGACGTTGGAAGCTTTGTTGAGCAGGGGGGGGGGGGGATTTTTTCCAGCACAAGCATCAAAGAATTAGATTCTTTTCAGCTGAGAAAAATCCTTCCACCCCGATTTTCACCTAACGTCCGAGGTTTTGTTGAGGGGGGGGTTAGGGGGGAAGGGGGGGGGGGGAGGGGGAGCACGTGCACAACGTTCCCAAATTTGTTTTTTCAACCACCTACCTCATGTCACAAGTTTTATTTAGCGAGGGGGTCCGAAAATTTGCTCGGCACAAATAGCCTTCCACACACATTTTCAGTTAGAGCTAACAGCGCTACTTTTGTTGAGCGGGAGCCACTCATTTCGCCTTCCTTCGCACAATTGAAGCGAGTGAGCTAAAGCGACTTCCGGTTAACCAGTTTGAGAATCGCCAAATAGAGACTTCTAGATATAAGAATACGGCAAGATCGGTCCTTTACGCGGATTTTTTTTTTTCTCGCGGATTTTCCGCGAAACGCAGAAGTCTTTCATGCCTGATTAATAAATCATTTCCCCAAATCTAAAAAACAAATTGAATTTACGAGCAAGGAAAGTGTCGTCTACAATATGTGTGTGTGCAGTTGATTTAACTGCAGCACTATTTTATCTTATCTTCATTCTCATGTTGCTTTTGCATTTTGTCATGACAAATCATTCTGTCGTACGACCGTACATTTCCTGGGGCGTGGTGGCGCTCTGGGGCCGCGGAGGCAAGACGTCTCTCTCTGGCGTGACTCGGTACGGCTGTGCCCTCTGCTGCTGAGGGAAGGCGTCGTACACCGGGTTGGACATGGCGGCGAAAGGCAGAGACTGTCTGTGGGGAGGTCCCCCTCGGTTGTTTCCCCCTTTGAGACAGAGCAGTAAGTACATGTAAATGCATACAGGTTATGATGAATTTCTGCTTTGACAAAGCAGATATATGAAACATAAGGTATACTTGATTGTTTCCCATTTTATTGATTCATAATAATAATAATAATAATAATAATAATGTTTATTTACATAGTGCCTATTCTCTGATTTAGGGCTCTAAGTGCTTTACATATTTTAATACAAATACAACACAGAATATACATTATAATCTTATACAATCAGAACATGACGAACATGCATAAATTTTACATGAGTAGAATATAGAAAAGTGCATATATACAAATGAACAAAAACGCATAATTATCTTGAAAAAAGTACACAACTTACATACACACACACACACATACACACACAAAACACACACACACACACACACACACACACACACACACACACACACACACACACACACACACACACAGACAGACAGACAGACAGACACACACACACACACACACACACACACACAGACACACACACAGTCAGACACACACACACACAGACACACACACACATGCGCACCATGTGACAGCCACTTCAGCATTTCACGGAAACTGAGTACAAGCATACATAGAGATCCTGCAGAAAAAGCAATTAGCAATGCTGTTTGTGATAATTTCACTAACGCTTCTATTAGGGAAGAAAAGAGGAACAAATCTCAAATTAGGTATCAAAGATAAACACACATTATAACCATGTTTTCTTCTTTAGCAAAACAGAAAGTACTGTCATAAATGAAGCAAATAATGTACAAACAGGGCTGCGTTGTTATCAAAATAAAAAAGCAGTATGAATTTTTTGCTTTGTTTACACAAACCGTTGATTGCGTTTTGAAAAAAAAAGTTTTCTTATGATTGATCACTAGCTCCACGACAACCACAGGTGTAAAGTTTTCTGCACCCATGCAAACTTCAACCCCCCCCCCCCCCCCCCCCACCCACACACACTCCCTACTCACTCATATCAGGTTGGGGAGGCCCCGTAGCTCGCAAGGGACCCTGCGCGCCCTGCGCCCGCTGGCTGTGCGAAACGAAAGACTGAGGGTTGGGGTAGCCACCGGAGGAGGAGGAGGAGGAGGAGGGGTACACGCCATCGTACACCACCGGCGTGGGCGAAACCACCCTCCCTGGAAGGGGAGGGTGAGGAGGAGGGGGGTGACCTCCGTGAGGATGACCCCCTGCGTCACAGTGATTCCCGTTCATGGCCGCCTGGCGAAATCCGTTGGCCAGCAGACGTGGGTTCTCAGGGATGGGGTTCAGGTGAGCCGGGGTTCGGTCCGGAGCGGGGAGGGTCTCCGGGGAATGGCAGTAGCGGCCCCTAGAGGGAGGGCCTGCGGAGAGAGAGCGCGGGCGTTCGGCCGGTTCGGGGGTGGCGGAGCGGGAGCGGCGCTGCTGGTCCTGAAGGTACTCCTGCTCCATGTCCCACTGCATGCGCTCCTTGTGGAGGGCCTCCTGGTAGTTCTGGGCAGAAGACAGGGGCATGCTCTGAGCCTTGGCCATCTGAGGACAAAAAACAAAACAAAACAATTTTCATGTTTGAAATGAATTAAGTTGACTGCTTCCATTTTTATTTTATTCTTGGCTGTCCCATACTACGCCGCTCATTCCGAGTCCCAACTCGCAGCCACACCCTGACTTGTCGGGTTGCGGAAT
>CM065686.1:20443445-20458445 GCA_017654935.2 Phymorhynchus buccinoides | reverse complement strand
GGTAAAAACATAAACTACATCAAATTTAGAATGACGCACGGTGTTCTAAGTGATGTATTAGTCTACTCAAACACACGAGGCGAGAGCTGGAGATCTACCTGATGGTAGAGTAGCTTCCCCTGTTTGACCAATTCAATTAGGCAAGATCACTCCCACACACCATGAAATTACTCCCCTTAATTATTTCCGAACAATTACTATTCACTATCACTGCTTCTTCAGGGCCCCCATCCAAGATGTCAAGTGGTTCGAATTTCAGCCTGTCAATGTGCGCAGACATCTTTCCACTCACAAGGCGGAAAAGGAGGATAGGCAGCAGCTCCAAGACATGCATAAAGTATTAAAATGAAAGTTTGAATTCCCCAAATCAGAGCGGAAAAGAATGAAAGCAAAAGGAAACTTTGACCAGGGTAGCCGGTAAAGGAAGAGATTTAATTAAGACTCAATGGATTGAAAGTTTCATCTTTCTTTGCATTGACCATATACAGTAGTAAACAGATAACTCAAACAAGACCGGATAACTCACAGTAACGTTTTGGTTTTAGTTTAATCATGCCTATGCCCCAAACTCTTTTTATCTAAAAATATTGGCTACCCCCAAATGCAACTCCAGTCCCTTCAATTTTGACTTAAGCGATTTCCGCTGTAGATCTAAATCTTAATGTCTCTTGATCTCTCTCTCCCTTACCCCACATGAGATAAAAATTCCATCATTCTCTCTCCCCAAATTCACAAGAATTGAAAGCTTCATCTCTCTCTTCATGATGCAGACAACTGAAACGTTCCCGGACACATTGTCTCCATTGACCCTGCACTATGAATTGGTTTCCTTACTCTCTCCATGGATCCAATCTCTTTCCCATTTCTTGGGTCGTTCTTCTCCTTCACTCTTCAATCCACTATATATATATATATATAAACACTGATCTCTTATTCCTCCTCCTCCTCCTCGTCTTCCACTTCTACTTCTTTTTCTTCTTTTCCACCACCGTCCCTCTCTCTGTCATTTCTTGTTCTTCTTTTCCACCACCGTCCCTCTCTCTGTCATTTCTTGTTCCTCTTTTCCACCACCGTCCCTCTCTCTGTCATTTCTTGTTCTTCTTTTCCACTACCGTCCCTCTCTCTGTCATTTCTTGTTCTTCTTTTCCACCACCGTCCCTCTCTCTGTCATTTCTTGTTCTTCTTTTCCACCACCGGCCCTCTCTCTGTCATTTCTTGTTCTTCTTTTCCACCACCGTCCCTCTCTCTGTCATTTCTTGTTCTTCTTTTCCACCACCGTCCCTCTCTCTGTCATTTCTTGTTCTTCTTTTCCACCACCGTCCCTCTCTCTGTCATTTCTTGTTCCTCTTTTCCACCACCGTCCCTCTCTCTGTCATTTCTTGTTCTTCTTTTCCACCACCGTCCCTCTCTCTGTCATTTCTTGTTCTTCTTTTCCACCACCGTCCCTCTCTCTGTCATTTCTTGTTCTTCTTTTCCACCACCGTCCCTCTCTCTGTCATTTCTTGTTCTTCTTTTCCACCACCGGTCCCTCTCTCTGTCATTTCTTGTTCTTCTTTTCCACCACCGTCCCTCTCTCTGTCATTTCTTGTTCTTCTTTTCCACCACCGTCCCTCTCTCTGTCATTTCTTGTTCTTCTTTTCCACCACCGTCCCTCTCTCTGTCATTTCTTGTTCTTCTTTTCCACCACCGTCCCTCTCTCTGTCATTTCTTGTTCTTCTTTTCCACCACCGTCCCTCTCTCTGTCATTTCTTGTTCTTCTTTTCCACCACCGTCCCTCTCTCTGTCATTTCTTGTTCTTCTTTTCCACCACCGGCCCTCTCTCTGTCATTTCTTGTTCTTCTTTTCCACCACCGTCCCTCTCTCTGTCATTTCTTGTTCTTCTTTTCCACCACCGTCCCTCTCTCTGTCATTTCTTGTTCTTCTTTTCCACCACCGTCCCTCTCTCTGTCATTTCTTGTTCTTCTTTTCCACCACCGTCCCTCTCTCTGTCATTTCTTGTTCTTCTTTTCCACCACCGTCCCTCTCTCTGTCATTTCTTGTTCTTCTTTTCCACCACCGTCCCTCTCTCTGTCATTTCTTGTTCTTCTTTTCCACCACCGTCCCTCTCTCTGTCATTTCTTGTTCTTCTTTTCCACCACCGTCCCTCTCTCTGTCATTTCTTGTTCTTCTTTTCCACCACCGTCCCTCTCTCTGTCATTTCTTGTTCTTCTTTTCCACCACCGTCCCTCTCTCTGTCATTTCTTGTTCTTCTTTTCCACCACCGGTCCCTCTCTCTGTCATTTCTTGTTCTTCTTTTCCACCACCGTCATTTCTTGTTCTTCCTCTGTCATTTCTTGTTCTTCTTTTCCACCACCGTCCCTCTCTCTGTCATTTCTTGTTCTTCTTTTCCACCACCGTCCCTCTCTCTGTCATTTCTTCATTTCTTCTTTTCCACCACCGTCCCTCTCTCTGTCATTTCTTGTTCTTCTTTTCCACCACCGTCCCTCTCTCTGTCATTTCTTGTTCTTCTTTTCCACCACCGTCCCTCTCTCTGTCATTTCTTTTTCTTCTTTTCCACCACCGTCCCTCTCTCTGTCATTTCTTTGTTCTTCTTTTCCACCACCGTCCCTCTCTCTGTCATTTCTTGTTCTTCTTTTCCACCACCGTCCCTCTCTCTGTCATTTCTTTTTCTTCTTTTCCACCACCGTCCCTCTCTCTGTCATTTCTTGTTCTTCTTTTCCACCACCGTCCCTCTCTCTGTCATTTCTTGTTCTTCTTTTCCACCACCGTCCCTCTCTCTGTCATTTCTTTTTCTTCTTTTCCACCACCGGCCCTCTCTCTGTCATTTCTTGTTCTTCTTTTCCACCACCGTCCCTCTCTCTGTCCCTACCCTTTTCCACTCTCGTCCTCCACCCCTCCTCCATCCCTCTCATGACGCCCGTGCGCCCCGCGCACCCGCATGTGTGTGTCTTGTGTGTCTGTATGTATGTCTGTCTTTCTACGTTCGTACTGTGTGTGTTGCAATCCTTGCTGTAAACTTCTTCTTCTTCTTCATCATCGTTCGCTCAGACAGGAGTCCCAGTGGCCCAGACGAAGGCTGCCGTCTGCCGAAGATCCTCCAAAGAGCCGAAGATCTTTTCCCAAACCAGTGTGTCCGACGGCCAAGTTTCTTCTCCTAGATTCTAGAATAATCGACAGTCTTTAAGGATATGCCCAACAGTCGTGTCAGCGGCTCCACAGGGGCACACAGGGGAGCCAGTCCTCAGTCTTGTCAAGATTACTTGGTCTTGTCTGGAGAGGTGGTGGTAGGCATCACTGACTGGCACAGAGTGGCACAGTGGTAGCGCATTCTCTTCGTGTCAAGTAAACCCGAGTCGAACCTGGATACAGGGGATTTTTCCTCTGACTTTGCACTAGGCCTTGCGGTCTGAACGTGGAGTCTTTCGGATGAGACGATAAACCGAGGTCCCGTGTGCCCATGCACTTAGCACACGTTAAACCCAGTGGCAACGAAGTAGTTGTCATTTGGTCAAAATTTACCCCCCTCCCTTCCTTCCTCATCAGTCACACAAAAATCGCATGCAAAAAAAAAAAATGGGGTGGCGCACCTCTGGCTGTGACGCGCTCTCCAGGTAGAAGCAACCCGAATTTCACAGAGATGCCTGTGACTATAATGTACCTAACCTAACCTAACCTGTAAACTCAAAACCAAAAACCTAGCAACACCCTAACAACCCCCTGGCTGACCTGAGGTCCTCCAGCTGGAAGAAGATGCTGGTGGCTGCCTCCATGATGTAGACCTTGCGGCGGGGGGAGTCCAGGAACTCCAGGGTCAGCTTGTCGGGGAAGGCGCGCACGAAGAGCGCCCGCACCGTGTCCAGGCTGGTGACCTCGTTGGGCAGCAGAGCCTTCTTGGTCTCGCTGCGGTACACCAGAAACACCAGGCCTGCACGGCACACAACAATGATGTACACCAGTTTGATTCTACAAGACATTTGCCATTCCACAATCAGCTAGCTATAGTCCACCTACATTTATTAGTGATTCTGTTTTCCTTTTGTTGAAGGAAGGGGAGGGGGTGTGGGTGGGTGGAAGGTCATGTCAGTGTGTGCAATCTTCGTTTTCAAACTTGCGTTTCAAGCTTATGATACATAAACAATGTCCTATGCACAAGCAGCGAAAAAATAAGAAAAAGAATTGCGTAATGGGGGGGAAGTCGCAACAAAAGAAACAAGGGCGTCACCGAGCGGCAGACATGTCCGTCACCAGCAATGCCACGCACTTGCGACACCCCGTAGAGTGTCACATCCTGACACAAAATTGGAAGGGATTCTGTCTTCTAGTTCACGAGATACAGCTTGAAGAAAGTTTTCAAGGTCGTACGCCAAGGTCAAGGTCACGACGGCAAAATGTTGAGCGCGGATGCCTTCCTCTCATGGTGACAAAATGTGACGCGATTCGGTTTCAAGGTCGTATGATAATTCATGTTCGGATCTCTTCCTATGAAGGTGACACACCTACACACAAAATTTGACGCGATTCTGCCAACCCGTTCGGAAGATATCCCTGGGACAGACAGAAAAACATACAAACAAGGCCTACTGATCTCCCGGACTGTGACCTTGACCTTGATCGGTATGCCATCATCAGAAAGGGCATAAGCCAAATTTGAAGACTCTAAGACCAACGGTGTGGAAGTTATGGCCCCTTAAATATTTTCGGTTTTCAAGGTCGTACGCCAAGGTCAAGGTCACGACGGCAAACACTTTTGCGCGGATGCCTTCCTCTCATGGTGACACACCAGCACACAAAATTTGACGCGATTCGGTCAAGCGGTTCGGGAGATATCCTTGGGACAGACAGAAGGACAAAAAATGACCCTCCGATTTTCAGACTCCAGTGATCTTTATGACCTTGACCTTGACCTTGATCGGTATGCCATCATCAGAACGGGCATAATCCAAACCACCTTCATACCAAGTTTCAACATCCTATGGCGATCGGTGCCCGAGATATGGCTAAAAATATATTTTGTTTTCAAGGTTGTACGTCAAGGTCAAGGTCACGACGGCAAACTGGTTTGCGCGGATCTCTTCCTATTAAGGTGGCACACCTCCACACAAAATTTGACGCGATTCGGTCAAGCGGTTCGGGAGATATCCTTGGGACAGACAGAAAAAAACACCGAAAAACAAACAACCCATACAAACCAGCCCATCGCAATAGTCCGATCATGGTAAAGATGTGCCACCCCCCTGCATTTCTCGGTTAATTCTATCTTTCCGTTTTTGCCTTTCTTACCATACATAAACCTGTATTTTAGGAACATTTTCAGCTATTAACCTTTTTGGAATACTAACCCTATCCCTAACCCTAGCCCTAAACCTAACCCTACCCCCCACTATGTACTGCAGTACACCGCGATTTGTCACAGTTGTGGTTCGTTGCGTTTTTCCGTCTTATAGGGTGGGGGGTAGGGTTAGGTTTAGGGCTAGGGTTAGGGCTAGGGTTGGTATTCCAAAAAGGTTATTAGCTAAAAATGTTCCTAAAATACAGCTTTATGTATGGTAAGAAAGGCAATAACGGAAAAATACAATTAACCGAGATAGGTAGGGGGGGGGGGGGGGGGGGGGGGGGGTGGCACATCTTGACCTTTACCTCTTTTCCGTTGTTTGTCTAGTGCTAATTACTTCAGCAAAGTTTTCTTCAGGGGAAAGAGTGGGTGGGGAATGCATGCATGGAGGATTTGTTTCCCTTCAATATTACTCTGTGTCTATTGTTTGTCAGTCGTGTGTCTGTCTGTCTGTCTTTCTCTGTTACTGACTATATCCTCCCCCTCCCCCAAAGGTAAAGATCACTCTTTCCCCTGAAGAAAACTTTGCTGAAGTAATTAGCACTAGACAAACAACGGAAAAGATAACAAATTCTCACAACAATCAGAACCAGTGAAGTTAAAACTTGCTGTAAACAAGCCACCGAGGCATTACGGACCACTGGCTGGGAGGTCAAGGGTTCGAATCGCCATCACAGGTGAGGTTTCTTTCGGTCCTGAATTGACTCCTACCCAGAGTGAATGGCTATGGGCTCAATCACAATGGGAAGACTGCAACCACGCAGTCCAGTTTCATCCGCTTAACGGATGAGATTCTGAGAGTGTTGCTCTAATTTCAAGACCAACACTGGTGTCTGCAGTTCTGAGGCCTGGTTAACGCCGGGATATCATTATGAAAGGAAGCGTAGAATACCGCCCTGTCACGTAATCTCAGACTGATACGGAATTCCATAGCGTCTTCATAACCATCAGCCTCATTTCCATCAATAATCACAAAAAGAGAAATGTCTCAAATTATGTGGCCCTGAATGCCCTGCTCACAGTTTCGATTACCAATCCAGTTTATACCCTTGGTGCGTTTGGGTCAAAGTCATGGAGATCAGTATATTCTGGGGAGCTGTTGATGGACACACATGGTGGTGCCCTCAGAGGAGGACCCCACTCATGCTGGCTCCGTGACTAAGACATTATTGTCGTCAGTAGTATATATAGTGGGGGAGGGGGAGGGGGAGGGGGAGGATATAGTCAGTAACAGAGAAAGACAGACACAGACTGACAACCAATAGAAACAGAGCAAGATGAAGGGAAACAAAGCCCCCATCCATGCATTCCCACCCACTCGGTTCTCAGTAGGTGGTGTCCTGCGTACAGGCTACACTGAACTCAGCAGCAGTGACTCAGCAGCAGCGCAGTCTCCTCGGTTGGTTGCCTCCTGACGGCCTAACACAGATTGGCTACCCTAGGACTGCTGGTTTCGGATCATGTCTGTGACTTGGACAAGCCAGGGTGTGGATGCGAGTTGGGACTCGAAATAAGCGGCATGGGAGCAACGCCACTGTATGGCCCAAAGGATGGGACAGCAAAACAAATAAAAATAAAAACAAAAGAAAACCAACCTCCTGACGAAGAGGTGAAATAAATTCTTGAAGGCTTGAAACCATTGGTGTTTTGTGGTAATTTTGAAGTAAAAACAAAAACAAGGGACAGCAAAAAAAATATTTTTAAATATTGCTGCAAACACAACACACAAAAACAAAACAAAAAACACACAAACACCAGCCCCACCCTGCCCTTACCGATGGGCCTGTCCAGGGACGTGGAAGCGCTGCGGACGATGGGCATGCTGGCGCGGGCATAGCCTCCCCGCTGGAAGGAGGACAGCTCGATGTCCGACATGGTGCCGGGGTCGTCGTAGTCCAGGGAGCGGCTGGTGTAGGCCGCCACCGTCGTGCGCCGCCGCTGCGGCTCTCTGGGACGAGAACTCTGAGAAAAACAACAAACAAAGAATATTGAAATGTGTTGAATATATAGGTATGATAAAATCTCAGTTTACTGCTGGCACCGTTCCTCCAGCCTACATGACTCTAAAGTTAGAGCATTTCAAATGCAACAAGAGTAAAATTGTTTAAAACTTTTTATATTAACTTGGTATCTTGATCTATGTTCTATAAAACATAAAGAGTGCTAGCTTAGTTTCTCCTCCTTATTAGGGAGGCAGTGGCAGAACCCAGCCGAGGACAGCTGTTTCGACCCTAGGGAGTCTCATCAGCTCGGCACTGGATGGGGTCTTAGCCTACCATGGTGGAACTACTCTCACCTCAACAAGAAGATTGTTCCACAAATGGAATGTCTCTTCCTGTATATTGGTAAAAGGATTATAAAAAAAAACAAGTTAATATAACTGGTTTGGGTTTTAATATTCGTTTCAAAGACATAGGGACAACACAGTTATGGGACATTAGTAGATGTAAAGATAGTGGGAACGATCCTGGAGGCAATGCCCGAAGGCGCAGTGCAACACCAGGAAAGTCCCGAATTTTTAACAATACAGATGTGCATACAATATAAAGGTTATACTGTGACAAACAGACGATATCACTGAATGAGGCTATAGAGTACTTCATGGCAACACGAAAGGGCAATAATTTTAGGACTGACTTGACCACGCCACCTAGTGACGCGTCACGGGCATATACTTTTCTGTGGCTATATTATATATATACTACTACTTCGTGACAGGCAAGGGCGATAATCTTATGTAGGTGGAGCACGCGTCTCAGTGCAAGAGACAGGGGCAGACATTTTCAGTATAAAGCCTCATTCTAGTTCTTTTGCGTTGAATAAAACGTCTTCACGATTACAACACATACAGGAGAAATATAGAAGGACAAACAGATAGACAGACAGACACACTCTCATACACTGACACACTCACACACTGACACACAATGCGGGCGCGTGGGCGGCATGAGAGGGATTGAGGGGAGGGGGAAGAGAGTGGAGAAGGGGAGAGGAATGAGAGAGGGGGGGGGTAGTGGAAAAGAATAAAAAAGAAATAGAAAGAGGAAGCCGGAGGAGGAATAAGAATGAGATGAAGACAAAGCCAGAGAGGGGGTGTGGGGGGGGGTGGGGGGGGGGGGTGGGGGTGGGGGGCTTACACAGACTTGACAGATACCTACATGCATAAGCCTACATAATTATATACTACATAGTTACATGATCGTGCATACATAATGCATACAGAGACACTGAGACAGACAGACAAGACACACACACACACACACACACACACACACACACACACACACACACACACACACACACACACACACACACACACACACACACACACACACACAGACACACACACACACACAGTGAAAGACAGAGAGGAAAGATAAGGGAGGGGGAGGGGGGTTAGAGCGGGAATAGAGCGATGGAAAAAGAGTAATGGTTAGTGCAACCCAAGTGTAAGAACCAACTCATAATCAACCAACTCTTTCTGTGCACCTTTTCAAACGTAGCGGCGGATTTGTATGCTTGCTTTATAGCGATCGAGAAAGGTTGAGTAATTGAAATCAAGTCAGTAGCATAATGGAGCCGCATAGGAACCCTTATTAAAAGAAGTCCTCTTATTGGCCACTGCAACAACCATGGTTTGCTAGAGTGAAGGCCCTTGGTAGCTGTTTGGGTACTGACCAAACAAGGGAATAGCTCTAGCCAAAACCCCTATTTGAGGCCACTAAATGGCTGCTTTTCGCAAGAGTGAATGCCCTTGTCAGTACTGACCAACAAGGGATTCACTCTCACTGTCAAGGGCGTTAATAACCCTAGTTACAGTGGGCAATAGAAGTGCTGCTGTTGTTGCTGGTGGTGGCGTTGTTACGTTGTTGTTGACGTTGTTGTCGTTTTTGTTGTTGACTGTAAGTACGTCAACCCCGGCCAGTGATCCGATTTAAATTCAGTAATTATATACAGGCTGGGGCAGTGGGCGGATGCCTCGTGCCTCCATACGGGGAGCTGGACTACCCCGCCCCCATCGACGAGTCTCTCCCCGTGGGGATACCGTGGGTGTGTGTGTGTGGGGGGTGTCTTTCGTAAAAAAAATAGTTCCCCCACCTTCTGGAAGTTATGTGCTTGTAACTTCCTCTAATCTGCCACTCTCTTTGACTCTGCCTTTTCCCTTTGCTTTCTATCATCTACTATCTTTCTGACTTATTGGCCCATTCTCATGCGGGGTTTTGTTTTCGCTCAAAAAAATCTTCCAAATAACTTTTCTCCCTTGAGCTCCTCCGAAATCGGAATGTGTCGGCCGTACCGACGCAGCGGGGAGACCAGTGACAACTGAAATCCGGGAACATACGCACCTTTACCATTATGACCATAAATTATGGCCTGGGAACACCGCAAAAGAAGAAGAAGAAGAAGAAGAAGAAGAAGAAGAAGAAGAAGAAGAAGAAGAAGAAAAAGAAGAATACAGGCAGCCAAACAGACCCCCCTCCCCCCAAAAACAAAATAAGGCCGGGGGTGTGTGTTGGGGGAGGGGGGGGTCGGGGGGTTTGAAGGAATGTGCCGATGTATCAGAGCTAAAGGAGAACATGTAGCCTAGTCAAACAGGAAGGAAGGATGAAGCCTAGATGCATGCATGCTCCCCTGAACAACTGTTTAACGTAAAAGCTAACTTAAAGACCCACCAGATCACGTGTCAAAATCACGGGTTTCACGTGTTTTCCCTCTTATAGCTGGTAAACAAATCTTGTTTTGACCAGGTTTGACTCCCATACAAATGCCCCTAAATTGAAAACGAAACATCATTTTAAAGAGCAGCCTCAATATGAAGGTGGGGGCATTTGTATGTGGGCCACAGCTACCCAGAAAACACACACCAAAGAACAACGTGGTGGGTCAGTGTGTCTTTAACTGGTGTGCATGAAGAGCAGTGTAATATAACACTATCAACGACATCGGCTTTCTAAACTGTCAAAGCCTTTCGTCCATGTTACGTGTACATGTACAGTATTCAATAGCACGACTCGCTTGAACCTTTTCACTCAGTCACAGGGCTGAAAACACACATGCAAAACAGGTCCCTATCCACCCCCACCCCCTTCTTCTCTCTCTCTCACCCCCTCCCTCCCTCCTCTCTCTCTCCTCTCTCTCTCTCTGTGTGTGTGTGTGTGTGTGTGTGTGTGTGTGTGTGTGTGTGTGTGTGTGTGTGTGTGTGTGTGTGTGTGTAGGGGTGTGTGTGTGTGTGTGTGTGTGTGTGTGTGTGTGTGTGTGTGTGTGTAGGTGTGTGTAGGTGTGTGTGCGTGCGTGCGTGTGTGTGTGTGTGTGTGTGTGTGTGTAGGTGTGTGTGCGCGTGCGTGCGTGCGTGCGTGCGTGCGTGCGTGTGTGTGTTTACCTGTATAAATTATGCACTGCCTTCCAACATTCTATAGAGTCAATCTTTGACATAATTTGTATTTCTCAACGACACTGTAAGAAAGGCATTACATAATTATTGTACTAGTGCTGAAATCATTCACGAATAGCTTTAAATCTAATCAGTGTGGAACCAGGGCTCGCCCTCGATCATAATTATCTTAAAGTTGGTGTTAATTAATTGCTAAGACGAAAAAGGCAAAGCCAGAAATTTCTTTTAACAGACCCGTTTACCCCCTACACAAGTCCTGAGTAGTCTGGATAGCTGAAATGAGTAGTTTTGGTGAGAAATATGTAGTCCTATTCATTAAAACCATCAAACACTGTTCACTGAAAATGAATAGCAATGAAGGAGTAAAGAGCATCATCACCAATTTTCAAGAGTAGTAGAGGTTCAAATTGAGTAGAATACTAATCCAAAAGAGTAGAGTAAAGAGGTCTGAATGAACAACTAATGACCTGTTTCGCCCGTTTTGTTTTAGATTGATAAACCATACGAAGAAGACAAAAGAGGTTTTTACAACTATCATTTGAAATAATTCTGCGTTCAGAATATATATACCAAAAAAACCCAACTTATATTAAACCAACTCCCTTCAAATTTTGTCAAAGATGAAAGATTCTATAACTATACTTGGAAAACTATGCACTCGTGTATGATTTTAAAAGCATGCATAGCAGTTATGAAAAAAAAAACCCACAGTGACAGTCACTAGTCAAGAGTTCCTTTTGTGCCCCTCCTTTCCCATCCCCTTAACTGCCACCAACGTATCATGTACTGACCTGACGACACCACTGATGACGTCATCAGATGAAGAGGAATAACCCTGATATGCCGGCTTCTGCTCTTCTAACACAGTCAAGATATTTATATCCCCAGGCCATTTTGCTTGTCTTTTTCATGGCATGATTTGCCCAATGATTTTTTTTCTTGATTTTTCTCTGGCAGTCAAGGGGTTAATTTTCCTTGTGTTGCCCTTTACTCAAAAGGCTTTTTAATCATTGGTTGACATTGGCCTGTAATAGGGGCCAACAGTAGCATGAGAGCTGTGCAACAGATGATTTTCTACAGTGATGGAACATCACAGTACAGCTTAGTCTCTTGTGGGAAAACTATGACTCTCGAATGAGGGGGGGGGCCCTTGCACCGGCTCTGGTGCTGCAGCCAAAGGGATGGGTTTGCCTTTCGGGGGACCTTCCTCAACGCCAGCTGTGTCCTCAAATCCCTTTGGCCGAGAGAGTGGGGATGTACCCTGGGCAAGTCATCTCCACTATAATAAATTATCGCCCAGCCCGCCAGAATAGTATCTGCCCCCTCTGCTTTCTGGCAGTCATTGTCGGAAACGACAGACTGGTGAAACCGATCTCAGAGTCAGAGAGGGGGGAGGCGGAATAACGCAGCCAATAGGAATTGTTCGGAAATAATTAAGGGGAGTAATTTAATGCTGTGTTGGAGTGATCTTGCCTAATTCAATCGGTCAAACAGGGGAAGTCACTCTACCATCACTGAACTATCGTAGCCTATCGACTCGTGTGTTTGAGCAGACATACAGCACTTAGAACAGCGTGTGTCATTCTAAAACATTAGGTCATTTATATTTTTACGTCACATTTTGCACGTTTTATCAGTTTGTGGCCACTGGCCACCCCTAATCTTTCTGAAAAAAATGTTTGCAAGTCGTTGACTCGCATCCTGCGGCTTCAAGCTTCGACGCCATTGTTGCGCTGTTGCTATGGTTTGTGACCGAGTAATGGAGGTAACCAACTCTAATTTTCACGAAGTGCTCTCCCCTAGGTTTTTTTCTCTCCGAAAATCGTCTATTATATCGAAGAAGACCCCCGTAGGGATACCAGGGTGAGGGGGTCTTCCGAACAACGATAATTATAGTTCCCCCCTTCCTCGCCCCCCCCCCCCCCCTTCTTCAAGTTCATTTTTGGCATCTTCACCCTCATCTCATCAGCCTTCATCCAAGGAAGACCCGTCTTCAGACAACGTGTCCTTAAGAGATACCCGCTGATAGGACGTTAATCCAATCATCACCCATTGAACTTCTGTGGTTGTAGCTTCCTCTGGCAAGTGATCTCTTTGACTCTCCCCTTTCCCTTCGCTTACTGTCATCTATACTATCTTTTAGCCTTACTGGTCCACTCTCCAGCTTTTGTACTAGAAACTTAGAGATTTTTTCCCAGCCTAATTATTTCTTAGTTAGGCGCACAACGACAGCACCTGCACGGATACGGCGCTCAATCACGGGACGCATAAATTGTGCGCAAATGTCTTCAAAAACTACTAACATAAACTCTGACATGTTCCTAACCTTATCCCTAACCCTATTTTTTGCTAAGATGCGTTAAATATACGAAATAAGAAAATGCATACTATCCCTGAACATGGTCTGAATGTTGCAGCAATGCCGGCCGTACCCGTAGCCACTGTGTAAAAAATATATAGAGGACAAAAGGCTATACTGACATATGATAGTATATAATAAGAAGAATATCGAAGGAGGAGAAGTGGAGTGACGACAGAAAGAAGAAGGAAGAGGAGGAGGAGTTGTGACATGACCTCAAAACAGCTTTAGTTAGTCCTGACCTCCGTATAATAGCCCCACATCCCAACACTAACAATGTTTCTGCTCTATAAACTGACAAACAAAAAAACCTCGCCAACAATACCCCTCCCCCCCCCCCCCTCCCATTGTGGTGAATAATTATAGCCCTACTACTAATAGCCATTCTTCATTTATACCTTTGTTTTCGTTTTTTCACAATACCAAGCACCCCCCCCCCCCCCTCTCCTTCCTCTACACCCCATCCCTCACGCGCACACACAGGCAAACAGACAGAAAGACACACACGCGAGCGCGCGCGCGATTCTCCTAAGCTCTAAGTTGTATTCTCCGTTTCTTCCTCATGTTCATGGTTTTGTTACCCTTTGCTTTCAAGCTTTTTACACTCGACTCGTTTTCAAAGGGGTGGGGTGGGGGGTAGGAATGGATAATATAATAGGGCCTACACATTTCTTACCCTTCAACACATACGCAAAAATAGGGGCTATCTTTACGGACGTTCTCGAGGAAAAGGAAAGGGTTAGGATCAGCCTAGGATTATTTTCATAACTAAACCGAAAGAAGCAGATTTTGAGTTTGAGAGTGAGGGTGGTAAACATGAGCGAGGGAGTGTGTGTGTGTGTGTGTGTGTGTGTGTGTGTGTGTGTGTGTGTGTGTGTGTGTGTGTGTGTGTGTGTGTGGTGTGTGTGTGTGTGTGTGTGTGTGTGTGTGTTGTGTGTGTGTGTGTGTGAGTTTAAAGTACACATTTTGCCTGGGCGGTCTTGTCCTGATCCTAACCGTACCTCTTTACGGCAGAATGCTATACTTCTCAGTGAACATTTTCAATACGAAAATTGAAAGGGAGTGTGTGTGTTGGGGGGGGGGGGGGGGGGGGGAGACTAAAATACATCTTTGATACGTGCCAAATCAATGAACCAACCTGTCCGTCACTACTGCCATGCTCACGATGATGGATCAGCAAGTCTTGAAACTGGGCGGGGACGGATGACAGCTTCATTGTAATAATATTTTCCGGAGGCTTGACACTGTTGTCACTGATCGTGCTCTCTGTGTCGCACTCCTCCTCCGTTGTCACTTCAGACTTTGCCTCCTCGTCCTCCTTCTCCTCTCCTTCTTCCTGAAGTTCCTCCTCCGCATCCAGATCAATCACGTCAGCGTCCGGCGCGATGACCACTCCATTGGCTACCGATACATAATCGATGTCTACTAGTTTCCGGCTTGTCTCTGCTGCAGCATCGATGAGATCAGCGGTAGTCGATCCAGTTTCAGGGTCCCGAGGCGCCTTTTCTTCTGACGATGATGACAACTTTTCACTACAATCCGCGATTATTTCCTCTTCCTTTCTCGACTTTCTACGGGAAGAAGATGAAGAAGACGAAGACGACGGTGACGTAGTAGACGAGGAAGAGCTCGTGCGATTAAAGCTCGCTTTTCGCCTCAAGTAGGTCAACATGGTGAATTGTGATTTTCACGCTTTTGTTTTGTTTAATTGGTTGTGTTTTTTCACGTGCAGTTTTTGCAGCAGCTCAGCTACAGTTTCTGCGTTTCACTGACTCCAGTAGGCCGACATAATCGCACAAGTTTGGTGCGCTATTTCAGTGCAATCGCTGACACGGAACTTTGGATCCAAAACTCATTCTCGCAGTCTTCTCAAGCAAAAAACAAAGGCCTACCTACTGATATAATAATAATTTAAAA
>CM065686.1:20425945-20440945 GCA_017654935.2 Phymorhynchus buccinoides | reverse complement strand
CACACACACACACACACATACATACACACGCGCGCGCATGCACCGGCGCAAGTGCATCCACAACAAAACACCAACACACACACATACATACACACGCGCGCGCATGCACCGGCGCAAGTGCATCCACAACAAAACACCAACACACACACACATAGGACCTACATGCTTCTCCCTACCCCCCCCCCCCCCCCCCCCCCCCCCCCCCCCCCCACATACACCCAAGGACAAGAGGCTATGAATTTGAGTGAGACAAGGGCGAAATGGCACTCCTTGAAAGGGCGAAATGGCACTCCTCGCCAAAGGGAACTCACGTGAGGAGGCATGCCGGCATAGATCAAAGAAAGGGCGAGATAGGAAAGGGCCAATCGGGACCTATACTACCCGACCTACGTGCATGCACACCAATTATAATAATGCACGCATGGCTGGCTTCTCTGTGCAATAATGTTATCCAACTGTCCTTCTCTTTCCATTCGGTGCTGCATTTCTTTGTATGTCAATTGAATCATCGGCTGGCTGTCTGTGTCTGCTTGTCTGTCTCTCTCTGTCTCTCTCTCTCTGTGTCCCTGTGTCTCTCTCTCTGTGTCTCTGTGTGTGTGTGTGTGTGTCTCTCTCTCTCTCTCTCTCTCTCTCTCTCTCTCTCTCTCTCTCTCTCTCTCTCTCTCTCTCTCTGTATTTGTTTTTTTTTGGTATTTGGTATATTCTAGTCACAGAGACTTATCTCTGTGAAAATCGGGCTGCTCTCCCCCGGAGAGCGCTTCGCCGCAAGTGTAGCGCCTACCTGTTTGTTTTTATTGGCTTTTTTTTGGGGGGGCACAGGGTGAGGGGGTGTGGGCACACTTGGAAAACCTAGCTATCAATTTGGCCATACCAAGCAGCGGGATTTCTCCTTGCTCTTACCTACTTTCAACTGCCGTGGGATTTTTACGTGCGGAAAGAGCGCGACTCAACGTTCAGCTCGATTTTCCTGTCAAACTAGAAAGAAAGGGCGAGGCCGGGATTCGAATCCAGGTCGCTCACGCTGCAGTCACGCATTACATTTGGCAGGCGAACGTCTTAACCACTCTGCCACCTCTCTCTCTCTCTCTCTCTCTCTCTCTCTCTCTCTCTCTCTCTCTCTCTCTCTCTCTCTCTCTCTCTCTCTCTCTCTCTCTCTCTCTCTCTCTCTCTTTAAAAACCCCAACACAACTAATAAGTGTGTTGCTGTCGTCGTGGATGTTTTCTGTCCAACTATCTGTTATGTCACTAGTTGTCTGTCCCTGGCTTAAAGACTCCAGGGATCATCCCAACAGCCGAAACACTTGAACACTATGGTACAAATGCACCAGCTAGAGATGAGAACATTACGTGTGTTAATGATTTCAAAAAAGCCACAAAACACCAATGCTTTCAAGCTTTCGATATTTGTTGTATTATCTCTTCATCAAGACTGACATGAGATAAAAACGTACAGCTAAAAAGTTTATAAAATCTTTCCGTGTCCAATATCTGCGTCTGTTACCGTTTTTGATTACCTCGCCACGTGGGCAGCCACATTCCGACTTCGGAGGAATGTCACTAGTCAAAGAACAACTTTCATAAAGGTATTGTACTTTTGTGTGTGGGATTGTGTGAATATTTTCCGTTGCTGTGTTGCTGTTTTTAGTTTTTTTTTAAATTGTAAAAACTCTAAAGGCAATCATATAGTAAAAAGCCAACTGTCCGTGTGTGTGTGTAAGTGTGTGTGTGTGTGTGTGTGTGTGTGTGTGTGTGTGTGTCTGTCTGAAACACGAAACGGGCCTTATAACTCCGCCGTTTTTCGACCGATTCGCTTCAAATTTGCTGTGAGCCCTCACGGGGCGATGGCAACGGCAACCGAGGCGGCCGTGTCATTTGCGCGGTTCGGCAAATGCGCGAAACGCGCATCCGACGGCCTTTCGGTGCCCGTAGCTCCGGTGTTTCTGGGTCGATTGCCTTCGAATTTGGCAGGTAGATGACTGGGGACGGTGACTATCGTTGTGCCAAACCGGAAGCGAGTCGGTTCAGAAACGCGCGCGCTATACGCCGCTTCACCTTTTCACGCATAACTCCACCGTTTCTTAACCCGACTATCCCACCCCTCACCCCTCCAGACCCCCCTCCCCCAGCCCCCCAAATGTCCTGTCAGGCTTGCTATGGCCCGGGCAACGCCTAGCAGCAAATTTGAAGAGAATCGGGAGAACGCGTCACTCTCAGAGCAGCGCCAACGGGAAACGGGGCCTTATAACTCCGCCGTTTCTTCACCGAATCGCTTCAAATTTGCTGTACTCAGCGTTACCAGTACTTGCCGTTACCGTTACTAGGTGTTACCAGTATGGTGCATTGCCAGTACTAGGCGTTGCGCTAGTATAGACAAAAACATCTGGAATTGGAATGCCACGTGAAGATACCATCAGATTTTGGATTGAAATAGACTGTTTCGAAACTTTTTTTTCTTTTTTGTTATTCGAATTTTATGTTTTGCAGCTCCTGCCAAAAGTGTCTTTTTAAAACTGCAAGGCATTCCACATTGTAAGGGACTGTAAGGGACAATCAATCATCTGTATCATTAAATTCGGGACTTTCCTGGTGTTGCACTGCCTCCGGGCATTGCCTCCAGGATCGTTCCCACCACCTTTATATCTACTAATGTCCCGTCTGTTCCAGACCGGAGGACGTTAAGCAGAATTCCTTCTTCATTGCAAGGGACGTAATAACTGCTCACATCTTAAGCATAATTATTATGGTTGTGCCCGAGTGCTCTCCGCTGGAAGACGTTCGCAATAAATTTGTCAACCAGCGCCTTCAAGGACGAAAAATAGGTAGGCTCTATGCCAGTCTGTTGTTTCCCGTTTCCGACTATGACAGCCAGCTTTCAGAGGGCGGGGATAGGGGTAGGGGGGGGGGGGGATGTCTTCTATTCTGGACGGCTTATATATAGACAGGCATGAGATTGAGAAATTGTAATCTCATTTTCTGATCGCTTCTCGGCCTTTTGGCTAAGACAGTGATTCAGGAACATCAATTTTTGTTTATACCCTGGTTGGTATGTTCAGCCCGTCGTACATGGCGAAAGCCGATACGCGACGTTAAACTGAATTTCCATCCATTGAGAAATTGTGATTTAGGCTGGAAAGCGTCTGGAAAAAGGCTGAAGTTCTCTGAAACTGGAGTTGGGTTTTTGGGGGTTTTCTTTATTTTTTGCTTCGCTTTGTTGTTGTAATATAAGCTTTAAAAACGGCATTGAAGTAAAATTGACATAATTATTCAGTTCCTTTTGTATTCACTCGTAATAAGAAGTATTTCTATACTTAGTTGGTCTCTTCTTTTTTTTCTCCCCCACAAAAGAAGAAAGGAGATCTTTCTTCTTTTGGGGGGCCTTCAAAAAGCCTGAAATCAGCCTAAAGGCTGAACAATCTCAAGTTTCAACACGGGTTTTTTGTTCCTTTCTCTCTCATTCTTCCTCTCCACACAATCCTTCATCCACACACACACTTTCAATTCATCCATCATCATTTTTGGTAATACAAAGGCTGAGAAGTCTCATGCCTGCTAGTTTATTGTGGCGATACATTGTCCAGGGTACGCTAGCCTACACCCCACTCTCTCGGCCTATTAGGAATTGTTCGGAAAATATTAAGGGGGGGGGTAATTTCATGGTGTGTGGGAGTCATCTTGCCTAATTCAATCTGTCAAACAGGGGAAGTTAATCTACCATCAGGTAGATCACCAGCCGCTCTCGGCTCGTGTGTTTGACAGCACTTCACCGTGCGTCTCTAAAATTCGTCATTTATATTTTTTTTACGTCACATTTTGCAAGTTCTATGAGTTTGTGGCCACTGGCCACCCCTACATTTTCTTTTAACAAAATGTTTGCAAGTCGTGGACTCGCATCCTGCTGTTTCAAGCTTCGACGCCATTGTTGCATTGTTGCTATGGTATTTGACCGAGTAATGGAGGTAAACAACTCTAATTTTCACGAAGTGCTCTCCCCTAGTTGTTTGTCTTCCGAAAATCGTATAGGAGTTGTGGACAGCTGACGTCAGGGCAAAAGTCCCCAAATCCTAACAAACAAACAAAAAGCTAGCGCAAAATGCCTCCTACTTTGAGAGTCATAGTCTTCAACAAAAAAGACTGGACCGTAGAGGTGGGGAAAAAAACCGGTTTGAACCGAAAAACCGGTCTTGAAATTCCGCGGTTCGAAAAACCGGTTCGAGTTGCTGTGAACCGGTTTTTTAACTGCAAACTGAAAGTAAGTTTCTCTTAGAATAACGCATTCTTTTCGAAGAACAACGCTGAATCTCAGCGCAGATTGGGTGTTTGTAAACCAAGAGTAGCTGTTTCTAGTTGTCTGGTGTTGTAAGGAGCAAGTATGGCCATGATTAGGCCTACACCACAGGAACGAACATTTGGAGGCATTTTCTCCTGAGAGAAAAAAAATCGAAAGAGTGATGGAGTGATTGTAGAAACTATTGCACCAAGAGAATTGTGAATGGAACAACAATAAAACAATGTCTTTTGAAGTTTATTTATTTCATTTCTATAAATTCTTATGCTAAGAAGATAAGCAAATATGTTCGAAAAAAAATTGATATGCACACACACACA
Source organism: Phymorhynchus buccinoides (assembly GCA_017654935.2). Lineage (NCBI taxonomy): Eukaryota > Metazoa > Mollusca > Gastropoda > Neogastropoda > Raphitomidae > Phymorhynchus > Phymorhynchus buccinoides. The sequence goes on along the minus strand of CM065686.1, from coordinate 20,436,340 downwards.
CACACACACACACACACACATGCACACACACACACATGCACACACACACACACACACACATACACACACACACACACACACACACACACACACACACACACTCTCTCTCTCTCTCTCTCCCTCTCTCTCTCTCTCTCTTCTCTCTCTCTCTCTCTCTCTCTCTCTCTCTCTCTCTCTCTCTCTCTCTCTCTCTCTCTCACACACACACACTTATAGGCATCTAAAATAAATCCCCAATGCCCCACATGGCCGAAAGGCCGGAGAGGGCGTAAAAACCCTATTATCACACATATCACGCTTCATAAACTGCTTATTAACGTACATCCAGTAGTTATTGTTCCATTAAAATGAATGCGCTTACTGAAGATATTGTCTAAAAGTAGAATATGTCATTACTGTTGTAAGAATGAGATAGTAGCAATAACAGCTTTTCTCCGCCCAACCCTGGGACTGAGAGAGAGAGAATGTGTGTGCGTGCATGTGCGTGTACAAGCGCGCGTGTGCGCGGTTGTGCGCGTCTGACTGTGTGTGTGCGCGCGCGCTCGTGTGTGATATTTTTTCCTTGTATTGTGAAAGATTTTCTCTTGTCATTTTGTTTATCTGTTCAGGTACATAATAAAGATTATTATATTTTGTATTCCTTATCCTCCCGCTACATATCTGATTATTCTCAAAGCTAGTTCATTGCGTTGTGAATGTGCCACCATCCTTCACACTCCAACCGCCATATGACGTTTTGTTTTTGCTTTGGTTTAATTATTTTCCCAATGATTGTAATATTTTTCAACTACACCCCTACCCTCACCTTTCTTTGACACGGGCAGATGGCCCCATCATTAAAATGTTTGTTGGAGTTGAGCCAAGTTTTTAGTTGAGTGTGTGTGTATGTGTGCGCGCGCGTGTGTGAATATTCTGACAAATACATATGTTTGCATAGGTGAAACTACTGATACGAGTACTGGTTAAAAAAACCGGTTCCAAAAGACCGGTTCGGGACGAAAAACCGGTTTAAAAACCGGTTCGAAATTTTGAACCGGTTCTCAACTCTACTGGACCGTGATTACCAGCCGCGAACGAAGAGAGCGAAGCTGGTCATGTTTCCAGTGGATTCTGTTCCTGGCTGAGTATCTATGTTAACTAAATAACGTTTGAACGAAGGGACCTAGATCGACGCTCAAAGTTTGCATGCGGGTAGGTACTAAGAATAGTTCGGCCAAATTCAACAATGAAGATCATAGCTCAAAGGTCAAGGTCACCGGAGCCGAAAATGCTGCCGAACACCTGGCACGATAACGTTTGAACGCAGGACGCTCACATTTTGCATGCCAGTAGGTACTAAAAGTATCTAGGCCAAGTTAAAACATGAAGGTCATAGGTCAAAGGTCAAGGTCACTGGCGCCGAAAATCCTGTTGAGCACCTGGCACGATAACGATTGAAAGGAGGGACCTAGGACGCTCACAGTTTACATGCGGATAGGTATTAAGAATATTTCGGCCAAATTAAAAAATGAAGGTCATAGGTCAAAGGTCAAGGTCACTGGAGCCGAAAATGCTGCCGAACACCTGGCACGATAACGTTTGAACGCAGGGACCTAGGACACTCAAATTGTGCTTACGGATTGGTACTAAGGATATCTAGAACAAGTTCGAAAATCAAGGTCATAGGTCAAAGGTCAATGTCACTGGGCCCGAAAATGCTGCCGCACGGCTGGTGGTCTAGCGTTTTAACGCTCTAGTTTTGGATTACCGTAGATTTAGGATGAGGATTTACTGTAGATGAAAGCGCATAATAATAATAATAATAATAATAATAATAACAATAATAATAATAATAATAATAATAGGCCCTAATAATCAAGCTGATGCTTATCTGAGAAGTTGAAAGCATGATGAAGTGATACTAATTAGAGCCAGTATAGTGTCTCTAATTTCAGAAGAGCAGCCCTGCTCAGTCGACAACGTTCGAATTACCCACTCAGCATTAACATAATTTTTTGCAGGCTGCAATATCAGTCTTCATCCATTCACTTTGTCTCCTCTTTCCTTTATCGGGGCTCAGACCCAATAGACAGGTGAGTGATGGATTTTTAAGGAGAGATAGGTGAGTAAAGGCACACCCTGTGGCACCCTGTGGCAGTGCAAAATGTTACAACGCGGCAAAATGTTACAATTGTAACACACTGCGTGAGGTGCCCGCAATTGTAACATTTTGACGCGTTGAAACATTTTGCACGGAAAGCCTGCGGCAAAATGTTACAATTTTGTTAGAATTGTAACATTTTGCTCGAGGCGCCCCGGGCAAAATGTTACAACGCGTCAAAATGTTACAATTGAAAACTTTCAATCAAAGGTGGGCGCCTAAACTGCGCTTGGAGCCGCGGGCGCCTCGCGCACCTCGCGCAAAATGTTACATTTGTAACAAAATTGAAACATTTCGGCGCAAGCTTTCCGCGCAAAATGTTTGCCGCAGGACTTTCCGCGCAAAATGTTACAAGGCGTCAAAATGTTACAACTAACATTTTGCCGCATTGTAACATTTTGCGCTGCAACACACCCACAGACTATGATAATTATAACGAGTCCTGATTAGCTAAGGTTGGAAGACAGTCTCTCTCTCTCTCTCTCTCTCTCTCTCTCTCTCTCTCTCTCTCTCTCTCTCTCTCTCTCTCTCTCTCTCTCTCTCTCTCTCTCTCTCTCTCTCTCTCTCTCTCTCTCTCTCTCTCTCTCTCTCTCTCTCTCTCTCTCTCTCTCTCTCTCTCTCTCTCTCTCTCTCTCTCCTCTCTCTCTCTCTCTCTCTCTCTCTCTCTCTCTCTCTCTCTCTCTCTCTCTCTCTCTCTCTCTCTCTCTCTCTCTCTCTCTCTCTCTCTCTCTCTCTCTCTCTCTCTCTCTCTCTCTCTCTCTCTCTCTCTCTCTCTCTCTCTCTCTCTCTCTCTCTCTCTCTCTCTCTCTCTCTCTCTCTCTCTCTCTCTCTCTCTCTCTCTCTCTCTCTCTCTCTCTCTCTCTCTCTCTCTCTCTCTCTCTCGTATCTCAACTAATTATTTTGAGTAAACATGTGCAGTATAGTCTAGTCAGTATTTACAAAACGCACTTCCTGTAAATAAATAAAAAGAATCTTATATATTATGACTTTTTTGGTACAACTGTATCAACTCCAAAATCATCCAACGTTCAGGGTGTTTTCGTCTCGTTTAAAACCCAAACCTTGATACTGCAGGTTGGCAAACGATGTCTCTAAACACTCACTCAAGAGGAAAATGAACATAAAAGACTCGCTTCAAACGATAAAACACACACACACACACAATGTCCTAGAAACATCCATTAGAAAGAGAAACAGATCTAGGCAAGGCAAGGCAAATTGTTTATTTCATACCCACTTGGGGCACACAAATATAAAACAAAGCACACACATAGTTAAGCACTCAAACATCAATACAGAGTGATGTCTATGCTAATTACTATCAGAAACGACAAACAATACAAACAATGTAACATCATGAACAAATATACTTGTACCATCATAAAAACAAAACAAAAAAACATGTGACATTTTATCCATATAAATCATCGAAAAGAACTGTTTTATAGCTGTAACGAAGTGCTTAAGTATAATCAAAAGTGTCTTATTTCTTGAGACAAACAAAGCATTAAATTTATACGCATTTGGTGGAACACAAAAAAGTACCGCGGAAGATAGGCAATGATGCGGATTACAGACGAAACAATCCTTACAAACAATTTCCACATTCAGAAAGGAAAGTACTTCACTCATATCACAGATGCAGGCCATTCATTATCAAAACACTTAGAAGACGGAGGGTGGGGTTTCTTCTTCTTCTTCTTCTTTTCCGTTCGCTCAGACAGTTTCCTGTCACATGAGCGTAGATACGTCATGCTGCCGCTATGCGCCTAACTAACAAATAGTTAGGCCCGGCATGTCCGACGTTTGGCTGAAGAAATCTTTGTAAGAATGAATAGGGGGGGGGGGGGGGGGGGGGGGAGGCAGGAGAATGGACCAGTAACATACATAAAGATAGCAGATGACAGTAAGCAAAGGGAAAAGGCAAGAGTCAAAGAGAGTGACAGTGTAGAGGAAGTTACAAGCACAGAACTTCCAGAAGGTGGGGGAATAATTTGTACGAAAGACACCCCCCCCCCACCCCCGCGGTATCACCAATGGGGGGGGGGGGGGAGAGAGGGGGGGACTGAGCCTCCTCTCTGAAGACCCTGTATCATGTTGTCTAGATGGACATCATTATCGCTCCAGTAATCGTAGTGGAGAGCATGATATTTCTGCCTATCACCCCCCCCCCCCCCCCCCCCCCCCCCCCCCCCCACCCCCCCCCCCCCCCACCACACCCCCCCCACCCCCCCCCCCCCCCCCCCCCCCCCACTATTATCCCCCCCCCCCCTCTTGTTTGGCCCACTATTATCAGTTTCTTGTTCTGCAGAAATTACACCTGACTGATAATTGGATCGAACTACCCCCCCCCCCCCCCCCTTCCTTCACACACACATACAGAGAGAGAGAGAGAGAGAGAGAGAGAGAGAGAGAGAGAGAGAGAGAGAGAGAGAGGGGGGGGGGGTCTTATCCGATTCTACAACACACTTTTGGAGTGAGAGAAAAACTCACCCAGGTTGCGTTCGATATACCTATAATCTATATCAGCTTTCTGCAACAAGGCCAGTCATGATCATCGCCGTGTCTGATGCTACTAATCGGCTTGCTGCTCATTGTCACTCCAATGATTATTATTATTATTATTATTATTATTATTATATTATCCTATCCCGTAGATAAGAAACTAATTTTCAACATGGTCGAACAACAAGCATTGACTGGATATAGTTTTCCAATTTGTAGTGCTCTGTGGGGACAAAACGTCCCGGGCAACACCAACACCAACACCAACAACAACAACAACAGCAACAAAAACCCAAACCCTTGCGCTTTCAACTGTTTTTGATTTGCGAGTATCCCTTTTCTTTCAAACTTCCGATTAGAGACCAATTCTTTTAAATATATATCTTGACTAACTAGAGCAGCGAAAGATATCAGGCAGATCATTGTGACACCGAATGAATGTAATCGGAATTTACGAATCACACCACACTTTTCGTTTCCATGCTCAAAAATCAGATCTGCAGAGTCGGACAACGACCACAGCCGCCTTAAGCCCCCTCCGTAAGAAAAGGAGAGGTAGAGAGGGAGACACAGAGACAGCCAGACAGCCAGACAAATAGGCAGACAAACAGTCACACAGACATATATATACACAGTCACAGACAGCAAAGATTCTAAAACATACTTCTAAAGATTCTTTGCAGACAGACAGAAAGACAGGCGGGAAACAGACAGACAGACAGGCGGAAGACAGACAGTCGGGAGACAGACAGACAGTCGGGAGACAGACAGACAGACTGTGAGACAGACAGACAGACAAACTTACCCTCTCAGGCGAAGCGGGTGGCTGGTTGTGGTAGGCAGGGAGGCCGGTGATTTTGTCAGCATACTGAGGGTAGCGGCTGGCCAGCATTTCATAGAAGGCCTCGCGTTTTCGGTCCGTGTCCTGTTGAGAGAAAAAAAAACCCAAACCCACATGTTTTGTAAAGGAAACAGGACACACAAAGTGTAAACCACATGATATCAGTGAACTGAAACAACAAAAGAGGAAAGAAAAGGGATGGGAAATAAGAGTAAGTCAATGCAACAAACAAAAAGAAACAAGTAAAATAAGGGTCAGCATTTCATAGAAGGCCTCGCGTTTTCGGTCCGTGTCCTGTGGAAAAAAACACCCAGAAAAATACCCCACATGATTTGTAAAGGAAAGACAAAGTGTAAACCACATGACAGGAACTGAAACAAAAGAGACAAGGAAAGGGATAGAAAATAAGAGTAAGGCAATGCAACAAACGAAAAGAAACAAAGTACTAGAGCGTTAAGACGTTAAATCACCAACCGCGCGGCAGCGTTTTCGGCTCCAGTGACCTTGGCCTTTGACCCATGACCTTCATTATCGACCTTGGCCTAGATCCCTCCATTACCTACCCGCATGCAAAATCTGAGCATCCTAAGTCCATCCGTTCAAACGCTAGAGAGGATACATACAAACATAGTCCGCCTCAGACACGAGTGAAAACATTACCAATCCGCTCTCTACGATCGCGGTTGGTAAAAATAAAGAATGACTGCTGTACCTTGTCACAGCTTACAAATATCAGGGTTAAAATATCCACGACGACACCCAGCGTCCTCCACGGATTCCTCCCCAGACCCTCTTCCTCATGACCATCAACCGCTTTGCGGCCATCTCCACATCGACCCAGCACCAGAACAACTTGTCCCTAAGGGCTTTCCGCCATGAGGACGTAAAACCTCCACTCAACAACAACTAAGGGTTAAGAAGGGTTTTTTACCCTTATATTTGTAATAAAAGGAAACAAGTGAACATTTTACTAACTACACTAAACCAGAGAGCCTTTAACCCTTTCACCACCAAAGTCGCATTTTAGCACCACAGTGATTTGGCACCTATGTCACTAAAAGGCATCAAATTGGGGTCTATTATCCAAAGACCCCATTGTCTCAGTTTTGGGAAGTAAGGGTAGACTTTATTGTGTATATGTCACAGAAGAATCCCCAATACTGCAGATGGATTTTGTTCTCTACCCAGGTAAATTTAATGGAAATGTTTGGCTGAAATATGGCTGGCGGTGAAAGGGTTAATATTATTATATACACAAAACAAAACCATCGAGCTGATTTACTAGCAACGCTTCGTGAAAAATATGGTCTTTCCATCAATATTCCAGGAAAACGTTTTTAGGCCTACAACCTATAGTTGCTTTCACTTCGCTTGTCTCCGCCAAATAAGTTATCTTTTTTTTGGCCATTGTTGGTTTGCCTCTTAAAGGGGCACCCTGACGGATGCGTTTTTTTGTGCGCGCGCGCGTGTTTGCGTGTGTGCGTGCGAGCGTGCGAGCGTGCGTGCGAGCGTGCGAATGTGTGTGTGCGTGTTGGAAAAGGTGGGTTTGAGTGGAGGCAGGTGTCCCCCAAAATAACTTTCAACAATTCAGTTGTTGTTGTTTTTTAATGGCAGATCTTTTTGTAATAAACCGTATGTGTAAAACTGCATTTTTAGGCCTACGTAAATAATAAGAAAACCTTGAAGAAGTAATTGAAGAGAACTGGAGCACACTTGCGCAGCCACTTTTACACAATTATTATCAAGAGGGTGCCAAATTAAAACGAAAAGCATTTGAAAGTTGGGCAAAACCCAAATCTACAACGATGTTTTGTTACACTTTTTTACGCCAGCGCCACGCGGCGTGTAAACTCGTATAGGGATGCGATGCGATTGTGTCATTTGAATCATGATTCCAGTGAAATGCTTCCGTCTAAAATCGTATTCTGACATTTTCGTTCACTATACTCAAGTAGACACAATACATGAACTTCACGCGAATCATGACTCACATCGTCAAAATCGCATCGCATTCAGATGCGATTCGTATGTCGTGTGGCTGGCCCTTTAGTTAGGTCTACATTCCTTCCATATGCAATAAAAAATAATAAACATGCAGTATTATTGTCTCTCTAGTATCTCATGATCATTGTATAATCAACACTCTGAAATGCTGGATTATATAGATGGTATTTGTACTTATTTTGCGTAACAAGGTTGTGTCTATACCTTAGGGTTTTATAAGTTTAACTAACTGCCTATCTCTCTGCCGTTTTCCTACTGCAGGTGCTTGTTGAGAGAGAGAGAGAGAGAGAGAGAGAGAGAGAGAGAGAGAGAGAGAGAGAGAGAGAGAGAGAGAGAGAGAGAGAGAGAGAGAGAGAGAGAGAGAGAGAGAGAGAGAGAGAGAGACAAACAGACAGACAGACGGACAGACAGACAGACAGATAGACAGACAGACAGAGACAGAGGAATTCATTTCTTTACAATACATTTTCAGACGCATGTCATTTTCACACAGACTTGGTTTGCAAAGGTATCCAAGGAAGATACCCCGACGTCGACAAGCAATGATCTGTCAGAGGATTAGATCGATGGTGTTGGGTTGAGATCTGTGTACATACATTGCCAGGATCCGTTGCTATTTAGGCCACTGTCACGGAAAGTAAGCTGGCTTCTAATCAGGCTTCTAAAAAAACACCAAAAAAACTGAAGGGTAAAATGGGGTAAGACGCACACCCTGAGGTAAAAGCAAGTAAAGAGCCCATACCCGGACCCCTTAGCCCATTCGTTGTTTGAGAGAATATATTATCTTCTTACATTATGAAATAGAAAAAAAAGGATTAGTTATAGGTTAGAGTCAAGCTGGCAAAATGGTTTAGAAAAATATCCATCTTGACAGTTGTAAAGCAGAAATCTGCATTCCAGAGTGATTCACAATGACGTTTTTATGTATTGTCAGTAGGCCTACTGTTGTATCCAAGACGAAAAAAATAATTGTATTTGTTTCTCATTTTCCTAAATATACTTCCTTCGTCTTCTTCTTCTCCTGCGTTCCCAGGCCATATGGCCATAATGGGTAATGTACGTATATGTCCGGTTTTCAGTTTTCACTGGTCTCCCCGCTGCATACAGCCGACACATTCCGATTTTGGAGGAGCTCAAAGGAGAAATGTGTTTGGAAGATTATTTTAAAAAAGGCAGGAGAATAGGCCAATAAGTCAGCAAGATAGTATATGATAGAAAGCAAAGGGAAAAGGCTTGCTTTTTCGTGCACGTTTTGTATGCTATCATTTTCAAGATCATGTTCTGTTCCATTCTCTTATTACTTGTGGCAGACAATATTGTATAATTTACTTCTGTTTGAGCGCCTTGTATAAGCTTGTTGTGCTCGTTCCAATTTATGTTGCTGCTTTACTATGTGTTATTCAATATAACAAAAAATTCGTTTAAACCAAAGGGAAAAAGCAGAGTCAAAGGTAGTAGCAGATTAGAAGAAGTTACAAGCACATAACTTCCAGAAGGTGGGGGAACTATTTTTACGAAAGACCCCCATATTTCCACACGGGGATTGTATATACTTTCGATTCCAGTCGTCTGTTTAATGTTTTGTGTTTATGTATGTATGTGCACATACACACGGCTACTCTCTAAATTCTGTCTCCCTCCCTTTACGTACGCACACACTGAGAGTGGCCAAAGAGAGAAGACAGAGAAATGAAATAGACAGACAGACAGAAAAGGATACAGAGGCAGAGAAACTAAGACAAAACCAGACAAAGAGACTATGACTGTATCAAAGAGAGAGAATATTCTTACACGTATGTTTTTGTAAATGTGGTACCTCTGTACGTTTACTTTTTCCATATTATCTATTGCCTTCTTTGTTAAAAAAAAAAAAATTCCAATGATGAATCTTGTTAATGAATAATGCAGCTGTTCTTTTGTAATTTATAAATGTGTTGACTACGCCCATAAGCTTTAGCTTGTTGTACTCTTACGCTGAGATATATTTGTACTGCATGAAATTGTGTTAATCAAAAAGTTGTTTAACCCTTTCACCGCCAAAGTCGCATTGTAGCACCACAGTGATTTAACACGTCACTAAAAGGCATCAAATTGGGGTCTTATTTATCCAAAGACCCTATTGTCTTACTTTAGGGAAGTAAGGATAGACCTTATTTTATACATGTCACAAAATAATCCCCAATACTGCAGTTGGATTTTGTTCTACACCCAGGTAAATTTAATGGAGAGTTGTGGATGAAAAATGGCTGGCTGTGAAAGGGTTAAACCAGAGAGAGAGAGAGAGAGAGAGAGAGAGAGAGAGAGAGAGAGAGAGAGAGAGAGAGAGAGAGAGAGAGAGAGAGAGAGAGAGAGAGAGAGAGAGAGAGAGAGAGAGACCCTCAACCGGGAAGACTGGAAGACAGACTAACAGGCTAATTAGGCAAAGAGACACAAACACAGAGACATACCAATTACCAGCTTGCTTTTCACAATAAGTTCAGAATGTGGCCCTTTACTCAAATGGCTTGTGTCACTGGTTGACGTGAGCCTGTGGTAGGGGCCAGTAGCAGAGTGAGAGCTGTACAGTAAATGATTTCCAACAGTACTGGAATATCATACTACAGCTTAGTCTTTTCTGGAAGGCCACGACTCCCAAACTAGGGGGCATAAATTGCACTGGCTCTGGTGCTGCAGCCATATTGGTTGGCCTTGGGGACCTTCGTCAACGCCACCTGTCCTCAAATCCCTTTGGCAAGAGAGTGGGGATGTAAACTGAGCAAGGCTTCTCCATTGTAAATAAATTTCAGCCCAGCCTGCCGGACTAGCAGCTTCCTGCCCCCTCTGCTATTTGGTTGTCATCATCGGAAATGAAGGACAGGCTTACAATTTCAGAATGACCAAAGCCGAACTCTAATCACAGTTATTT